>CM055118.1:85718458-86177751 GCA_029206835.1 Rana muscosa
GCTAACCCCCTCACAGTTGGTGGAGAACCAGTGGCAGTTTTTTTTTAAGCCAGCATGGAGGAGATACTGAAGCAGCTGGCTCTAGCAAATGCCAATCAACAGCAGACAAATGCAGGTTTGCAAAAGAGCCTTGCAGCTCAACAACAGAACTTCGCAGCCCAGCAGCAAGCTCATCAACAGAGCCTTGCAGCCCAGCAGCAAGCTCATCAACAGAGCCTTGCAGCCCAGCAGCAGACAAACGCAACTTTGCAACAGAGTCTGGAGGCTCAGCAACAAGCCCAGCAGCAATCTGAGGCCCGCTTCATAGACCTGTTACAGAAGCAAGAGCAGAGACTAAAACAACAGATGGAAGCAGCAATGCAGCAACGTCCGCAGACCAGTGAGGAAAGCCGTCCCACTAATACCGCGTCCTTTGGGGTGAGTCGTTTATTGACAAAAATGACTGGAGAGGATGATCCAGAGGTATTTTTGACCACATTTGAAAGGACCGCTGAAAGAGAAAAGTGGCCTGAGGAGCAGTGGGCTGGACTGGTGGCTCCTCTGTTAACTGGTGAATCGCAGAAAGCTTACTATGACCTAGAGCCTAACCAAGCAAAAGACTATGCGATGCTAAAAGCTGAAATATTGGCAAGGCTGGGTGTCACCCAGGCTGTCCGGGCTCAGCGTGTGCATAACTGGACTTTCCAGCTTGGAAAACCCCCCAGGTCTCAAATGTATGATCTCATTCACCTGAGCAGAAAGTGGCTACAGCCAGAGACTTTGTCCGCACCAAAGATTGTGGAACGTGTTGTAATGGATCGGTTTTTTAGAGCTCTTCCTACTGCCATCCAAAAGTGGGTAAGCCATGGAGACCCAGAGACGGCCGATGGTCTTGTGGATCGTGTGGAGAAATACTTGGCTACAGAGAACCTGACGGCCTCTTCCAGAGACACTCGGACTTTCCACCCTAAGACCAGACCATCCCCAGGGGCAGATAAGAGGATTCCAAGGGGTGAGGGTGGAGAGAGTGAGAGGGTGGGAGCTCTACCCCAAGTTTGGCGAGAACAGCCTGGGAAATCAGCGGCTCAAGAGGCCGCAAGAAGGATCGTTTGCTACCGCTGCCGGCAAGCGGGACATATTGCAGCCAATTGCCCGGTTGTGGAGGAACCCATGCAGTGTGACTTTCTGACGGGCAGACGTCAGTCGCTGTGTGCGACAGTCGCATGCACTGCCATTCGAGGAACTGAGAAACATTTATGCAAAATGTGTGTTAATGGTAGAAATGTTGTGGTATTGCTGGATTCAGGTAGCCTTGTGACCCTGATAAAGGCTGAGTTAGTTAAAACAGAGGTCTCTGGGAATAGCAAGGTAGCTGTTATTTGTGTGCATGGGGACACCCGAGAGTATCCAGTGACTACAGTGTGTTTCGAGACCCCCAAAGGTACCCTCTCTCATCCAGTGGGCTTAGTATCTCAGTTACCGCATGACGCCATTGTGGGAAGGGATTTTCCGAAGTTCTGGGAACTGTGGGATGATCCTGAGCCCCCCACTGGTGCCCCTATGTACCAGGAATGTGATAGCCAGAACTCCCCTGAGAGTGGTGAGGACTCTCCGGAATTTCCCTTATCAGTATTGGCAGGGGAGACTCAAGAAACTGGAGAGGAGCCCACCTCCTCAGACGAAAACCTACCGTCTGTGGAGTTTTCTGATCTTGAGGTTCACAGGGAAAACTTTGCCACAGAACAGTTGAAAGACCCCGCCCTAATAAAGGCACGGGAAAACGTAGTGAAAATAGATGGCGAGTTAGTGAACCCAGATAATACCTGCACTTACCCATACTTCAGCGTAGAGAAGGACCTACTGTATCGGGTGGCAAAAAGGGCAGAAGAAACCGTTGAGCAGCTTGTGGTGCCCAAACCTTACAGGAAGTTGGTGTTGGAGTTGGCCCATGGGCACATTCTTGGAGGTCATCTGGGGACAGAGAAAACCCGAGAGAGGGTATTACAGAGATTCTATTGGCCGGGGGTGATGAAGGACATAGAAAATTATTGTTCCTCCTGCCCTGTGTGTCAGAGGTCGGCCCCGATGCCACATTTCCGTAGCCCGCTGGTCCCTCTACCCATCATTGAGGTCCCGTTTGAGAGGATCGCCATGGATTTGGTAGGTCCTATAATCAAGTCCGCTAGGGGGCACCAGTACATATTAGTTATAATGGACTATGCCACCCGTTATCCAGAAGCGATCCCTCTCCGAAATACCTCGGCCAAAACCATAGCCAAAGAGCTATCTCTTGTGTTTAGCCGGGTGGGTATTTGTAAAGAACTGCTTACGGACCAAGGTACACCCTTTATGTCCCGGGTTATGAAGGAGCTGTGTAAATTGTTCAAAGTGACGCAATTACGTACATCTGTGTATCACCCCCAAACCGATGGGCTGGTTGAAAGGTTCAACAAAACCCTAAAACAAATGTTGAAGAAAGTGGTGGATAGAGATGGAAAGGATTGGGACTGTCTACTTCCTTATCTGATGTTTGCTATTAGGGAGGTGCCCCAATCCTCTACGGGATTCTCCCCCTTTGAGTTACTGTATGGGAGACACCCAAGAGGGCTGTTGGATATTGCCAAGGAAACTTGGGAAAGTGAGAGTTCTCCCCACAGGAGTGTGATTGAGCATGTCGCCCTGATGCAAGACCGAATTGCACAGGTAATGCCCATCGTGAAGGAACATTTGGCCCAAGCGCAGTTAGCACAGCAGAGAGTGTACAACCGTGCAGCCAAGACCCGTACCTTTTCCCCGGGGGATAGGATACTGGTACTTGTCCCTACGGTTGAAAGTAAATTCCTTGCCAAATGGCAAGGCCCCTACGAGATAATGGAAAAAGTGAGCGAAGTGAATTACAAGGTCAGACAACCAGGAAGGCGAAAGCCCGAACAGATCTATCATGTTAATCTGTTGAAAGCCTGGAGGGATAGAGAGTCCCTAGTCGCAGACACTTGGTCACCAGCTCAAACTGGTTGCGTGATTCCGGAGGTTGGAATAGCAGCCACCTTGTCACAACCCCAACAACAGGAGGTTAAGGAGTTTGTGCTTCGCAACAAGGAGGTATTCTCTGAGCTGCCGGGACAAACATCTGGGGTAGAGCATGACATCATTACCCCGCCCGGTGAAAGGGTGAAGTTAAAACCCTATCGGATCCCAGAGGCCCGACGGGAGGCAATACGGGAGGAAGTACAGAAAATGCTGAACTTAGGGGTGATAGAGGAGTCCCAAAGTGATTGGTCTAGTCCCATTGTGTTGGTGCCTAAACCGGATGGGAGCTGGCGATTTTGTAACGATTTTCGACAGTTGAACAAAGTTACAAAATTTGACACCTACCCCATGCCACGTATAGATGAGTTGATCGACCGGCTGGGAACAGCCCGATACATGACGACTCTTGACCTCACAAAAGGGTATTGGCAAATCCCCCTGGCCAAGTCAGCCAAAGAGAAAACCGCATTTGTAACCCCAGACGGGGCGTTCCAATATAAAAGAATGCCGTTCGGGTTACAGAATGCGCCGGCCACATTCCAGCGGAAAATGGACCAGATGCTGAGGCCCCATCGGAAGTATGCTGCGGCTTACCTGGATGACATAATTGTCCATAGCACAGATTGGGCCTCACATCTGCCAAAAGTGCAAGCAGTCCTGGACTCTGTTCGGGAAGCGGGGTTTACGGCTAACCCCAAGAAGTGTACCATTGGGCAGGAGGAGGCCAAATATCTTGGGTACACCATTGGGAGGGGAGTAATAAAACCCCAACTCAACAAAGTCAAGGCCATCCAGAGTTGGCCACGTCCCAACAGCAAGAAGCAGGTACGAGCCTTTCTGGGAATCGCTGGGTATTATCGGCGATTCATTCCCCACTTTGCTTCTAAGGCTGTGCCCCTAACCAACCTGACGAAGGGGAAAGGGTCGGTCATGATTAAATGGACCCCCGAGGCTGAGGCAGCATTCCAATTCTTGAAACAAGCCTTATGTAGCCAGCCAGTGTTGTACTCACCCGACTTCTCTAAAGACTTTGTCGTACAAAGTGATGCGTCAGATGTGGGGTTAGGAGCAGTATTGTCCCAGGTCTGGAACGGGGAAGAGCACCCAGTCATTTACCTCAGCAGGAAGTTGAAGTCCCATGAGGTAAATTACGCCACCGTTGAAAAGGAGTGTTTAGCGGTGAAGTGGGCTCTAGATTCCCTTCGGTACTACCTGCTAGGTAGGCACTTTGACATGGTTACGGATCACGCTCCGTTAAAGTGGATGGCTCAAAACAAGGAAACAAATAGAAGAGTGAATAGGTGGTTCCTGGCCCTCCAGGAATTCAACTTCACAGTAAAGCATCGCCCTGGCGTTCAAATGGGGAATGTGGATGCTTTGTCTCGAGTACATGAATGCCTGATTGCTGGTGTTCCAACCCCGAGGTTAAAACAAGAGGGGGGGGGTATGTGACAGCAGGAAGGTAAAGTCACCTGGTTGCATCCAGGGGGGTAGATATATTTCGCCCAGATTCAGGCTTTACGCCGACTTATACAACTAGGTGGAGAGTTGTATAAGGCTAGTGGGCTCATGGATGACTCATGCCTCTAGGGAGAGTGTGGGGCGTCGTACAGACAGGGAGTTGATGAGACCAGCTGAAGCTTGTCAGCTCATTTAGGCCTCTATAAGAACTCCCAGCTTCATTAGATGTTAGCTCATGCCTGGAACCAGACCTGTGTGGACTGTCTAGGGAGAGTGAACCCCTGTGCGGTGAGACAAAGCCTGTGTGGCTATTTGCTTGGACATTTAAAACCAGGGACTTAGGGACTAGGACAGCACTAGGCTGATCCCAGTTGTTAGTTAGGAAACCTGTATGTTTAGTCAGAGGTCAAGTTGACCAGGATTTATTTTGTTTATGTTTCTTTTGCTTTGCTGTGTTTTGTCACTGTAAATAGAAAATAAACCGCACCTTTTTGATTTTGAAAACCACAACCTCCGTTTGCTGGGCCTGTTTTTGTGTGGGGAGCCCATCTCGGGGGTCACACACACCCGCTGCCGAGCTAACCCCCTCACAATGTATATATATATATATATATATATATATATATATATATATATATATATAAAAGGAACAGAAATGTAGTTAGAGGTTGTAGAGGTTTTGGGTTTTTTGTTTACAACCTCTAACTACATTTCTGTTACTTATATATATATATATATATATATATATATATATATATATATATATATATTTTTTATACATATATTGTAAATACACTTCACCACATGAGTCGGTATAAATGTATCTATCCACTAACATCAATTGATTCGCTCATGCCTTCATCTCATATATTTTTTTATATATTTTTTTAATTCTTAATAACTTCTTTCCATTTTAACCAACATGAAACTTTTTACATTCCTATGATTATATCCACTCCTTTACCTATTTGCTATCTGTTTTATAAAGATCCAGATAGGATTGTGTGTATATGTATCTGTATATTTCCTGCTTCCACCTATATGCTGGTCTATTACTCCATCACCAGCCATCTAAGTATAATCACTGACAGCTGAAGTTCCCCGCGATAAAACATTTAAATCCTGGACTTCCGTCTCCCTGTTACACTTGAGAAAGGAGCGCGCATGCTCTATAGCAGCTTCGCGCATGCTCTGAAACGCGTTGTGGCTCACCCGGTCCTGTGATGTCAGACGCTGCTCCACGAGCGGGCTAATCTCCCCTGAACGACACAGCTGGCTTCCTCCCCGGCTCCTTGCGGCTCTCGTAGCTAGGATCTTCTGACCGCCCTGGAGACAGCCTAAGACGCAGGACATACTCCCATCTGACACACCATATCTCCTACGAGTACATCGATCCTTACTGCCATGTAAGTGTTAGATATCTTATTGCTGTAATTTAATAAACAATGCACTAAGAGACACTTTTCTGTTTCTTTCTGTATCTCAAAAAATGGCTTGGTCATTAAGGGGGCAAATCCTGTCTTCAAAAAGGTTCCAGGTGACTTAGTGCTCTCAGCAGAAAAATGGGTGACTTCGGTGATCCCCTCATGTGTCCCCACTTACCAGATCCTATCACCCCTACAGGGGAATTGGACATATACGATCCGTTTCCAATGTCTCCACACAATGGGTCCTTGGATTATAGGGAAAACGATCAATCCTCAGCTCACACGATTATCCAACAGAGAGGGCCAATGGCATATGGCAATAGGGAATTCCTCAAGCGGGTAGAGACAAAAAAAAGGTTGCATAGTGTAATTCCAAACTGTAGGTTTATTAAAAAATATTAAAAACAAACAATAAAAAGCATCCAAGCGGTGCTGTAAAATACCGCTACAGCTAAGATAAGGCAGTCTATAGGTCAGAGCATGGATTCCGCAGCGTGCGCACGTGTGAGCTGAGGATCATTTTCCCTCTAATCCAAGGACCCATTGTACGGAGACATTGGAACCAGATCGTATATGCCCAATACCCCTGTAGGGGTGATAGGATCTAGTAAGTGGGGAGTCGGGACACATGAGGGGCTCACCAAAGTCACCCATTTTTCTGCTGAAAGCACTAAGTCATCCGGAACCTTTTTGAAGACATATCTTGCCAACTGTCTATACAGTTGATTTAATTCACCGGATGGAGATATAGAGTGAACTTTGTATAGGGACAGTTGCAAACCACATCAACCATACTGTATGTGTGCGTGACTGCTGGATACATTAACAATTATTGCACTGGTCACTGTTATCGATATTTTCAACTTGAGCATTTTTATGATACCTGCTTCTTCATTCAATCAATTAAGGATTGTGTCTTGTTTTGAATTTATATTGGTATCTTGCACATGTTTTACTTTGATATTATTAACACAGGTTAATGGGTGCGTGAGTGCTGGCACACATTGACAATTAGGTAAAAATTGAAAAAATCCACGCTAACCGTGACTTGAAATAAATTAGTGAATTAAATTACTAAAAAAGTGACTATTGAAAATGTATGTGATAATAGTCAGTGTGATTAGGTGAATTGTTGGGTGCTGCTAAAGTGAGTAATAGCTGGAATAACTGCTACATAAATATATGCAAAAAACAGAAAATAACAATGCGCTACCCTTAAACAAGCAAACAAAGGGCCACTGGTTCATATGTGTTCGCACACAAATAGAAATAAAAATTAAAATAAAAAACACCAAAGGAAACAAAGTCCTGTGCAAATGACAATAGTGTCACCTATAAAAACTACCAATATATATGAAAAAATTAAATATATAGAAAGTTCCAAATGAGATTGATTCTCAAGTAAGCCGAGCAATCACATCTGCTGGTATATGTGTGATATTATCTTCTAAGCAGTTGTACGTGAAGACTCCACATCCAAATTGTTCAAATAAGGTATAGAAGAAATAGCAGCTTACCGAATCCGGTGGATCTCTATGACGGAGATCAATAGGGGCTCAAGCTCATATATTCCTCCCACCGAACTATCGGCCAAGGGACACTGGAATCGGACGATATCTCCCGCTTGTTCCAAGGCAGAAAAATCTCCCTCCCAGTACCAGCTGGCGTGCTTAACAAATTGCTCTGCAAAATGCAAATGCTCCAATGGATAGAGTATCAATGTGGGGCCTATGTAGTGCCCATCGCAGTCCCATGCACAGTTTTGTAGGGGAACTTCCAGAGCCCTTGCTGAATCTTTCCAAGCTCCCAGCAAACAGACAGCTCCTCTCCACAGGTACAATCCTCATACTCCTTCCACCTGGATCGGCCTCGGGGGGGGGGCTGACATCGCGGGCGAGTAGGACAGGTAAGTGTCCTTATAAAAAGTCAGCAGCTACAGTGTTTGTAGCTGCTGACTTTACAAAAAAAAATAAAAAATTGCGGGTGGAATCCCCCTTTAAATATTGATTTTCCCATTACTCTCTGTTTCAGTGACAGTGTCCAGTTGCCAGGACAAGCAGAGAGATCCCCTACCCAGCAGTGGCACAGATAGCAATTAAAAACTGACAGGGATTCTAATCCTTCTCTACTCCATTCAAAAAGAAAAAAAAATGGATTTAAATGAAAAGAAAAATTATTCACAAATGACCACATTTAGGACCTATGCCAATGAGCTTTTGTTTGCATTAAGAGTTTTTCATTCCTATACAAGTCTATAGGCATATGCATCTAAATTCTGAATGATCTCAGAAGTGTCTCAAACTGAGGGATGCCATCGACACAAGCCCTTTGCAAGACAAATAGCTTTCTGTAACGTGCAAAATCGTATTGCAACCAATCAAAATGATTCATTTAATGATCTGACTTTACTGAACACATACCTGGTTGCTATGGGATACATGCATGCAAACTTTTTTGGCAGTGCTAAATAATCCTGAAACAATGGTCCCATTATTATTTAAATATATGCACTAAATTAAACATACAGCAAAGACTGAGTAGAACTGAATAAACAAAATATAATCAAGAATGATTTTGAATATAAAGCTTTTCATAAACCAATGTCTATATAAAATGCAGGCACCCCAATTAGACAATATTCTGTGGTTTGCATTTTATTGTATGACTTAGGAAAATATGGCATCCAATATTACTCATAACATTACACTATAGAATTCCAAACCAAAAAGGCATTCATGGACAAAGAGAACCTTTGTGTAATCCATATGGCCACGAATGACTCAGAATGCATTGCAGCCTAGGGTGTATATATCAAGACATGAGGAACAAGATGGGATTCAATGACTCACAAAACTCTGCAATATAATACTCGCCAGGAAGCATAGGGATAATATGGAGTGCACTGCTCAAACTCAAATGTAATATTAATGCACAGGCACAGCCTGTACTTGCTGGAATTAACCACTTTGCCAGGAGCACTTGAAAATGTTTTTTACGCTATTGCCTCCAAGGTCATGAAGTAATGTGGCATTGCAGAGCTTTGTTATCTGTGAAGTGAAATGCTCACTTCACCTCATTGGGACATCATATGACCTCTATGACCTTCTTCTTGGGTACATAGCAAGAACCAATTCCTTTTTCATAAACATAATATATCATCCAAAAAAAAAAGACCAGGAGTTGTCTTTTAAAGCCAAATTGCGTTATTTTACGTCTGGCTGTGTCCTAGTTGAGTCATCTGCAGATGGTAGGAAGGAACTCTGTTCTGAGTTTGAATCCCACCTGGAACACTAAAGGCATGAAGCTTGTATACTATCCCTGTGTTTTGTGGGTTTCTCCCCACAGTCCCAAAAGCATAATGATGGGTTAGTTGGCTACCTCCCGAAATTTACTCTAGAGTGTGGTTAGGTAAAATACGGATACGTGAAAATGAAACCTTACATTTCAGCAACTTGCATTGGAATTAATGGGGAAGGTGAAATTAAGGTAGTTTTTTAAGACTGCAATGGGCTTTAAATGGTTCCTGAGATGTCGCCCACGTTCACACTGAACCTCGTTGGTGGTAAATCGCCGCTAGTTTTAGCAGCACTTTACCATTGTTTTGGCGGCGCTTTTTGGCCGATAGCGGGGCACTTTTAACCCCCGTTGCGGCCGAAAAAGGGTTAAAAGTTCCCACAAAGCACCCCTGCAGAAACGCCTTGCAGGCACTTCAGCAGTGCTGGCCATTGATTTCAATGGCAGGGGCGTTTTGGGATCGGTATATTCACCGCTCCTAAACCGCCCCAAAGATGCTTTTGCAGGACTTTTTTTCCCATCCTGCAAGCGCACCACTCCAGTGTGAAAGCACTCGGGCTTTCACACTGGAGTGACAGGAGTGGCGCTTTGCAGGCGCTATTTTTAGCGCTAAAACGCCTGTAAAGCGCCTCAGTGTGAAAGTGGCCTTATGGAAAAAATCCTAGACCTGTTTGCATCTGGGTCAAAAAGGACTTCTCTTTTGCCTCAATATTTGATTTTTTTGCACAGAAAGCAAAAAAATAAATAAAAATAAAAAAGGAAAATAAAAACACATAGAACACTAAATAAAATAACGAATATAGACGAGAACCCAACCCCAACCGTAATCCTCCTATTCCCCCCACCCCAGCCATCTCTAGTCCTTCTTTTTAAAAACCTCTATAACTCCCAACTCTCCCCCATTCTTTAACTCTGACTTCTTATTTTTCCTACCAACAATTTCAATCAAGGAGTGGTAGAAATCTAGGTGATCTCTACCACCCACCTCCTTTTGACACCCTCAGGAACCACTGACCTTTGAACTGATATTTGAAACCCTGGAGACATATCCATACAAGATGGATGATCAATCATCCTTAGGCCCCTTTCACACGTCAACGGACGTACATGTATCCCTATGGGATAGCGGATGTCAGCGGATAAACATCCGCTGACATCCGACGACATCAGTCTCCGCTATGGTCCGTTTAGCATGACGGAGGAAAATCCTACTTTTCCATCCGTCTGCGGATCAGGACGGATGAAAATGGACAGACGGTCTGTTTTCATCTGATCCCCCCATAGAGGAAAGCGGCGATCCGACCGGTCCGTTTCTGCACAGTGTGCAGAGACAGACAAGTCATCCGCTGGCTCAGCGGGGATCAACGGAGCGATCTCCGCTGAGCAAGCGGATATTCACGGAGCGGATCATGACGGGATCCGCCCGTGTGAAAGAGCCCTTAATTGTTTTATTTTTGAGGAGGGTGATCTTGTAACAATTTTGAAACAATGATCAACAAGAAACTTGGAATAATGTGCCATAGTCTTGTACCATTTTATCTCGCCATATGTTTAAAATCTTCACAAAAATTATTGAAATAAACAAAACTATCCTAAATACACCCCCCCCCCAAAAAAAAAAAAAAAACACACCCTCGAAATAAAGAAAAAAAAAGCAGTATACCTTTTTCCAGCCAATTTAATCTAAGCAGTTTAATAAACGAAACAATGAATGACGGGGAAGACTGTAATTTTGTGGATAGTTAATTTAGCCAAAATCCAAAGCCTAGTGGTAAGGATTTAGATAATGGACCCTTGCAGGGGATAACTGCTGTGAATGGTGTAGAGACTGACCAAAAAACACTACAGCGCTGACCCTGTGCCCATCCTATAGTGATAAAATGTCATATACCAGGGTATGCAATAGCGGAGAGCAGGTTGCAATATCCCTTTTCCATTATAAATGAGCCCCTACATGTATGACAATAAGAGCTCTCTGAGGAGGTTACTGAAAGGGCCTGTTTACAGAGCAGGCGCAAGTATAAATTTAAAATTTGCTAAAATCCTTGCAATGTTTTTGACTAGCCTGGAGGGAATTTTCTATCAACACAAGGGGAAAAACCAGAGTATTAAACAGATGACTGGCTTATTATTTCTCTCTAAAATTCCGATGGGAATATTTCCACATGCTGGTTTTGTTGAAATAAACACCCCTCTTTTCCTGCCCAGAACACCCTCAGTACTGGCTCAGACGAGAAGATGTAGGTGTGGTCATAATCCAGTTTTATTCTTTGCATAGTACATTAGTGAATGAAGAGGGATTTTTGGGTATAGAATTGCTGTAATATAGGGAAACCATATCCATAAAACCATAAAATGTTTATACTACTGCTAGCAATTCATGAGAAAAAAGCTAATCTCTTGTAAACTAGCTTTTGTTTATCCATTTTAGATATTAGATTTTGGGTTTTGAATCATTGTGATTCTGCAGCCGTCATGCAACAACAGCCAACATATACAGAATATGTCAGTGTGCTTATGGGTTTCAGCTTTGAATGCAAAAGATTCTAAATATCTGAGCATTTGTTATGGTACACTACAAAGTGTAGAGAACAGTGGCGGTGCGTCCATAAAGGGTGCACGGGCGCCGCCCCCTCTCTACTGCCACCTGTTTATCACCATAGATAGATTCATGCATTGCATGTGACCCGCTGCCCCACCGAGACAGGTAAGTGCCAAGCGGGCGGGCGATGCAAACTGGCAGCAATTGATGGGCACAGTAGTGACAATTGATGAGCACACTGGCAGCAATTGATGGGCGCAGTAGCAGCAATTGATGGCCGCAGTGGTGGAAATTGATGCGCACACTGGCAGCAATTGATGGGCACAGTAGCGGCAATTGATGGGCACACTGGCAGCAATTGATGGGCACAGTGGCAGCAATTTATGGGCACACTGGTATCAATTGATGGGCACAGTAGTGGCAATTGACGGGCACACTGGCAGCATTTGATGGGCACACTAGCAGCAATTGATGGGCACAGTGGCAGCAATTGATGGGCACACTGGCAGCAATTTATGGGTACAGTAGCCGCGTTTGATGGCACAGTGGCGGCAATTTAAGGGTACAGTGGCTGCGTTTGATGGGCACAGTGGCTGCGTTTGATTGGCACAGTGGCGGCATTTGATGGGCACAGTGGCTGCATTTGATGGCACAGTGGTTGCGTTTGATGGCACAGTGGCTGCGTTTGATGGGCACAGTGGCCGTGTTTGATGGCACAGTGGCGGCAATTGATGGGCACAGTAGCTGCGTTTGATGGGCACAGTGGCTGCAATTGATGGTTTTTTTTTCAGTTTGTTTGTGCCCTCCCAAAAAATTTGAGCACCAGCCGCCACTGGTAGAGAAGATCAGAGCAGCTGGGAGGATTTTGATAAATTGGCAATCATTAACCTGGACACAAAAAGAGAATCATTGACACATCTGTACAATTTTGTTGCAATTGGATGGAAGTTTGGATTTAAGATCAACCTGTCCACCCATGTTGCCTTGAAAACCCAAAAAGAGCTTTTAAGTACCTACCCAATACCAGAAATTCCCTCATTTTAGGTCCAGCAGACTTATTGTACCTGGCTTACAGTGGAACCTCGGATTGCGAGTAACGCGGTTAACGAGCGTTTCGCAATACTATAACTGTACTTGCTAAAATCCTAACTCGGTTTGCGAGTGTTGTCTCGCAAAACAAGCAGGATTCAGGCCAAAGCGGGTGCAGTACCACGTTTGGCCTGAGGTGGGGGGCGCCAGAGCTGAATGGCGCCGGTTAGCGGCATTCAGAAACGGCCGGAAAGGTCCGAGGACAGTTCGGCTGACCTTGGCAAACCTCGGAAAGGCTCATGAACGAAGTCTTTCCGAGGTTTGCCAAGGTCAGCCGAACTGTCCTCGGGCCTTTCAGGCCGTTTCCGAGGCTCTCCGGCGCCCCCCGCCTCTGGCCGCATGCGGTATTGCATACCATTGAAGTCAATGCGGAACAAATTATTTTAGTTTCCATTGACTTCAATGTGGAAATTCGCTTTAATATCAAAGCGAGTACTTTGGATTACGAGCATTCTCCTGGAACGGATTATGCTCGTAATTCAAAGTTCCACTGTATATGATGTAGCCGACAGCGGACTACAGTTATCTGGCACTGCAGACTTACCCTCTTCTTTCTTATACCGTCTCTGTGTTCTTCTAGTGCTGGGCTTGAAAGTACTTGCATCATCTTCCTGAGCCTAGCAGAGAGCAGTGTGGGGACTGTAGTCTCCTGAACAGATGTGCTGGATCTACAGAACTATCTCTGGACTACATATCCCAGCATGCCACCTGCTACAGAGAAAGTACTCTGGGAGATGCTTTAAAAGGGTCAGCAGACTAGACCCAAGGGCTCTTGAATCCCGGGTTCCATCAAGTAAACACCTGCTGCTATACAAGGAGCATTGCTGTAACCAGCCAGAGCAGACGACTCACGGCCCCCGCAGCCAGTCCGGCACCTTCGCGCGTCCAGCAGGATGCACCGACTCGGATTGCACTTCAGGAGGTTCCTATGCTGTTCTTCAGTTTGGTGAGAGGGCACCCGCCCGCTAATACAATCTTTACTTTATCGTAGTTCACAGAACACTGTATATAGACACCTCACACCTGGAATTGTCTTACCTTATCTCACAGAACACTGTATACAGACACCTTACACCTGTAATTACCCTAAGGATTACAACTAGCCAGGCACAACTGCTTGCTTTGATTATACCTCACTGTGCCACACTCAAGATTCGTGTTCTATGAGCTCCAACTTGCCCGTGAAGATCATTGCAAGGCCTTGCATCCTGGACACTGTTATCTTATTGCTATTTAAAGGCATATACTCCTAATATCTATAATACCCTGTCTTTCATTAGAACTAAAGCTATAATAGGCCACCTAGGAGTCCTCTTTTAACAGTGATAGTGTATACAGCCATTAGCAGCTCTCCCTTAAATATTCATTAATTTATTGTCTGTTTCTATGTACATTGCTATTTTATATCTGTGATTCCAAACTGTTTATTTAATTGCCACATGGGACCTTTTCTACTGAGTTTTGGCTGTTTACCCAGGACTTAGCTGACTAATACCCTGTTTCAAGACTCTCCCTTTGAACAGAACAAGTAAAATCAGAGAGAGCTAATCAATCTGCATTGTGTCCGTGTATTATTTAAAGGTAAAAACAACATGTCTAAACCCAGAGTGTCAGGAGGGCTGGGAAGTTTACAGGGTCAAAGTGGTGCAGATGAACATGAAATTCTAAGAAACCCCCAAGGGGGCAGTGCTACAATATGAAAACTGTTTAAGGCTAACTCACATGCAGAGGACAAGGGGTTTGCATATAATCCAGATAGGCTGCAGTTATTATGGTGGCAACCACACATCCAAGCATTTACATGCAAGATCAAGCTGATAGAAGAGGGTTAAGGCCATTGACGGCTCATTCACATGGGGGCAGGAGCCAGTACAGCATAAAGAGCCATTTTTTTTATCATCTAGAGCAGGGCTGCTGTTAGAAATCATGAAGTCCCATACAGCCTAGCTGACAGGAATAATGAACCAAGCATAAAAGGCAGCTCCAGCCACATGAGCAAACCACTCATTCATGCAACCAGAATGTCTGTGAGAATAATGTTTTTTTTTCTGCAGAGTGAATGAACAGATAGCGCTCTGTACAGAGGCTCCTTGTTCGTTGACAAACTGAAGCATTGTAAACAAAGAGAGGGCCACAGGGGGATTAGTTCCAGTAATTGCACCCACTCCTGCTGCTCTGAGCCCCCCTGTTGAACTTATGGGTCTGGGGCCCATACAGGAGGGCAGATGCTACCCCCTTATGGAGATGCTTGCAGCCAGCTTGTGTAGTCAATGGAGAAACAATAGCTGTAAGGGGCAGCTGCACATCCGAGTTTGACTAACATGCAAGGAGGGGTGCATGGCACTGGACACTTGTCCTGTAAGCACGTTCCTTGTCATCTTATTTGAAAGCAGCCCAGTTGATTGGCCCCTAGTTCTTTTCCAGTCTGAGTTCTACTGTACACAGGATTACAAGAGGTGGAAATCAAATCAAATCCAGGTACTCACACTAGTTGTATTCCAAAATACATTTATTGATTTTAAATGAATACACAGCTGTATTAAAGTGGAGGTGCAGCTTGTTTTTTTTTTTTTTCAAAAGTCAGCAGCTACTAACAGTTTATCTGCTGACTTTTAATAAGGACACTTACCTGTTCTACTCGCCCGCGATGTCGGTCCTGCCACGGCGATTGATCGCTGCTCCTGGCTCCTCCATCCTGACTAAGGGAAACAGGCAGTGAAGCCTTACGGCTTCACTGTCCGTTTCCTACTGCGCATGCGCCATTTGCACGGCGCTTTGTGAATGGGCAGCTTGCCTCCTTGGATACACACAGTTCCCAGAAGGCAGCGCGCCCCATTCACAAGAAGAGGAAGCGGAAGGAGACCCACCGCGGATGAGAAGAGGCACATTAGAGGCAGATTAGGGGACTTCCGCATAGCAACAGGCATTTAGGGTGAGTATAATTTTTTTTTTTTTTCTATTAATTTTTTTCTTTTTTTTTGGGATTTTTAATGTATTTTTTTTTTTTCTGGGTGGACCTCCGCTTTAATTGGTGTTTTATATATCTACCTGTAGTTAAAAAAAAAATGTCTAGAGTTAGGCTTTAAGAGAAAAAATACAGCCACCCTTTAGCATTTAAAATAAAATAATCGAAGAAACAATAACGGAACATAAAAATAATTGTGTGAATATATAATGTAATTAAAAAATATACCTTTGATTGTGAAAAAAAAAATAATATATATATAAGCAGAAAACGAACCTGTTGTGCGTAACAAAAAATAAATCTGTGATAATGCTAAAGAAAAAGTTATATAGTGCATTTTGTATTATACATAATACAAATTGTACTATACAAGGACCTATTTCTAATGTAGCTGGGGTCCTCAACACAAACAAATGTTATCATAATATTTAAGTGCTCTCGTTTTTGACAACCTGAAATTCATGGATGCTGCACTTATCGCCCACTAGTGGTCAAGACCAAGTATTACTTTCCATTTTCACTAGGCACCTTACAGCCAAGACTTGAAAGCACAGTGTACAGCACATATTTAGACAGTGCTGCAAAGCCACTGTGAAACCCATGATATAGCACAGGCTATCCACAAAATAACATAAGCTACAGTCCCTTGGGAGTGTTGTGTGAACATCTGGTAAGTGATAAGTTCTGTTTGATGCTCTAATGCAATTTCTTTTTTTAACTTATTAGCAGTGGTATTTTTCATATATCCTGAGAGTAAAGTCTGTGTGAAATGTCATCCAGATGCTCAGTATTAAGGAGATTTTAGTTCTGTAGAGCTAATAAGCTGAAAATAAATTGCAGATATTGGTTCCTCTGTTTGTTCTTAGTCCCTTGCCCAAATGCATTAAGAGAGTTATAGTTAATCTCTTCTAGGGGGGAGCCAGAGTCTAGTTGATCTTGCTTAGTGACATTATTGGACTAATAATGAGTGTCTAAACATCAGGGACGATTTGTCATCGTAAGATGGACAGATCTAAATGTCTGCAAATGTGCTTGGGGATAAAGATAGAAGAGTAAAGGGACATTCAGAATATCTGATAAAATGTCAGTTTGCATAGATTCCGTATTAAAGCCAGACTCCAGCATTTATTTAAAAAAAAAAAAAAATAATGAAATTCCATTGACCTGTTGGTGCTAAAACAAAATCAAGGACCCTTCCACATCTTTAAACCACACTGGGCTCACAGAAGAATTCTGCCGGCAATGGCATTATAGTCTCTGCAGCATTTAGGATTTGACCACCACAGAAGAAAGAAGAGGACACGTGACCAAAGATCCCGGTAAGCAAGTTATGTTCGTAAAAAAAATAAAGGACTCTGGTTACCCACCCAAACCCCCTTCTCACTATAACACAAGCTACCTCTATGCAATCTCTCCTAGCAGAAAATAACCTAATTTTCCTTCCTTGGGAACTTAACTCCCGCCAAATAGATTTTACCTTTTATTCTCACTTCCATAATATTTTGGATGTACAGACCAATTCTTCACAATACTACAAGTTATCCCATCCTTTGAGAAATCCTCTATTTTTACCACAACCTGGTCTGATCATTCCCCCGTCATATTAAAATGAACCACTATCACATCCCCACTCGCAATAATAATTGGAGACTTAATGAATCCCTCCTTTCCACTCAACAAACTGCCCTAGAACTGCAAGATGCTCACATGTCCTATTTCCAAAACAATTCTGCAACCACCAACTCCCCAATTATCGTCTGGGTAGATCATAAAGCAACCCTGAAAGGAGCCAATATCACCATAGCTGTGCTAAGAAAAAACAAAGAGGATCCAAGATCAAACTTCTCTCTAAACACTTAGCAGACCAAGAGAAAACATTTAAACTTTCACCATTTCCAAATCTCAAAAAGCACCCTGAGGCTACTCAGACTGAATTAAATTTACTTGAAATGACAAAAGTGAAAAAGAACTCCGCTCCTGAAAACAGTTCTACTTTTCAGTCACAAAACCAGGACCTCTCCTAGCAAGGCACCTCAAAAAAATCCCTGTCCCCCACTTTATTAAAATTAGAAGCCCTAACAACATACTTACAGCAATCCCTCTTCCATTTTCTTTATTCTGACATGTAAGCCCTGTACACACGATCGGATTTCCTATGGTTTTTAAACAGATGGATTTTTCCATCGGAAAACCGATGAAGCTGACTTCCATCAGTCTTGCCTACACACCATCAGTCAAAAAAACGACCGTTCCAAACGCGGTGACGTAAAACACTCTGATGAGCCGAGAAAAATGAAGTTCAATGCTTCTGAGCATGCGTCGACTTGATTCTGAGCATGCGTGGGTTTTTTATCCGATGGAGTTCCCCACAGACGATAGTAATTTGCTATCGGTTTTTTAACCATCGGATAAATTTAAAACATGTTCTATTTTTAAACACTGATGGAAAAAAGACCGATAGGGCCCATACACGATGAAAAAAGTCCATCGGAGTGTTTTCATCTGTAAAACCTATCGTGTGTACACGGCTTAAGTTGTTTGCAAAAATCCTTGCTCTTATCCATATTTTACATCAAAGACCAGGGCTTTCTTCTTTAACTAGACATACAACTATATCTTCATACCGTCTCCTGTGATTAACACACTTTTAATTCAATTAAGGATGTTCTCTAGAGTCTCAGCCTTTAATACCTTTCCTACTGCCAAAGTTTCATATGCAGGATCATCTACAGTCCCCCCCCCCTCCACACACACTTCCTTCCCAGAGAAACAGGTACCAGGCATGATTGCCCTTTTCCCCCCATCAACTTTATTATTGTACCTAATTATCCTTAATTGATCCTCGAAAACTCAAATATCAAGCTCATAGAATTAGCTAATATACAGTACATGATAGAATTAGCATCTTTGTGTACTGTATTTTACTTCAATAAACCAATCACTAAACTGTACTGTATTTTACTTCAATAAACCAATCACTAAACTGCGCTAACACATACAAAGCAGCTAGCAAAAAGGAGCGATATACTGTGAATATATATATATATATATATATATATATATATATATATATATATATATATATATATAGTCCTTTATATGAAAATTAAATTGCACTAAAAATTCAGTAGAATATGTACTCTAATGTACTTCAAAAAATGTCCAATCCACTATCCAGAGGAACTGGCAGTGCTAACAGATCTCAGACATGTGTTAACACTGACCTCAAGCAAACCATCAAAGTGCTCACTCTCCAGATGGTAAGATCTTGCATCTACAGAGTTCATACACGTGTTGTACGAATCCAGAGAATCACTCTACCTCCTCTTGGGACTTTTGTGGTTTCCTAGCCTCATGGGGTGGTAAATGTCTCTCTCCATACGCAGAAAATAAAGTGTAAGAAGGCTCTGGATAGTGTAAAACAGTTTTCCATTTATTAAAATAAAAATATATATATAATTAAAAACAAGCCGGCTATGCACTTACAGTGGACTCTGCCAGTGAGCTCCTGAAAGAGTGTGACATCAGTCTACTTAGCTCCATCCAACGCACTAGAGGATGTCATCCAATATTTTACTTACCCTCTCCCAAGCAAAACTACATTCTTATCCTTTTTCCCCAACTAAAGACAACCTCTCTGTTAGCTATGGCCTTCAACTTAACCAATCCAAGTCACAAGTCTCGTACAAATAGTTAATAAACTGACAGATATTTCGATTTTTGACTGGGCACACACTACCCTAGATTATCTCACCATTAAAATGACCTCTACTTATAATTCCTCAAGCACAGAAAATTATTACCCTCACTTTTGTTGAATTTGTCAAACCCTAAATACGTTGAAATCCCATAAAACCTTCTGTTTGGCCCTATTTATGGTATGCTACTAAAATGGCTATCCTCCCCAAACTATTATATCACTTTCATACACTCCTAATATCTGTGCCCACATTGCCGCCTAATTAATACAAAGCTATACTTTATCCTACATTTGGCATCAAAGTCAAAGTCACTCTAAAATTTCAAGACAAACAATGTTAAAGAACATCAACAGAGGTGGTTTGGTTGTCTCAAATATATAAAAATATTTTTAAGCAGCCCATATTACATGTCAAAACCAAACCACCTCTTTGGATAAACTACAAAATGTTCTATGCATCACCATAGCACTTCCCTCTATCACCTGGAGTCCTCTGAAATTGATACCTCCAATGCTGTCTTTAAAATGGTTTTAATTTCTAAAGCAAATATTTATTATATTGCAGCTTAACAATTTTTGGATGTGGTGGCGGTATTCGTTTTCCCTTTTAGGCTTTCTTTCCCTTATTTTCACTCGGTGATCTGAGTCTATTCTTTTTCCACAGAACAAGCTCTTCTGGATACGTAGCAGTTATAGGGCTGAGATAAACCATTTACCACTGACAGGGGTCCATTTAATGGTCAGCTTTTATTCTTTTTATGTAAAACCTTTATTCCAAAAGATTCTTTATTTATTCACAGTTGAACTCCCCATCCTATCTCTCAAACCATTCTTTGGTCCTAACTGAAGACTGGATATAAATATGGATTTTAATTTCTAAATGCTCTTTCATACAACTAGTATAGAATTTGCCTATAAGGTTATGTAGAGATGGTATTAAGTCCCCATCAGAATAGCCAACCTCCACACTTCCATCCCTATCCCTCTATGAAATGTTTCAGTGGCTTTGATTCTGATGGTAAAATGAAGCATAATTAGTGGTCCTGCCCAATAGCAACCGGATTCTGGACTAAACTGTTTTACCTTCTCATCTCACTATTTTGATTTCCTATACAAAAAGAGATCCTTATGCCGTGTACACACGATCGGTTTTACCAATGAAAACAGTCCGATGGACTTTTCTCATCGGACAAACCGATCGTGTATGGGCCCCATCGGTCTTTTTTCCATCGGTGAGAAAAAATAGAACATGTTTTAAATTTATCCGATGGGAAAAAAAATGATAGCAAATTCCGATCGTCTGTGTGGAACTCCATCAGACAAAAAACCCACGCATGCTCAGAATCAAGTCGACGCATGCTCAGAAGCATTGAACTTAATTTTTCTCGGCTTGTCAGAGTGTTTTACATCACAGCGTTTGGGACGGTCGGATTTTTGACTGATGGTGTGTAGGCAAGACTGATAGAAGTCAGCTTCATCGGATTTCCGATGGAAAAATCCATCGGATTAGAATCCATAAGAAATCCGATCGTGTGTACAGGGCTTTAGACAGCCCAAATCCATGCTAAAATTGATATGCTCTCCATCTATCAGTAAATGGCAAATGTTGTGCTTGTGGCAGCCAAACTCTAGCAGCATCCTGGAAGAAAACAATCCTAATTTTTTACTGAAGTTAAAAGCCAAATACACAACTTCATGTAATCAGAAATTTGCCAGTAACCTTAAAGCCCTGTACACACGATCGGATTTCCGATGGAATAAAATCCGATGAAGCTGACTTCCATCAGTCTTGCCTACACACCATCAGTCAAAAATCCGACCGTCCCAAACCCTGTGACATAAAACACTCAGACGAGCCGAGAAAAATTATGTTCAATGCTTTTGAGCATGCGTCGACTTGATTCTGAGCATGCGTGGGGTTTTTGTCCGATGGCGTTCCACACAGACGATCGGAATTTGCTATAGTTTTTTTTCCCATCGGATAAATTTAAAACATGTTCTATTTTTTCACACCGATGGAAAAAAGACCGATGGGGCCCATACACGATCGGTTTGTCCGATGAAAAAAGTCCATCAGACTGTTTTCATCTGTAAAACCGATCGTGTGTACAGGGCTTAACAGTTCACATATTAAATTCTATAAAGCCTATCTCCATAAATTAAATCTACTCTTCCCCCACTGCTAAGGGTTAACTGCTCATTCAGTCTAGGGTTGCAGGAGGGCAAAGTAATTCTTGCCTCATTCCTTCCTCCAGTGGTGTGATCAGTCCTGTGAAGCCTCTTCTCTAAGGCACTCCTGGCTGCTGTCGCACTTCTGCCTTCTCCACATACAATGCAGAGTTAATAGCCCTGCATTGTACAAGAAGATGCTGAAAAACCACCCACAGCCCAGAAAACTAACTAGAGGGAGAAGAGGAGTGTGCTGGAGCTGGCTGGACCGAGAGTAACGTGAGTATTACAGCCTTTTCATCTCTTCTAGACTTAACAAGCAATAAAGTGTTACTAAACCCAGGACCCCGTATTCACTATATCTGATCTCCCACAGTACACAGAACATGTAAATGCAATTGTTTTAGTAAATATAAACTGCTAAATCCCGCATCAGCAGTATATAGCAGTCTTGCGACTTCCATCAGTGTTCGGCCGGGCACTAGTTAAAGCTTGTAGGAGGAGTTTTCATTCTCCTCTGACTGTCCTATGAGGCAGCATGACCCCTGATCCTCTGTCTGGACAGTGCAGATTGGCCCTGTGCTGATCATATGCACCCACCCCCCCAACAAAAATAAATAAATAGCAATGCACCCTCAACTGAGCATGTGCAGAGTGCCCCCAAGGCTCTCTACTATCAGCAGATGGATTGGGGGCAGAAAAGAAGGGGAGAATCTGAGAAGACAGGATCAAACAGCCTTTTTACACAATCCAGAGGATTAACCCCTTAGGTTCCACAGAGTATAACAACCATGCGTTACTGCATATACAGACTGATTTTACTGTTGTGGGTTTAGTAACACTTGATCGCATTTGGGGGGGGGGGCAGTTTAAGGATAGGGTTACCTAATTCCTGGAGTTGAACTTTTAAATATGGTCTCCAGGGTGTGACTGGCATATCACCCTCCTCTCACATTAACTTCATAACCTTCAAAGCTACTTTGTAACACCTTTGGATATATAGAGGAAAGGGGGCATGTTAGCAGATGCTGATGTGCTGCTTAGCTCAAGAAAAAAAGATATTGGGGCAGATTTTCTAATCCACCTTGATTGAAGTTTCTACTGAGATCTGACATCTGCATGCCTGCATAAATTTGCGAATTAAAGCGATATTAAACGCAATTAAAAATAAAATAAAAAATAAACATGTCATACTTACCTGCTCTGTGCAGCAGTTTTGCACAGAGCAGCCCTGATCCTCTCTTCTTGGGTTCCCTCCCTCCTGCCAAGTGCCCCCAGAGCAAGCAGCTTGCAATGGTTGCACCCAAAGAACACCTGGATCGGGTGATTACTATCCCATTTTTGTGTTCTATTTTACTGAACTCATGTACTAGATAAAATTTGAAGGTAACAAGAATTGAATTAGGATTCTAAGGAAAAAATAGAGGGCAGTGTCACACTCAGAATATACTGGCCTTAGATATGTATTGACTGTTGCAGGCAGGGAGTAACTACAACTTCAAGGAGCTCTAATGCTATGTTATAATACAATATTAACTGTTGTGCTTTTTCAGTGGCTGTAAGTATTTGTTACTCCTGTTTTCCATACCATTTTACTGCTCAAATATATTATAATTCAACAAAACACTCCAAAATGATATTGCTGTTGGGTCCCAATGTAGTCATGTACTGTACTCTGTAATCTGTTGTCACTATGTGCATAAGCCTCCTAGGTGCAGAAAGAACATCATTAAGAAGAATATGCGAAAGGTAAATATAGCTTTATGTTTAGCAAATTAGAACTTTAGCAAATGTTCTGCAAATGAGCAAAAGCGCACACCTTGTAACTAAAGGAAGTCCTAGTTGTGCTTTGATCTACTACTTAATTGGCTTAATTATATACTATATGTATGTATAATACATACAATACATACACTCTCTGCTAGTAACACCATACTACTGTAGCTTGTAAGTGCCTTTATAGGGTAGAGAATCCATAGAGATCAGATTGATAATATGACTTGAGATTGGGGAGAATAGTTGACGTAATTGTAGCCGTATTAGTGCAATTGTGACAGAGAAAATTAAGTACTGTCCGTGATACTTTTTTTATTTGCACTAACATACAATTTTTCAGGACAAGCTTTCGGGATATGTCCCCTTCTTTAAGGTCCAACCTTGAAGAAGGGGACATACCCCGAAAGCTTGTCCTGAAAAATTGTATGTTAGTGCAAATAAAAAAAGTATCACGGACAGTACTTAATTTTCTCTGGGAGAATAGTTAGAAGAGATAGCATTGGTGGTTTGACAAGAGTACCTGGCTGTGTCAGTGTTGACTAAAGCCTAGTACACACGGCCGAGAATCTCGTCAGGAAAAAACCCGTTGTTTTTCCTGACGAGATTCTTGACAAGAATCTTGTCTCAGCCGAGTGTACACATGCTGGATTCAAAAGAACCGCCGTTCTTTCGAATGGAATGAACGCAGTGACGTCATCGACTACGACGAGCGTGCGCTCGTCACATTCGATGCCATCGCCGCCACCTTGCTACACCCTACCTATGCCTAGGAAGCTACCAGGCATGCGTCAAAGTCATTTCGAGCATGCGCGGGTTTCCACGGCGACAGGTGAGTGTACACACTCTCGGGTTTCTCGTCGAGAAACATGCCAACAAGAATCCCGACGAGAAAAAAGAAAGCAGGGTTTTCTTTTTTTCTCGTCGAGATTCTGGCCAGTTTTCTTGACCGGAAACCTGAAAGCCTCATACACACGCACGGTTTACTCGGCAAAAAAGCTCTGCAAGCAGTTTTCTTGTCGTTTCTTGAGGAGAAATTTGGCTGTGTGTACGAGGCTTCAGAGTGATTTGTAACAGTTGATATATGACAAGACTGTAGTACACAGTGTAATATAGATTTAATTACTCAAAAATAGTATCTCTTGGGCAAGAGATTGCATATAGTAGTAGATACATTATATTACCAAAAGTATTGGGACACCTGCCTTTACCCGCACATGAACTTTAATGACATCCCAGTCTTCGTCCATAGGGTTCAATATTGAGTTGGTCTGCCCTTTGCAGCTAAAACAGCTTCAACTCTTCTGGTAAGGCTGTCCACAAGTATTAGGAGTCTGTCTATGGAAATGTTTGTGCACTGGTGCACAGTCATGGTGGAACAGGAAGGGGCCATCCCCAAACTATTACCAAAACGTTGGGAGCATGAAATTATCCAAAATGTCTTGGTATGCTGACGCCTTAAGTGTTCCCTTCACTGGAACTAAGGGGCCAAGCCCAACCCCTGAAAAACAACCCACACCACAATCCCCCCATCACTAAATTATTTGGACCAGTGCACAAAGCATGGTCCATAAAGACATGGATGAGCGAGTTTGGGGTGAAGGAACTTGACTGGCCTGCACAGAGTCCTGACCACAACCAGATAGAACACCTTTGGGAAGAATTAGAGCGGAGACTGCGAGCCAGGTCTTCTCAACCAACATCAGTGCCTGACCTCACAAATGGCTTCTGGAAGAATGGTCAAACATTCCCATAGACACACTCCTAAATCTTGTGGACAGCCTTCCCAGAAGAGTTGAAGCTGTTATAGCTGCAAAGGGTGGGCCAACTCAATATTGAACCCAACAGACCAAGACTGGGATGCCATTAAATGTCATGTGCTTTTGGTAATATCGTATATAATGGTTGGCCTGTGTGAGTCAGAATGGATGGCTTGTAGGAACATTGCAAAGTGAAATGTAGCAACAAATCAGATTCTACTTATGTCAAGCTTGTGAAAAATAAATACTGAACAGTTGTTACTTTATTCCTTGCCATATTTTCATTTGATAAAAAGGGTAGTAACCCCCAAATATTTACTGGGACTTTATAGGGTTCTTAGATATGTTGCCTACAAAGTCCCAGTAAATATTTGGGGGTTACTACCTTTTTCATTGAGTTTGGGGATGTTTGCAACTTATTTATGGCTTTCTCTGGTGGTTCTAATTCATTATTTTCATTTGATATGCATATTTTTTGTTTTCTTTCCTCTTTGCCTGATTATGCCCAGTAGTTGGATTTTCAGCTATCTTTATAGCTGTCAGGTTGGAATTCAAACACAAACTAAATGGTAGTTCATTGTTAAAAAAATATAAGTAAAGACCTTGTAAAATGTTTTACACATTTTCCAGCAGATTGACAAGAATGTTGAGGTCTGGTAAAGACAAATAGGGGTATAGTAAATAAATGTGGGAATCAAGTACGGTATATCAAAAGATTTTCATGTAAACATTATTAAGATTCAGAATGGTCGCTGCTGAGATCAAAATGTATAATTTGATCAGAATTTAAAAAAAAATTGTATGTTATTGTAAACTTGATAGATAGATGGATAGATAGATATATAGCTAGATAGATAGATAGATAGATAGTATATAGAGGGTTGGTTGGATAGTTTCCAGAAACAAAACTGTCAGATCTCCCAGTCCCAATAAAAACTCAAAAGAAAAACAGAGAGAGACAAGCTCTCATATGGCGGGATTTTGAAGGGAGAGGCTAGTTTTGTTAAAGGTGAGTACACTGAAAACGGTAGGTTTATAGAAAAATAAATTTATTCATAATATCTAAAAATTACAGTAATACAAAGTAATTTCATAAAAACTTGGAAACAAAGAAACTATGATGTGCAGTTAGCCGACATGTTTCGTCAGGGCTCAGCACCTCTTTGTTATGTCATCAAGTCTAGTTCATTCCAAGTGAATTGAATGGAAACGCATTCCACTGAACATGTGCATCAATAAACCGACAACCGACCCAGATCGTACCGTGGCTTACCCGGTGGATGCCAGATCCAACAGGGTGAAATATAGGGCTTTTTGACCATGTAGGCTGACCAAACAATGTTAATATAGACCAGTCTGCTTTAAATCCCCCTCGTATCAAATACGATACCACGAAGAGATCCACATAGATGTTCCTGGTATGATGTCCTGCGGTCAGCGGATGCAGCAAGATGGTGCTGGTGTTGTGCGAAACATGTCGGCTAACTGCACATGATAGTTTCTTTGTTTCCAAGTTTTTATGAAATTACTTTGTATTACTGTAATTTTTAGATATTATGAATAAATTTATTTTTCTATAAACCTACCGTTTTCAGTGTACTCACCTTTAACAAAACTAGCCTTTCCCTTCAAAATCCCGCCATATGAGAGCTTGTCTCTCTCTGTTTTTCTTTCGAGATAGATAGATAGATAGATAGATAGATAGATATGAAGCTTCAGAAAAAAAGGCAATAGAAATTGAAGAAATTTGTGAAATTGACAAATATGTAATCAAGACATTGTCATTTCTTGTAGCTGTCATAATATTTGATAGCTTTCCATATGAGATATGGGTTCAATGATACAGAAATTCTACTTTTAAATGTAACCTATCAGAATAGAAGTATGAAAGATTTTACTTCAATTTGATTTAAGAGCAGCTATCCTCTTCATCCTTACTTCTACACCTAGTAAGTCATTGGTGTGGAAATTGCAGACAACAAACTCAAGACCTCCATATTGGTTCTTTGTAATTTGTAAGTATGAATGAGGATAACAGCCCCCTAGTTTGCACCTTTCAAAACGCACTGGCATATGCATTTTAAAAGGTGCACAATTCATATGTCAAATGCTATGCTTGTATCCTAACAGGTTCCTTTAAGTTTGGCATGCTACATAACAGGAAGATATAACACAATAATGCATTTTTTAATAAAAGACTTTCCATTACTGTTGTCATTAGAAAAGGCTTTAGACTTAATTAAAAAGTAAAAAGCAAAGGGCAGCAGCTGATTGCAGCCAATAATGAGTCATCCATCATGACAGTTTTTCATGTTATTGGTTACTATGGGTTACGGCATTTTACTCCTTATTATTGCTTTTTTGCTCCGCCTTATTAAATAATCCAGTGTCCCAGACATGGACAGCTCAGTTGTACTCAACATGTGTGTTAGGGATGGACATAATTTTATATTTCCCTGGAAGCCTTTGAAAGAGACCAAAAATCTACGACAGCTGAGCTGGCATTTTGCCATAGAAGTACAAATACGTATTCCTCACTTCTAGTATATGATATTAAAGATATGCCTACAGATCTAGAGACAACAGATGTCCACCAAGTTTAGCTTGCTTGATATATTAGGGGTTAAGCAGTTAGCACGGCAGTGTTTAATTAAGAGTTTGAGGTTGTGGTGTAGCACTTATAAAAGTTCAAATAGTTCCTGGTGATTAGCTGTGATGTGCATTTTACAGTCTAAATCCTATGTAAGCCATTCTCCGACAATAACAGATGTTGCATGATGTTTATGGGCGTTTTGGAAACAGGGGTCTACTGCGGTCAAGATTTTGCCTTGTTTACATTTTGGGTGTAACAGGCCAACATATGGTTTACTTGTGCTGTGTGTTAATAATTTTTGATTTAATTTCAGAACTGAGATGGACATGTTGCACTCTTAGGTTAGCCATACATCATAAAGATGTATTATCGGAAACCAGTAGGGCTGCTGCCAATAGCAAGTAACTAGGTTCTAGCTTTAATTCTCTGATCTGTAATGACAGCATGAAACAATGCTTCTGATTGGTTGCAGTTGGCTACAGCTCTTTTTGGCTAAAATGTTTGGAAATCACTTTAGCATTATAAAGCAGGTACTGAATGCTGCAAACTATTCCACCATTAAATTGTGTTAACATGACCATCATAATACATTGAAATATGATGATTGTAAGAACCATAATTATACAAAGCTTTTAGGCAGAGGTTATAGATTGGTAAGAAACATCCATATTGTTAACATTGCCCATTCCTAATTTTAAAGTGAAAGTTATCTATGTTCAAATTCAGGTAAAAAAAAATTCCAGGACAAAACTTACGACGGTCCTTCTACATTAGGGTCAGGTGTCAATTCTGCTGTACCTGCCTACTGTACCTCTATAGGGCTTATACACATGAAAACTTTGATCACGTAGGAGCATGAAATGATACCCATATCAATAACCGTATTTGCAACGTATAGCTTGATCGTAAGCTCCTGGGAACAGAGTCCCTGCAATATTTGATTCACTGTTTGTTAAATAATATTACCCCCTGCATGCTGCAGAATGCTGGGAAAAATCCTCACTATAACAAATATAAAAAGGATAATAATACAAATAATAAGCAGATAAAAAGCAACACCTCATGTGTGTTTGAGTTTTAGACTACAGTGAAATGATTATTCCTTTTTCCACTGAGATAAGGGAACAATTTTTGGAAGCTCAATTACAAGCATTTTCATCTCTTAATAGCATAAAAATTATTTCCTGTTGGCTGTTTCATTTTCAACACTAGGGGTTAATTTAACCTTGGTAAGCAAATTAAGATCTCACGCAGACCCGAGCCCTCAAATGAAACTCATCGATTTTCAGGCACGCTTAAAAATCGCTTACAACTGATGCAGTTTTGTCGCAACAAGTGCTGGTGTCCCGTTTGACCCTTACATTACCCTATTACTGTCAGCAATACTTGAGTCCTTGAAGATCATTCATTTGCACAACACAGCAATCACATATACTCTTATTTATCACGCAAAGCAGATTCACATTTAAAGAGACCGAAACTCTTACCTGTCCTGTCAAAAGTAGCCAGCCATATGCCGAAAAGCACGCAGAGGACTCTCTTCATTTCCAGCGTTCCCCTCCGCAGAGATTTCCGTATCACCACCAGAAAAAAACTCAATCTGACAATTTTATTCCCAGGAAAAAAGTGAAAAAAAATAATCAAAAAATGGTGCAGAAGAGCCGCAAAAAGATACCGACGTCAGCAGCGCCCAATGTAAAAAAGAGTGTCACTCTTTGTTTTCTGTCACTAGTAGTGACCGCATCAATTTAGCTACAAATACTGGACACAGGTGGGAGAAAACGCTGAAGAATACGTCAAATTTTTACTCCCCAAATGCTTCTGCCTGAGGATGTGCTGAATGAAAATTAAAGAATCCCTTGGAGCTCAGAGGAAACTTTTGTGTGTGACTGTGTGTGCACAGGGATGAGGATGCATTATACAACAGTTTCCTTTTCCTATGTGTGTTATTAGACGGAGCTCTCTCTGTATTTCCACCAAGCTGCCAGGAAAAAAAAAAAAAACTTTTAAAGTACAGCACTTTAGAAAAGGAGGGATAAGGGGGTGGGGAGGATAGAAGTTCCTGTGTGAATGTATTTATTATTGTTTTAATGTGCAGCTTGCTGCAGACTAGTTTACGAACACCCCAGCCTCTCTGATGTGCTGGGTATGTACTGCTAAGGTTTGCCACAGATCAGCAGATCTCTAACCACTGATGATGACGAGCTGTGAATGGATGTCTACCTGTGCTAGGACCTTTCATCCACTACAGTGTGTCTCTTTGCCTCACCTGATGCATACATGTGCAGTGGTCACAGCAATTTTCCAAATCTTGGACTTTAAATAATTGTAAACCCAATTGCTAAAATATCTTATACGCTTATATATGTAAGGGCCCCACCCAACTCTGCGCATAATGCACATTTACTGACCACATTTGGTTTGCCAGTATCAGTTAATGGCACTACAAGCGTGATACACATTTTTCATGTGATTCCAGAATGCGCAGATGTGAATGGAGCCTTAAAGCGTTTGTTAACCCCCAAAAAAATATCCTGATCCTTTAAAGCATGTTATACAGCAATGTGCTGTGTCATTTGGCCCCCTGTATCACCTGTAATACCTGGCTGATCCTGCTAGGTTCTGTACAATAATCCCCGATATATCAGGGCTGCTGAGCCCTGACACAGTGGTAAGCGTACGTGTTTCTGTCATCCGCAGCCCTCCTCTGTGTTTCCTGTGTCTTCTCATCCTCTCTCTCCCCACTCCCCTCTCTGCCTGTCAGCTCTGTGTCCATGCCCCCCGTCCCCGTCCTGCTGCTCAAATTACTGTTTATTTTTATTTCAATCCTCTGTTTTTTTAAGTAATTGCCCCCTTTGACTGTGCTTTATAAAAAGAATGTTGTATATACCTTGTTTACAGAGCGCAGATCTGCGCTCATTGACCCGTCTCTCTCTCCTCTCTTGGCCCGATAGATGCAGTGGGTGGGGCCACCTCTCTCCTCCTCCCCTCCTGACTGACATCAACGGGGGATCCCCGGCCCCGCCCACTGCATCTTTCGGGCCGAGCAGAGGAGATAGGTGGTGGGTCAATGAGCGTAGATCAGCGCTCTGTAAACAAGGTATATACAGCATTATTTTTATAAAGCACTTGACCCTCTCTTTTAGACTGTAAGCTCTAACGAGCAGGGCCCTCTGATTCCTCCTGTATTGATTTGTATTGTAACTGTACTGTCTTGCCCCCATGTTGTAAAGCGCTGCGTATACTGTTGGTGCTATATAAATCCTGTATTATTATTATTATTATTATTATTATTATTATAATAAAACACAATCACAGGGGGCCATTACATTAAAAAACAGAGAGTATTATGTAAAGATACATTTAAAGTAATTTATTTATTACATGTAATTATTCAGCACTGTCAATTTACGCTTTACATATATATTTTGGAAACAAGAATACCCTCCAATCTAATGTGGGGACTATTAGAGGCACAGCAGACAATAGAAACTCTTAAGCACAAGTAGTATAAAATGGTATTTTAATACATATCAAAAAGAGAATAAAACTACAATGATAAAAAGACTAGTGGCTTGTAAATGATGCATCAGCAACAAAGTAATATTGGTTGCCAAATACCTTGACCAAAAAGAGCAAATTGATGAGACACCGACGCGTTTCAAATATAGGGATTTCAATTCTTCCTCAGGGATGCTCATATGACAGGTAAAAAGATATTCTACAATATAAAGATAACAATAAATTCCATATATGTACATACTGTACATGTAACAATACGTATGATGCAAAATTTATGCTCCCACAGCTATCTACGATATATCTATTTTACATATTTAATTTGTACATTCACATCAGTCTCTGCCCTCAAGAAGCTTACAATCTAAAGTACCTAACTCACATTCATACATACATATACTAGGGACATACTTAGCCACTGTGCTGCCCTAATTTCAAACGTAATTTTGAAAGCAGACCTTCTGCCACTCTTGTAGAGGCAAAAAAGTGTCCCTGCTCCTGCCGCATTTTGGCATATCCATTTCATATATCCCAAGGGGTTGCTCAAGCAGGGACACACAGCAGCTGGAGGAGGGCGGACCTGGCAGGCAGCAGGTCATCTGGAGCCAGCTGCAAGAGCCCGTAAAAGACAGCCGGCTCCTGATGATGTAGGAAGGAAAGAGGCAGTGCAGGACCCAGGGGGTGGCATTCAAGTATGTTTTTTGAAAATAACCCTGTAAAAAGAGAGGGAGGGGATAGAAGAAAAGCATGCTGGCATCAGGTTAGTTATTCTAATATTTTTAAAATCTACAGATTTCATTACAAAATACCTGGTGATCCTGCCATTAAGGTCCTTGTTATGGCACTTCCACAGCTTATAGATCAGTATTAATAGCTGTACTTTTTCACTGTCAAAAAAAGAGTGGTCAAACATTACCATAGACACACTACTAACCCTTGTGAACAGCCTTCCCAGAAGAGTTGAACCCTACGGACTAAGACTGGGGTGCCATTAAAGTTCATGTGCGTGTAAAGGCAGATGTCCCAATAATTTTGACAATATAGTGTATCTTGGATACACTAATGGTGGGATCTCCCTTTATATGATCTGTTTGCATGTTTACTCCAACCTTTCCCTGTTTAAGCACTTTTTGTTACAGTGTCAATAAATAAATAAATTAATTAATTAATTAATTAATTAATAGGGATATTGGAACCCCTCATAATCCCAGGCACCTGGGTCACTGCTGAAAACCATGCTTACTTTGCGGGTGTGGAGAGGTTGTTGTGGATCCACTGTGCAGCTCTCACTGTGCTGTTCCGGGCAGGCGTGCGGCAGTAGCATATGCACAAAGGGTAATAGAACCATGGCTGTGCACTGTGGGTGGTAAAACAGGCAAATGGGGTGCAGAAGTGAGCTGTGGATAAGGGTGCAGAGGTTAGCTGTGGACAAGAGGTGCAGAAGTGAGCTGTGGATTGGTGTGCAAAGGTGAGCTGTGGATGAGAGGTGCAGATGTAATCCGTGAATTGGGGGTACAGACGTGAAAGAAAGGGCAAAGGTGAGCTATGGATGTGTGTAGAGAAAATGGTGTTTTGAAAGAGTTTTATTGTATACAAATTAATGTGCTGAATTGTGTATGTGTCTGTGAGACTCTTGCATGTGGCACAGTAAATAAATCATATTTAGTGGGTACAGTGACTGTGGCATAGTAGAAAGGCTCAAGTTTTTAGCCTCTGCCACTGGTAATGCAATTTTATTACAACCACAAATTGCCATGCTGTGTCATCAGTCTCCTCTGGGTGTCCAGGGGTAACCCAAGTCTTTCAAAAGAGCAGGTCATATCCCCCACTTTTTCCCAGGAAAAAAAGTTTTATATGCCCCTGGGTGACATGATTGGGGTTTGATGAAAAAAAATCTGCAGAAAAGGAATCACATGTAGCGCCTTCCCTTGGCTATATACATTTTGTTTTTGGCTCTGTAGCAAGCTAAACAGCAATTTATTTTCTAGGTCTGGTCAGGTCCCCTTAATTTTGGTGGTTGATTGCTCCTGCCTGCCTCTGGAAGAAGCTTCCAGAAATAGAGTAGAAGGGTTAGCCAATGGGTTATGAATATTTATCTGACCTCAACCAATCCCTGAAAGGAGATGCCCAGAAGGTGTGGCTGGGCAGAAGATAAATGTTTAGGAGGGTCTGTTCAAAGCTCTTTTTCCTGAGGGCGGTCCCCCTGGGAGGCAGCCTGTGTGTTACAGAAGAGCTGTTAGCATGCGTTTGACTGAGGGCTTTGGAGGAACATGGACTTAATGATACTAGCTGGAAGACACTGCCTGTGAAGCTCAGCTGAAAAAGGGAACTGAACAGTGTCGCAGGGAATCTGGTTGGGAGCTATCTATAGACATTATGAGTAGGACCTTGCCTATGTGACTATAGAGTCACACATGTGGGTGTATAGACTGGTAAATGACAGCCCACTCCCTCCCTCTTCCAGCATGTCCACTAATCAGCTAAACACATTGGGGGCGGGATATACTGTAACATAAAGATTGATGTAGGCGTTACCTCCCTCTTATTCTAATGCGGCGTACACACGATCGTTTTTCATGCCATTTTTTAAACCGACGTTTTTCTCGTCGTTTTTTTTTCATGTTTCCTCTCAAGCCTGTCTTGCGTACACACGATCATTTTAAAAAACGTTCAAGCAAAGCGCAGTGACGTACAACACGTACGAAGGCACTATAAAGGGGAAGTTCCGTTCGGATGGCGCCACCCTTCATGTTAGTAAAGTTTGTTGAGCGACGATTCGCGCTTTTCAGCCTCGTGCTTTTCAGTCCGTTACAGTGTGACGAATGTGCTATCTCCATTACGAACGCTAGTTTTACCAGAACGAGCGCTCCCGTCTCATACTTGATTCTGAGCATGCGCGTTTTTTTCACCTAGTAAAAGCATACACACTATCGTTTTTTACGTCGTTAAAAAAGACGACGTGAAAAAATAGAGCATGTTCGAAATTTTTAATGCCCGTTTTTCACGTCATTAAAAATGCTCTGGAGCATACACACGATCGGTTTGAATGCCCATTTTTAAAAATGCCATTTTTAACGGCATGAAAAACGATCGTGTGCATGGGGCATAAGACACAGTCTGGAGGGGTGTGAGAGAATCATCAGAGAATCGATCTTGCCATTATTGAATCAACTAACTTCATTTGAAAGCCCTTCAAATTTTGTCCAGACCTGCTACTTGAATGGAATTCCAGAGGTATTAAACACGTTTCCTTTGTGCCTAGAACATGCATATTACTGTATTTACAATTTTTCCTGAACAAAAACTAAATTTACAGTGAGAATTTCATATATTCAAGAGAAAGTTTCCATCCTGCTCCTAATGCCCCGTACACATGATCGGAAATTCCGACAAGAAAACCGTGGATTTTTTCTGACGGAATGTTGGCTCAAACTTGTGTTGCATACACACGGTCACACAAATCTTCTGAAATTCCGACCGTCAAGAACGCGGTGACGTAGAAGACGTACGACGAGCCGAGATCAATGAAGTTCAATAATCAGTTTGGCTCTTCTGCTTGATTCTGAGCATGCATGTTTTTCTGCGCGTCAAAATTGCATACAGACGAGCGGAATTTCCGACAAGAACTTTTTCCATCGGAAAAATAGAGAACCTGCTCTCAATCTTTTGCTGGTGGAAATTCGGACAGAAAATGTTGGATGGAGCATACACACAGTCGGAATATCTGATCAAAAGCTCACATCCAACTTTTTTTGACGGAAAATCCTATCGTGTGTACAGGGCATTAGAATTTTCTCATCACTGTGGTCAAAAATAATTGTTGATTTGACTCTACTAACTCTAATGCCGCGTACACACGGTCGGAATTTCCGACAACAAATGTTCGATGGGAGCTTTTTGTCAGAAATTACGACCATGTATAGGCTCCATCGGACATTTGCTGTCGGAATTTCCGACAACAAAAATTTGAGAGCTGGTTCTCAAATTTTCCGACAACAAAATCCGTTCTCGTAAATTCCGATCGTGTGTGGACAATCCCGACGCACAAAATTCCACGCATGCTCTAAATCGAGTACGAGACAGAAGCGCTCGGTCTGACCACTATATTTGGGCTTGTTTGCAGCTTGCCTCTGGTAAGCGCATTACATTATAGGTGGTGGTGCACGTGTGGTTATTGGTGCTAAGTCTGAGGTTCACCCTTTACTTCCTCTCTACACAAGATTTCCATTCATTTGCAATCAAGATTGGACTTGTCATTTATCCTATGCACATTGATTGGACATTTTTCTGCACATTCATTTTTGCACTTTTATGTTTTGTCAATATTAGCTTTTTCACAATACGTTTTCATAGTTTATCTATTTACATATCAATTTATGATTGTCACTTATCGATTTATTCATTTTGGTTGAATCATATTGGGTCACTATTTTTTCGAGGTTCTGCGCAGCTCCTTCCCCTTTTCCTGATCATCTAATGTTTAGTCTTACATTTTGAGCTGCAGTATTTTTATTAATTTATTGTTTGGTTAGGTAGCGCGGTATATTCCCCTTTTCCTTCTACTAACACGACTGGTATTGAACTTCCCTTTTATAGTGCCGTTGTACGTCTTGTACGTCACGCGTTCTTGCCATTCGGAATTTGCGACAACATTTGTGTGACCGTGTGTATGCAAGACAAGTTTGAGCCAACATCGGTCTGAAAAAAATCCACGGTTTTGTTGTCGGAATTTCCGATCGTCTGTACACGGCATTAGAAAAATCAAACGAACGTTCATAAAATGACAATATTTTACCTCTATTCTACTGGTGTATGGCCAGCTTTAGTCATGCAGACCTCTCTCTGCTGTCTTTGCTTGGGTCTTACTTGCTCTATGGTTGATGACCACTACAAGCACATTTGTAAATACATGAAAAATAATTTATTAGGGTAGTCACGATAGTTGCCTAATCTGGTTGTTTTTTTTGCAGGATCTATCAACAGCCCTGTGTCTATGAAGAGCCCCTGACCCCACCCTATCCCTGAATTCTAGCCCATATGTTTGCTATTTGAAATTCTTTATATTAACAAACCCTAAGCTACATTTCAAAATATTAAAGAGAAACTAATAAAACTAAACATTAACTGACAGATATATATACAGCAAATAGGAACCATTTGGCCCTCCCAGTTTGCTGCTGCCCCTTCCTAAAGAAAAAATACACATTTGTCACAAGTATATTTTTCTATAAATATTCAGAAAACCATACCAAAATTATTATTATTTTTTTATATATACATACATGTCTATCACCATAGAACAAGATCAACCTCAGAGATAATGAGTAATGCTGTGCACTGTGTCTTAAATTTTGAGCTTATAGAATGTTATTAAAACAGAACTTAATAGCAGAACATGCACTCATTTAGTGCTGTACTGCTTGTCTTCCCTATTAGGATTTAGGTGTTTGAATGTATAGTTAGATGTATACCTCAAATCTATGCATTGCTATAATGTGTGTTTTTAAAAAGGATCAGAGGACTGCCTCTGCGCTTGTGCAATGACACATGACTAGGGTTGAGCGGACACGAACTGTAAAGTTCGGGTCCGTACCGAACTTTTGGGTTTTTGGGTCCCGGACCCGAACCCGAACCCGAACAATTGACTGTATGTTCGGGTTCGGGTCCGGTGTTCGGCAATATGCATGTAAAGTCGCGCTTGTTTCCCGTGCTTAGAACTGTCCCTGCACAAAGTGTCATTCCTGAAGGAAAAAAAGTCATTTAAAACTCACTCGCGGCTATAATGAATTGTCGGCTCCCAGCAATACATAGAAAAGTCATTGATAAAAAAATAAAAAAAAGCGTGGGGGTTCCCCCAAATTCAATTACCAGGCCCTTCAGGTCTGGTATGGATATTAAGGGGAACCCTGCCGCAAATTTAAAAAAAATGCGTGCGGTTCCCCCAAAAATCCATACCAGGCCCTTCAGGTCTGGTATGGATTTTAAGGGGAACTCCACCCTAAACTAAAAAAAAAAATGGCGTGGAGTCCCCCTAAAAATCCACACCAGACCCTTATCCGAGCACGCAACCTGGCAGGCCGCAGGAAAAGAGGGGGGGACGAGAGAGCGCCCCCCCTCCTGAACCGTACCAGACCACATGCCCTCAACATGGGGAGGATGTCCCCATGTTGATGGGGACAAGGGCCTCATCCCCACAACTAGGGTTGTCCCGATACCGATACAAGCATACTTGTACTCGCGCAAATGCTCCCGATGCTTCACCCGATACTTTTTTTTTTTTTTTTGTGGCCGGAGAGGGCGGGAGGAGTCAGTGGCTGGGGAGGGCAGGAGAGAGGGCGGGGGAGTGCGGGCGGAGTCTGGCCGGAGAGGGCGGGAGGAGTCAGTGGCTGGGGAGGGCGGGAGAGGAAAGTGCGGGCGGAGTCTGGCTGAAGAGGGCGGGCACAGTCGGTGGACGGAGTCCGCGGGCGGAGAGCGAGTCCCTCACCTGCAGTTGAACCTGGTAAGCTGGTAGGGGTTCAGGGCGCAGCCGCATCAGGATCGGTGACCGGTGCTGTCACATTCGGTCGCCGTCAGCGGCTGAACGTCCCCACGCCCATCTTGGTACACCCTGCACTCGGCTGCAGTAAGCAGCAGCAGACATCTTGTTACACCCAGCCCGAGCTATATGGGCTGGGTGTAACAAGATGTCTGCTGTTGCTTACTGCAGCCGAGTGCAGGGTGTACCAAGATGGGCGTTGCAGCAGGTTTTTTTTTTCTTAAATCCTGTGTCATTTCCCCCCTACCCCCCGCAGCATTTCAGTGCCAGCCACCTATCAGTACCCACAAGTGCTACCTATCAGTGGAATCAGTGCCATCTACCAGTGCCACCTATCAGGTGGCACTGGTAGATGCCACTGATTGCACTGATAGGTGGCACTTATGGGCACTGATAGGTGGCACTTGTGGCCACTGATAGATGGCACTGATTGCACTGATAGTGCAATCAGTGCCATCTATCAGTGCAATCAGTGCCATCTATCAGTGCAATCAGTGCCATCTATCAGTGCCCACAAGTGCCACCTATCAGTGCCCACAAGTGCCACCTTTCAGTGCAATCAGTGCCATCTATCAGTGCCCACAAGTGCCACCTATCAGTCCCACCTATCACTGCCCACAAGTGCCACCTATCAGTGCCCACAAGTGCCACCTTTCAGTGCAATCAGTGCCATCTATCAGTGCCCACAAGTGCCACCTATCAGTCCCACCTATCACTGCCCACAAGTGCCACCTATCAGTGCCCATAAGTGCCACCTATCAGTGTCCGTAAGTGCCACCTATCAGTGTCCATAAGTGCCACCTTTCAGTGCCCACAAGTGCCACCTTTCAGTGCCCACAAGTGCCACCTATCACTGCCCACAAGTGCCACCTTTCAGTGCAATCAGTGCCATCTATCAGTGCCACCTATCAGTGCCCACAAGTGCCACCTATCAGTGCCCACAAGTGCCACCTATCACTGCCCACAAGTGCCACCTATCAGTGCCCATAAATGCCACCTATCAGTGCCCCCAAGTGCCACCTATCAGTGCCACCTATCACTGCCCACAAGTGCCACCTATCAGTGCCCATAAGTGCCATCGATCCGTGCCCATAAGTGCCACCTATCAGTCCCCATCTTTCAAACTGTCACATGACATTGAAAAAAAGTATCGGTAATCGGTATCGGCGAGTACTTGAAAAAAAGTATCGGTACTTGTACTCGGTCTTAAAAAAGTGGTATCGGGACAACCCTACCCACAACCCTTGCCCGGTGGTTGTGGGGGTCTACATTGTACCCCTACCATTTCACGAAGAAAGTGTAAAAAAATGTAAAAAAAACACACAGACACCTTGGAAAAGTCCTTTATTAAAAATGAAAAAAACAAACAAAAAAAAAAAAACATTCCAGCGATGAAATCCAGTGTCCCGCGGCGATCCGATGTCCAGCGCTGTCCAAACGAGACGTCATTGGCTGAGCCTGAGCGGACCTGATGGGGAACTTCCTCCGCAGTGTATTAAATGAATAGACCCGCCCCTTCTAAAGTTCCCCATCAGGTCCGCTCAGCCAATGACGTAGGTGTAAGGCTAAGCAGACCAGATGCGTAACGTGAGAAGGGGCGGGTCTATTCATGTATTACACTGCGAGGCAGTTCCCCATCAGGTCCGCTCAGCCAATGACGTAGGCGGGGTCTGATATACGAGGGGGCGGACCTGATGGGGAACTTCCTCCACAGTGTAATAAATGAATAGACCCGCCCCTTCTCATGTTCCGCATCTGGTCCGCTTAGCCTTACAGCTACGTCATTGGCTGAGCGGACCTGATGGGGAACTTTAGAAGGGGAGGGTCTATTAATTTAATACACTGCGGAGGAAGTTCCCCATCAGGTCCGCTCAGGCTCAGCCAATGAGGTCTCGTTTGGACAGCGCTGGACATCGGGATCGCTGTGGGACACTGGATTTCATCGCTGGAATGTTTTTTTTTTTTTTTTTAATAAAGGACTTTTCCACGGTGTCTGTGTGTTTTTTTTGTTTTTTTTTACACTTTCTTCGTGAAATGGTGCCGGGATCTGGGGGTCCCCTTTGTTAAAGGGGTCTTCCAGATTCCGATAAGCCCCCCGCCCGCAGACCCCCACAACCACCGGGCAAGGGTTGTGGGTATGAGTCCCTTGTCCCCATCAACATGGGGACATCCTCCCCATGTTGAGGGCATGTGGCCTGGTACGGTTCAGGAGGGGGGCGCACTCTCGTCCCCCCTTCTTTTCCTGTGGCCTGCCAGGTTGGGTGCTCAGATAAAGGGTCTGGTATGGATTTTTGGGGGTACTCCACGCCATTTTTTTGGGGGGTGGAGTTCCCCTTAAAATCCATACCAGACCTGAAGGGCCTGGTATGGATATTTGGGGGAACCGCACACATTTTTTTTTAAATTTGCGGCAGGGTTCCCCTTAATATCCATACCAGACCTGAAGGGCCTGGTAATTGAATTTGGGGGAACCCCCACGCTTTTTTTTTTTTATCAATGACTTTTCTATGTATTGCCGGGAGCCGACAATTCATTATAGCCGCGAGTGAGTTTTAAATGACTTTTTTCCTTCAGAAATTACACTTTGTGCAGGGACAATTCTAAGCACGGGAAACATGCGCGAATAGTCCTCAGAAGTTCGGGTCCCCATTGACTTCAATGGGGTTCGGGGTCAAGTTCGGGTCAAGTTTGGTCCCGAACTCGAACTTTTTTCCAAAGTTCGGCCGAACCCGTCGAACCCGAACATCCAGGTGTCCGCTCAACTCTACACATGACTCAATGCTCACCACCACTGTACCAATTTGTACTTCTCAGCTCTCTGCCACTACAATGACACACCTCTCCATATTCAGCCCGTTTAACGAAGATACCCCTGACTGCCAAAGACCTGGGCAAACCAAAATCTTTTTTTGGTAATCTGGCTTTTTGACCTTTATGACAACAATCTTAGTAGGTTCTGTGATAGATTATTCAGCAGGCTTGAAAATATAAAGTATAAATCCATACATTTTTTTTATAACTTTGGATAGGGTGAAGAAGGGTTAGAACCTACGTCTCTGTTTTTTTGCTGTCCCAGTGGATGCGTTTCCCCTTACTTTCTGCCTTGTGGAAACAGAATTACCAGGACCGCGATTCAGGTGTGAACCAGCCCTTAGTTCCCCAAAACACTTACTAATTTACTCATAATACTTACCTACCCAAAGTAAAACATACCTCCAAGTGGAAATTTTATAATAGGCTGGTTGTACACAAGTCCATTGATAGATTGCCTTGTTTAAAACCAACCTGCTTATAAATGGACTAAAATTTGGCCAGCCTCTGCCAAACTGGCTAAATTCTCATCCATGTATGGGCAGCTTTAGACAGAAAGTAAGATAAAATCTCCCTAGCAGGAACATAGTCAACAGAAGTTTGATTTCTTCCACTCCAATTGAACAGTACTGCAGATTCTAGTTGCTTGTGGTCTTCTAATGTTTAAAGCTGAAGCCTGCATAACTGATTCTTATTGCAAGGGAAGTTCAAATAATTTTTTTTTGTTTAGGCTGAACTACTGTCTTTTTATGGTCTGTCAGCAGATAACCTATTTATACAAATATACTGAAAGGGGTAAATCACACTGAGCCGAAGAGAAAAAAAAAAAAAAGCTTTAGTCTTCAAATATGCTTCCTGTTTAACCATTTTCCATTGAACAGGAAGTGATGTCACCTGCAGTGATACTGCATATGGCAGACACAGGAAAACAAGGATTATTTTTCCTCTTGTTCTGAGTTCCTGCATCTTGACATTTGCAGGCGTTGTTGTAAACGAATATATGCTTTCAATGTGCCCTTACATTAAAACATTGAAGTAACTTTCCTTCCCTTGGGGAATGATACTGCAGTGCGTTGCGGGGTGAATGGGTGTTTAATGCTGTCAACTGGACAAATAACATGTGCGGTGACATCACAGGCAAGACAGTCATGTGACAAAGTGGCCTCCGTAACAGGAAACCGTCGCAGGGCTGGTCCCTCTTTTCAATGAGACAGACAAAAACAAAACGTTCTACAGAATTGAGGGTACAGAACATAGACATGTCACATTGTATCTCCCTCCAGCAGCTACACCATAAAACAAACGGTCAGTGACTCATTCTGCTTGCCAGACAAATAGTGAAAGGACTTCATTTTTCTTGTGTTCTAAACGGTAGAAGAAATATCAACATTGAAATTGTTGTGGGCAATGGGCACAGACTAGCATAAACTTTGCATTTGTAGCGGCCTCCTCTCTCCCCTCTTTTCTATCAGCTCGTCTGTCTCTTGTCTAGGGGTACCTTAGAGGAGAGAGAGCGGGGTCACCACGCCAAGCCCTCACCGCAGATGTTTGTGTGGTGGAAGCAAAGTTCTTGTTTTACCTTCGGGTCAGTGTTCTGCACCTGGAACCTCCAAAGAGAGTTACCTTGAACAATGTCTGCCAGAAAATGAGCCCCACACCATTAAAGTCCAACACTCCTTTATTCTTCTTCATGCAAAGTGAACACAGTCATTTGGACTCCCTTGGAGAACAGAACAGAAAAGGAGGTGTGGATGCGAGTAGGCCCAGACACAATGATCTCTCCACTTTCCTTCCTGAAAGTGGGTTGCGGTCTCCGAGCGAGGGGGAATTTCCTTCCAGGCGGTCTCCGATGGGAGGTTCACCTGTCACTGGCAATATGCTGCACCGGGTCTTCAAGCAAGTATCTCCCACCGGTCCATTACGCCTTCCAGGTTCGGGTACCCACTCCCGGGGTTCCCTAGGACCTCCTTCCCTCGCGGAACTCAGTGGTGGGCACTGAGGTCCAGACCTCCTCCCGAGTACCTCACCCCAGGCTAAAGGTGCCTGGGATGGAACACGACCTCCGAACGTCCTCTAGGCCTAGGCCGCCTAGGGGACTGACACGAACCACCGCCCTCAGGCTGAAGGTGCCCGGGACTCGACTCCCGCCACCGAAAATGGCCGCCCCCTTTATACCCCCTCCCAGCAAGCACGGCGGGCTCCCCGCCCCATCATACAACCGCTGAGAGAGGCCAAAAGAGGTACGCCACCGCAACAATGGCTCAACCCCGGGCCCAAAGTGACAGCGCCACCTGGTGGGCCCCAGGGAACCATACATCACAGTTTCCCCACCAGATTCAAAAAATAGAAAGCATATACCCACTACACATTAATAAAAATTACAACTACAAATTGTTTGAGAAGCTAAATAAAAAAAGAAAAATAAATTACACAGAGAAAAGAACCATTTATAATCATTTATAAATGATTTTCCGATGGGAACAAATGAGTTGGTCTATCTAAGCCTGACACAGACTACAGCAACGGAGCACTGTTTAACAAATCGTATTTACTAGACTGCAATTAATACTTCTTTTTGCATTGTAGTTTCAAAGGAGTTTCTTTAAACCCATCTAGGTATGAGCATCTAGGTATGAGCGAGCATATGACCTCCTCCCATAATACATCATCATGTGTAATTGCCAGGCCCAAACATTGTCACATGAGGAGGACATGTCATCAACCTTTTGAAAGTTCCACTAGGGAGCTAAGAGCTTACAAAGTGGAAGTGTGTGGGGGAAGGTTTGTTTGAGTGAGTTGGGAGGTAGGCTATAAAAACAGACCTTCAGCATTTCCAGAATAAGCTCTCCTTGGCCTTCTCCCCTCACCCTCTTACATAATTGCAGAAATTCCTTTTCATTTTGTAAACTGTATTATACCTTTACTTTTCAGCTTTGCTTCCTTAATCCACACCTAGCCAACGATGATGTATAAGGGCACCACTGCCTCTGTCTAATGTCGCGTACACACGATCGGAAAATCCGACAAGAAAACCGCAGATTTTTTTCTAACGGGATGTTGGCTCAAACGTGTGTTGCATACACACGGTCACACAAAATTCCGACCGTCAAGAATGCGGTGATGTACAGCACTACAACGATTCCGAGCATGCGTCAAATTGATTCAGAGCATGTGTGTTTTTTTGTGCGTCGGAATTGCATACAGACGATCATAATTTCCGACAAGAACTTTTCACAAGAACTTTAACAATTTTTTATGAGGTTGAGGTTGAACAACACAACGAGGGACCAAGAAAAAAAGTATAGGGACGATGTTTGCAAAATTAAGCTCCCTGGCTTTTTGGGACCCCTGAGGTGCTATGGAAGAAAGTGAATGACGTCTAAAGCATGGTACACACTTTGATTTTTTTTTCTTTTAACCCAGCTGATTGAACAAAAAAAAACTGTCAGTTCCGGTTGGAGCCGTTGTACAAACGATCCGAAGTTAGTACACTGATCTCCTCCACTGTCAGAACTCTTAGCCATTGGCTGAGCGCGCTGATCAGGAATCTGTCAGCCGCTGTTTTTCCAGCATGCACCTCTGACAGAAGCTAGGCAAACAGGCTGACATACACACGGGCTAAATGTCGGCCGGGTTTTATTCAACCGGCCGATGTTGCCCGGCATTCGGCCCGTGTGTATGGGGCTTAACTGAGCTACCTTCAAAGTTCAAGCGCAGATTGCTAGTCACATTGTTTGAAATATAGCAGAATAATAGAAGGCACAGTAACCTATCTGTGTGTATGCTATAACAGTAAGGAAAAGCAAAGGGGGGGGGGGGTTGCGAGTGCCCCCTGGAATCGGCAAGGGGCTGTGGCTGGCGATCAGTTATAGCGCTGATCTCAAGTGATTAAAGAGGGTCTAAATGGGCCATTGACATGCATCACAATTCAACTTAGGAATGTGTCTTTGCAAAGTTAAACTAAATGAAATCCTTTCTTATTTTTGCTTGGGGATAGAGTGCAGAGGGATTAGAAGTCTAGACAGTTTTTGGGGATGTCTGCACCCCTGATAGGGTGAAGACAACTCCCAAATTTGGCCACTTTATCCTTCCAAATAATTCACTTCCTGTCACATAGCCACACAGGAAGTGAGGGGAAATCCCTACCAATGTCTTTCCTTGGGGACACACAGGTCAATCTAAATACTTTCCCCATTATGTACATTGCACTCCAGCATTTTGCGGGTTACACCTTAAATTATTAGTTTTTTTGGACTTTGGGGTTTATTTAATAAAGGCAAATCTACTTTGCACTACAAGTGCACTTGCTGGATATCCGAAAGGGAAATGCAAGCAAACAAAAAAAAAACACCATCTTTGCTTTTACATGATTGGATGTTACAATCACCAGTGATCCCTCAGATTTTCAGCAGCTACACTTTTACTGCAGAGTGGATTTGTCTTTACTAAACCCCAAACTACCCAATGATTTGGGGTGTACACAACAAAGTCCTAGAGTGCAATTTGCTTAATGGGGACACTAGTTAGATTGATCTGTGTGTCCCCAAGAAAAGACATTGGTAGGGTTTTACCTTCACTTTCTGTTTAGCTGTGTGACAGGAAGTGAAGCCAATTTTACTACAAGTAGAGACAAAGTCCAACCTTTAAAAAAAAACAAACACAAGCAGGGGTTCTAACACTTACTTTGTTTCCCTCAAAATGCCCACAATTAGAATTGTATTTCCTTGAGCTATTTTTAAGTGCAGTGCTCTAAATCAGTGCTTCTCAAGTACCCCCAACAGGCCATGTTTGCAAGTTTTCCTTCATCTTGCACATGTGCTTTAAATCACAGTCAATGGTTTGGTATTTTGGACAGCAATTCTCCATGAGATAAATTCACAAAACATGTCCTGTTGGGGGTACTTGAGGACTGAGGCTGAGAACCACTGCAGTAAAAAAGGAAAATTGAATACTTACCGCTCTGTATTTTACATTTCCTGGTGACTCTCCATGGCAGCACACAATACAATACATGCATATGCTAGCATGAAGGCACCAGGGTAGACAAATCACACCTATTGTTTTGACATGCCAATCAGCTGTCAAATTTGTTGCAAAGAAAACGCAAAACAAACCTCAAAACTTTGCATCAAATTTTATTGGTCAACAAATCAAAGAATAATAAAAAACAAGAAATAAAAATTTTTAAAAACAGGGTCAATTTGAAACAGTTACAGACTCACAACATCTTGATAAAGATTTGGCTAAATAGTGCAGCACAGACAATTAAATCAAAGTGAACAAACGACAAACATTAACAACATCAAAATTATTTCAGGGGAACATATCTCCACCACACAAAAAAATACAATCCACAAAATAAACCAAACACCTGTTTTGCAAAGACATAACAAATAAAATGCATGTGTTACAAACTCGATAAGGACACCAAAATGTACATTTTGCGCCACACACACACTTGCCTCTTTTCAGGGCAAGAGAGGGAATCTTAACTGTGAGCTTTATATAACCTATGTTTGTGAGCTAATGAGGCAAATGAAAACACATGCACAGTCCATGAAACACCCAAAATGCGAGTTCACCCAATGTAGAGACTGAACTTCAAAGTGGCTACACCTGTTAAGGATGTCCTTCAATTACTAACCCATAAAAACAATCTCTGAACATGCCCCGAAATATCCAGGTGCTGTTCACACACAAAAAGCACCAAAACAAAATCTAACAGGCTGGGCATGCTCAGAAGAACTCAAATGCAGCTAGCAGAAAATAACCCCCCCATCCAAAATTAAGCACATCATCCAGCATGCTACAAAATTAGGGATGGGACAATCACCCCCCCCCCCCCACTTACCAACAAATACCATTGCAGTCTATGGGAACTGACTTGTTAATTTTGCTAGTCCCCACTTGGCTGGCTTTCTTCTAGTTATTGGCCTTAAAATGGGGGCCCAGGTCCCACCCTAAGGGACATATATCAATCACACCAATTTGGACAACACCAAAAACAAAACAAAGAGAAGTGCCTTTAAATATGCCAAATTGCTTAAGGGCCATTTCACACCACATGCAGTCCATTGCGTATTTATGCATCAAAAATGCATGGAAAGTTGGTTATATGGTTCTAAATGGCAGTGTTTGTTCCAGTGCGTTCCAGTTCCCCAAAAAAAGTAGAACATGCTGCATTTTACCTGCACTGGACTGTACTGGAATGCAGCAAAACGCATCATAAACGCACTGAAACGCACAGGAACACACCTAAATGCACCAAAAACACACTGGAACACACTTGTCCTTCTCTTTGGTTAATAAAAAAGAGGGGTGAAAAAAAAGCACTGGACTGCATCAAAAACGTAACAAAAATGCACTGGAACGCATTAAAAACGTGCAGTACAGTACATCAAATACATTTATCTTGGTCTCATCAGACCACAGGACATGTTTCCAATAATCCATGTCTTTAGTCTGCTTGTCTTCAGCAAACTGTTTGCGGGCTTTCTTGCGCATCATCTTTAGAAGAGGCTTCCTTCTTGGACGACAGCCATGCAGACCAATTTGATGCAGTGTGCGGCGTATGGTCTGAGCACTGACAGGCTGACCCCCTACCCCTTCAACCTCTGCAGCAATGCTGGCAGCATTCATATGTCTATTTCCCAAAGACAACCTCTAGATATGATGCTGAGCACGTGCACTCAAGTTCTTTGGTAAACCACAGCGCGGCCTGTTCTGAGTGGAACCTGTCCTGTTAAACCAATGAATGGTCTTGGCCACCGTGGTGCAGCTCAGTTTCAGGGTCTTGAAAATCTTCTTATAGCCTAGGCCATCTTTATGTAGCGCAACAATTCTTTTTTTCAGATCCTCAGAGAGTTCTTTAGTGAGAGTGATAACACCAAACTTAACACACTTGCTCCCAATTCACACCGGAGACCTTGTAACTTTAACGAGTCAAATGACACCAGGGAGGGAAAATGGCTAATTGGGCCCAATTTAGACATTTTCACTTAGGGGTGTACTCACTTTTGTTGCTAGCAGTTTAGACATTAGTGGCTGTGTGTTGAGTTATTTTGAGGGGACAGAAAATTTACACTGTTATACAAGCTGTACACTCACTATTTTTACATTGTAGCAAAGTGTAATTTCTTCAGGGTTGTCACATGAAAAGATATAATAAAATATTTACAAAAATGGGAGGGGTGTACTCACTTTTGTGAGATACTGTACATCATTTGTCCTGTATATACAGTATAGCTGTATACAGGACAGATGATATATATCTGCAGTCAGTGATGATGGAGGAATACAGGAAGGAAGGTGGGTGTATATAGCAGTATACAGGACAGATGATGTATATCTGCAGTCAGTGATGATGGAGGAAGGTCTCTATATACAGGAAGGAAGGTGGGTGTATAAATAGCTGTATATAACCACCTTCCTTCCTGTATATAGAGACGATCCTCCATCATCACTGACTGCAGATATACATCATCTGTCCTGTATACAGCTATATTCATCCACCTTCCTTTCTGTATATATGAATATTATCCACCCCCTCTATATACACGTACTGTACACCCTCCGTAATGTACAGGCTGCAATTGATGGGCACAGTGAAGCTGTATATGATGGGCACAGCGAGGCTGAAATTGATGGGCACAATAAGACTGCATATGATGGGCACAGTGAGGATGTATATGATGGGCACATGCCTGCTCTTTATGTGATAATGACTAAGCCCCTCCCCTTCATGACATTGTCAAAAAGGGGCAGGGCATAGTTGACCTTAAAATGAAAAAAGTTAACAGGGAGAGAGGGCTGGGAGACTGTTCGCATATCTGGCTCACATGGACGATAAGCCCCCTGTAGTGGTGTCACTTTATGACACAGACGGACACAGTATAACGGACACAGTTAAACGCTGCTTAATGACTCAGACGGATACAGTATAATGGACACAGTTAAACGCTGCTATCTTAACACTAATTCATTCGGACCAAACAGGCTTTATGCCAGGGAAAAATACAGCAATGAACATTAGGCGACTGAACATGAATATCCAAGCTCGACACGATAATTCAGGAACGAGGGTGGTGGTAGCGTTAGATACAGCCAAGGCTTTTGACTCAGTAGAATGGCCATATTTGTGGAAATGTATGCATAACTATGGATTCGGGCCACGTTTCATAAAATGGTTACAGCTCCTATATCAGATGCCCAAGGCGAGAATTTTTGTGAATGGATGGCTCTCGGAGCAGTTTTCATTGGAGAGGGGTACCCGGCAAGGGTGTCCCCTCTCCCCCTTCCTTTATGCGCTGGCTGCTAAACCACTAGCCATCGCCATCAGAGCACACCCTGATATTCAGGGTTTGCACCAAGTCCCCACGGTTGACAAAATAGGAATGTATGCCGATGACACCATATTATACTTAGTGGACCAGGGACCATCACTCAAAGCTGCGTTACAACTCATTGAACAAATGGGGGGATACTCGAGCCTGCGTATAAACTGGGACAAGTCCCAAATTCTTCCAATCAATGTGTTTCTCCCCCTTTCACAACCCCCCCCCCCGTGCTGCCACTAGCTAGAGTATCCAAGATTAAGTATCTGGGAGCAGAAGTAACTAGGGACCTGGTTGACTATAGACTCTTGAATGTAACCCCTCTGTTTGACTTACTTAAAAGCAAAACGCAGACATGGTCCAGACTACCCTTAGGGATGATGGGACGCATAAATTGAATAAAAATGATCATACTACCCAAGATTCTATAAATGGTGTGGCATGCCCCTCTATACATTCCCTTAACATTTTTTAAGCAGATGGAAGGTATCCTAAATTCATTTGTCTGGGGTAATGGTAGACACAAACTAGCCTGGCAAATCTTAAAAAAAAACACTGATATAGGGGGTGCTTCTCTCCCGGACCTTCAGGACTACTACCTAGCCTCGCAGCTATTCCACATGTATCACTTCCACATGTAGGAAATGCAACGCTATAGATCCTTGGTTTGTGACAAACCGGGACACCCGATGTTTACACCCGTTCAGGCCATCCTTCGCGGGAAAAGCACACCCGGTTCAACCGCACGGTATAACTCGGGTATGCTGACACACCACCAAAGGGTATGGGAAATCTCTCTTAAATAACAGAATGTGGGTAAATTTCACTCCCACACCCCACTGTGGCTTAACAAACATATGCCGGAACTGGAAACAATTCCAGATTCGGTAGTCTGGGCTAGATATGGCATACTGTATCTACAAAACTGGAGAAGAGGGAACCACACACACACAACTCAATCCAAGAACCCCTACCAGACTGATCAGTGTTAGATTTTCTTAACAGAATACCCAATGTAGTGTCCCGTAACCACACATCCTGTACGCTCAAACCACCCTTACCCTTTGTTCCGGCTTACCAATTCCCCCACCCAAAAAAGCCCCAAAAAAGGGCAGAACAAACCCTATCCAAGTGACCCTCTACAGGACCAAGAACCTCAAATGAAACTGCGTTGAGCGTCTGCCAGAGAGCGACCCTTCCCATATTCCCACATAGCCTGCATGGCCAGAAAAACCTTTGTAACATCTCTATCTCTGACAACTTAAACATGAAAGCCAGACTGGGCAACTGCTGAGACATAGCAAAGACAGACACACCTCATTCAAAATTCCCATCAATAATATAAAGCAACACCTGTACATCATCATCCTCACGAGAACACCCACCATCTTTATTCACCAGATCGCGCCATTCCTGACACACTCTGCTCTGCAGAAGGAGGACCGAGCTGACGCACATACTGAATGACGAATAGAGAATTGTTCACCTCCTCTGGACAAGAGCAATTTTTGCAATTCTGCTATGGACCTGTTTATTCGGCAATAACTTGTCATTACTTAAGATAACAAGGTAACACATATATAATTTTATAAGGACAAATGTAACACTGTAATAGTGTTACTGCAGATTAGGGATGAGCCGAACACCCCCCCCCCCGTTCGGTTCGCAGCAGAACCTGCGAACGGACCGAAAGTTTGCGTGAACTTTAGAACCCCGTTAATGTCTATGGGACTCGAACGTTCGAAATCAAAAGTGCTAATTATAAAGGCTGATATGCAAGTTATTGTCCTAAAAAGGGCTTGGGGACCCGGGTCCTGTCCCAGGGGACGTGTATCAATGCAAAAAAAAGTTTAAAAAAATGCTGTTTTTTCGGGAGCAGTGATTTTAATGATGCTTAAAGTGAAAAATAAAAGTCAAATATTCCTTTAAATATCGTAACTGGGGGGTGTCTATAGTATGCCTGTGAAGTGGCACGTGTTTCCTGTGTTTAGAACTGTCCCTGCACAAAATGACATTTCTAAAGGAAAAAAAGTAATTTAAAACTGCTTGTGGCTTTAATGTAATGTCTGGTCCCGGCAATATGGATGAAAATAATGAGAAAAAATGGCATGGTTACCCCCCCCCCCCCCCCCCCCACTCCCCTGCCCATTACAAGCCCCTTTGGGTCTTGTATGGATATTAAGGGGAATCCTGCACCCAAATAAAAAAATGGAAAGGCGTGGGGCCCCCAGGCCCTATATACTCTGAACAGCAGTATACAGGCGGTGCAACCAAGAAAGGGACTGTAGGTTTGTTGTTACGTAGAATCTGTTTGTAATTTTGAACTGGTACATTTTTAAAGTGTAGCTCCACCCAAAAAATCTATTTTTAAGGTTTTTGAAAAACATAGGGAAGGGTTATCACCCCTGTAACATTTGTTTTGCTGTCTGTGCACCTGTTCAGAACATTTCACCTCACTTTCCGTCCCAATGACAAATGTTTTTTGAAAATTCGTTTTTTTTAGTGAAACAAGGATTGGTGATAAAGAATCAGTGGAGAGGAGACACCTTTTTCCCATATTAACTCTTACAGGAGAGAATTTCCCTTCCTAGGGGTAGATTTCCTCTCACTTCCTGTTGTCTCATTCCGTTTGCAAGTAGGAGTCGTTTGAAAGTTGGATGTTTGAAAGTAGGGGCCTGTTGTATATACTCTGCAGAAATCTGGTGGTGGTGTTGGTGTTGCCACAACACTGTAAGCCCTCACAGTTACTCTTGGTGGGTGCTGGAACGCCCTGTTGTGAACTATTATATCAAGAATTGTAATTACATGCCATTGTTGAACAGTGGTAGGAAAAATTGGGCCTTTGGTGGTGCTGCTGGTGCCACAACACTGTAAGTCCTTACAGTTACTCTTGGTGGGCGCAGGAATGGGCCCAGCTGTGAAATATTAGATCAAGAATTGTAATTACATGCCCCTGTTGAACAGGGGCAGAAAAATTGGGCCTTTGGTGGTGGTGGTCGTGGTGGTGGTGGTGGTGTTGCCACAACACTGTAAGCCTTCACAGTTACTCTTGGTGGGCGCAGGAATGGGCCCTGCTGTGAAATATTAGATCAATAATTGTAATTACATGCCCCTGTTGAACAGGGGCATAAAAACTGGGCCTTAGGCACTGGTGCCACAACACTGCAACCCCTCACAGATACTCTAGTTGGAGCGCAGGAATGAGCCCTGCTGCAAAGTATTGCATCACAAATTTTAATTACACGCCCCTGTTAAACAGGGGCAGAAAAATTGGGCCTTAGGCACTGGTGCTGGTGCCACAACACTGCAACCCCTTACAGATACTCTAGTTGGAGCGCAGGAATGAGCCCTGCTGCAAAGTATTGCATCAAAAATTGTAATTACACTCCCATTGGGCCTTAGCCACTGGTGGTGGTGCCCAGAACCAAAAATGTTCTTACAAGCTATCAGCATTATCATTGAGGAGGAAAAGGATAGTCACTCAGCATAACAAGATAGTCACTCAGCATCAGCATAGGCAGTGTTCAAGGGATCTGACATTTAAAAAAAAAGCTATTCGGTTACATCAGCATCAGGTGCTTGGTAGCTGGTGGTGATCCAAGACTGATTCTTTTTTTATGAAGGTCAGTCGATTGACAGAGTCGGTGGACAGGCGCACCCTGTGATCGGTTACAAAGCCTTCAGCAGCACTGAATGTGCATTCCAAAAGAACTTTGGATGCAGGACAGGCCATTAGCTCAATGGCCTCCCTGATCCTGCAAAGCCTCCGCAACCTTACCCTTGTATCGTGAACCAAGGAGGGTTGCCAGCCAGAAATGATCCCTCTCCTTGATAGCACGAATACGAGGATCCTTCCGCAGGCTTTGCAGGATCAGGGAGGCCATGCAGCGTAGGTTTGCAGAGGCATTCGGTCCGGAGTCCTTTGGGTCACTCAGATCGACATGATCCGCAGCCACCTCCTCCCAGCCACATAAAAGTCCATGGGTGTCTTGGGATTGTAATTGATCCTTTGAAGACTGCTGCTGATGCTGAGTGCTAGGCTCCACCTCCATGCTGACACAATCCTCCTCCTCCTCCTCCTCGTCCTCTTACTGTGTGATAGGCGGGCCAGCAGGAACACTGTCTGGATAAAGGGGGCCTTGAGAGGTAAGGAAGTCCTCCTCTTCCTCCCTCTGTTCTGCCTCAACTGCCCTGTCTATTATTCCACACAGCGTGTGCTCCAACAGGTGGACAAGAGGGACAGTGTCACTGATGCATGCATTGTCTCTGCTCACCATCCTCGTGGCCTCCTCAAAATGGTGCCAGGACAGTGCATGCATCCCTGATTATGACCCACTGGCGGGGCAAAAAAAAAAAAGCTCCCCTGACCCTGTCCTGGTGCCATATTGGCACAGATACTCATTGATGGCCCTCTGCTGCGTGTGCAGCTGCTGCAGCATGGCCAACGTTGAGTTCCACCTGGTGGGCATGTCACAGATTTGGCGGTTCTTGGGCAGGTTAAATTCCTTTTGCAAGTCAGCCAGCCGAGCACTGGCATTATATGACCGGCATAAATGCAAACAGACTTTCCTGGACTGCCTCAGCAGACATCCTGTAAGCCCGGGTACCTGCACAAGAACCGCTGCACCACCAAGGTAAGGACGTGAGCCAAACAGGGCACATGGGTCAGGTGTCCCTGTCGGACGGCGGAGAGGAGGTTGGTGCCATTGTCAGAAACCACCATTCCTGGCTTAAGCTGGCATGGTGTCAACCACCTCTGAGCCTGCCCCTGCAGAGCTGACAGAATCTCTGCCCCGGTTGTGGCTCCTGTCCCCAAAGCACACCAGCTCAAGCACCGCATGGCATCTCTTTGCTTGCGTACTTGCATAGCCCCTTGAATGCCTACGGAGCACCGCCGGGTCCAAGGACAAAGCACAGGAAGAGGCCATGGAGGAAGAAGAAGAGGAGGGGGTGGAGGAGAGAGGTGTGTCAGAATCACCAGTAGTAGCATTTTGAAGGCCTGGTGGCGGAACAACCTCCAACGCTACTGCACCTTGTCCTGCATCCTTCCCAGCTGCCAGAAGAGTCACCCAATGCGCTGTGAAAGATAGGTAACATCCCTGTCCATGCCTGCTGGACCATGAGTCAGCGGTAATATGCACCTTACCGCTGACCGCCCTGTCCAGTCCAGCGAGGCCAAGACATTGCCTTCCACATGCTGGTAGAGAGCCGGAATCACCTTCCGTGAGAAAAAGTGGCGTTTGGGAACCTGCCACTGAGGAACCGCACATTCCACAAACTCACGAATGGGGGCAGAGTCTACCAACTGAAAAGGCAGCAGTTGAAATGCTAGCAATTTAGCCAAGCTAGCATTCAACCGCTAAGCATGTGGATGGCTGGGAGCAAACTTCTTTCGGCGGTGCAGCAGCTGGGGTAGGGAAATTTGCCTGGTACAATCTGATGTTGGTGTATCGATAGCAGATTGCCCGCAAGTACTTGGCTGTGACACACCAAATTCTACACTTTCATTCCTCTCAGTGCAGGTTTCAAAGAGGTCTGAAGGTATAGTGGGGTTGGAGATCCCAGCTGGTGAGGAGCAAGGAGAGGTCCGCTTTGTTCTTTAGTGATGGGACTTTTAGGTGTGCTTGCCAACGAACTGCATGCATGGCAGGTCGACATATGTCTGATCAAGCATGTGGTGCCCAAGCGGGTGATGTTTTGGCCACGCGAGATACGCCTGAGACATATATTGCAAATAGCAGCACTGCGATCTGATGCACTCGTCTCAAAAAAGGCCCACACAAAAGAACTTTTGGAATAACGCGCAGAGACAGCAGCGCCCTGCACATGCGAAGCTCTGCGGTGTGATGCTGTCGGTGTGCTGCCCTTAAGCTGGCCCCTGGAGGGCATCCTGCCTCGTTGGAAATGTGCCTCCTCCTCCTCTTCTCTCCTATCAGGCACGCATGTAGAGTCTGTGACCTCATCATCCCCTCCCTCCTCATCACTGTAGCAAACCTGGTAGTATGCTGCAGTTGTGGAAACATGACTGCCAGATTGCTGTCCTTCTTGGGCACCCCCTCTCTCTGGGCTCACGTTACTGCCTTCCTCTAGCTGGGTACCATCATCGGAGCCTTCAAAACGCTGGGCATCCTCCTGGAGCATATACCCAACACTGTGGTCAAACAGTTCGGGGGACTCCTCAGGAGGACATGCTGGGGCTAGGGAAGGAGTGACTGATGCCATTGAGCCGAGGGAAGAGGCCGCTTTGGCAGATGCTTTGCCAGACAAAGTACCCTGAACCTGGGTGAGGGAGGATGAGGAGGATGAGGACGGCTTGGTCATCCACTCTACCAAGTCTTAGGCATGTTGCGGCTCAACACGGCCAGCTGCCGAAAAAAAGGACAAGCGTGTCCCACGGCCACGTGCTGATGAGGATGCACCGTGTCCACGACCAGCACTGTTGCCTCTAGACACAGAGCCTGCTTGCCCTCTTTTATTGGCTCGTGACTGTCTGCTTCTCCTTGTTGTCCTTCCAGGCATACTAATGGCCTGCAGGGAGATGTAGCTGCACAAAGCTGGGATGTGTATATATATATACTGATTATACTGCAGATAGCAGAATCAACTGCCTGCCTGTAGTATTATTAGTATGAGAACACCAGCAATTGTCTTCAGTTAGCTTTAGTTGCACACTGTGCAGAGGACGCAGTACACTAACTGAAAATACTGCAGCTCCCTGCCTGTGGTATTTGTATGAGAACACCAGAAATTGTATTGAGGTAAGCTTTAGGTGCACACTGTGCAAAGGACACTAAAACAAAATACTGCAGCTCCCTGCCTGTATTTGTATGAGAACACCAGCAATTGTATTGAGGTAAGCTTTAGGTGCACACTATGCAAGGGACACTAAAGCAAAATACTGCAGCTCCCTATCTGTATTTGTATGAGAACACCAGCAATTGTATTGAGGTAAGCTCTAGGTGCACACTGTGCAAAGGACACTAAAGCAAAATACTGCAGCTCCTTGCCTGTATTTGTATCAGAACAACAGCAATTGTATTGAGGTAAGCTTTAGGTGCACACTGTGCAAAGGACACTAAAACAAAATACTGCAGCTCCCTGCCTGTATTTGTATGAGAACACCAGCAATTGTATTGAGGTAAGCTTTAGGTGCACACTATGCAAGGGACACTAAAGCAAAATACTGCAGCTCCCTATCTGTATTTGTATGAGAACACCAGCAATTGTATTGAGGTAAGCTCTAGGTGCACACTGTGCAAAGGACACTAAAGCAAAATACTGCAGCTCCTTGCCTGTATTTGTATCAGAACAACAGCAATTGTATTGAGGTAAGCTTTAGGTGCACACTGTGCAAAGGACACTAAAACAAAATACTGCAGCTCCCTGCCTGTATTTGTATCAGAACACCAGCAATTGTATTGAGGTAAGCTTTAGGTGCACACTGTGCAAAGGACACTAAAGCTAAATACTGCAGCTCCCTGCCTGTATTTGTATCAGAACACCAGCAATTCTATTCAGGTAAGCTTTAGGTGCACTCTGTGCAAAGGACACAGTACACTAAGTGAAAATACTGCAGCTAGCACAATCACCTGTCTGCCTGTCAGTATAGAGAATAACAGGAACGGATCTGGCTAAACTGAATACTGTGTGTAAATATATGTACAACACCTAGGATGCATATATATCCTCTACACACTGTAACTGAAGCTAACTGACTCGCCTGCCTGCTCTATCTAACTCAAATTAAATGACGCTATCTCTCTCTCTGTCCTTAACCACCGCCGCAACACACTACACAAGGCCGCCACGCAGGCGGCTTTATATAGTGTGGGGCGTGTACTAAACCCCCTGAGACATAATTGGCCAAAGCCACCCTGGCTTTGGCCAATTATGGCTCTCTGCTTTTTTCCACGCTGTGATTGGCCAAAGCATGCGGGTCATAGTGCATGTTTGGCCAAACATCAGCCAGCAATGCACTGCGATGACGCAGTGAATTATGGGCCGTGACGCGCCACTCGAATTCGGCGCGAACGACCCATAATTTCTCAATTCGGCAAACGGCCGAAAAGACGATGTTCGAGTCGAACATGGGTTTGACTCGAACTCGAAGCTCATCCCTACTGCAGATTAAAAAAGAATAACATTTTATTCTATAATTTGTCCTGTTTAAAATAACACTCATATTATGATTCTTTTTAAAAGCATTGCAAGTTATTTACAAATGAAATAAAGTGTGTTTTTTCAATTTTGCAATTTTTTAAATGTGAAATGTATAAATATATGTTAAAGGTGTAACAATATTAACGAACAAATCTAAGAAAAAAAAAGTGTAAATATTAAAAAAAGCAGGAAAATAATAATTGAGTCATGAGAATAAGGAGTATTAGAGTAAACAAAGGGTTAATAAGGGGTTAAAAAGAAGAACATTTTACATATGTAGCACCCTCTACCGTAGGTAGGTGCTAGCATAGGATTTTTGCTAGGGAAACTGTCAGCGCAGGTAAAATTAGGCAGGCCTATGCATCAGGCTAGGCATGCTTGTTTTGATCTGGGGGCAGGGAGTGGTTAGTGTAGCAGTGGGTGTGACCACCTGTGCTCTAGTTCTGAGACGCCTCCCCTGCTTTCAGGGAGATTGTTCTGGAAGAGAGGCAGGGTCTAGGACTGGAGTGGCAGGCAGCTCATGTGAGGAGCCCTGACCAATCCCCACTCGGTATTGGCAGGGGGAGGGCCTCCCATATAAACTGAGGTCACATATCACTGGGGAGGAGTTGTCGGCCAGGAGAAGTGGAGAATAGAGTACTAGGCAGAGCAGAAGGCCATCCCCACCTGGGGGGGGAGTGGCCGATCGTGGGGGAGCCCGGGAGAGCTGTGAGGGAACTTCATCCTTACACGGTCATGGGTGACATCCTAATCTTTACATGGTCATAGATGAGGAGTCCTGGAGCAGAGGGGCTGGAGGCTGTCAGAATGGATGTCCAGTTAAAGTTCTCCATCATGAACTCGGGGCAGGAAAAGTTTGGTGAGTGTACCACAGTGGAGTGCTGGGTGCGGAGGCATGCCAGGAAGTCTGGGAGGGAGTCCCAAAACAGAGGAGAGACTGTGGGGAGTTGTGTCAAATCAATGTGGCCTGAGGGCACAGGATTTGCAAGTCGGGCTAGCTGGGATCAGTAGTCCACCAGCCAGCATGTGCTACTAAATTACTACGCCGCCGGGGAGAGGTGCCGCATACCTCTGGCCTAGTACCAGCACCTAAATACAGCCAGCAAGTTGGGATTATTCAGAGTGATTCCTTTTTGTCACAATGAAGATGATGGGACGAGATCTAATAGCTTTACAGTGATATAGTAGTTCTACAGTGATATAGTAGTTCTGCAGTGATGTAGTAGTTTTACAGTGGAAGCTTTGTGCAGGAGGAGAGAGGTCATGGGAGCAACAGTCTGTAGGAGTTAATGCAGAGGAAGAGGAAGAGGAACAATAGTCTGCAAGGTGATATGCAGGGGAAGAGACTGTAAATGTTAGAAGTACATTGGCTAAACCAATTTACCAATGTTCACTAAATATAATGGCAAAGCAACATGTTCTATGGGCATCTCATATCCCCCTTACCCCAACCAAGTTATATCCCCCATTAAACAAAAACAAAACAACGCAAATGACTGTTCATTGTCTCTGAGGTGATAGATGGAGGTATTTCCCTGTTCTGCCTAGTGACAGGACAGTGATCTACTGCTCCCTGTGATCGGGAGCAGTGATCACTGTCATGTCACTCGTAGCCCAGCCCCTACACAGTTAGAATCACTCCCTAGGACACACTTAACCCCTTCCTCGCCCCTAGTGATTAACCCCTTCCCTGCCAGTGTCATTTACACAGTAATCAGTGCATTTTAATAGCACTGATCACTGTATAAATGACAATGGTCCCAAAATAGCGTCAAAAGTGTCCGATGTGTGCGCCATAATGTCGCAGTCGTGATAAAAATCGCAGATCGCCGCCAAAAAAAGAATAATAATAAAAATGCCATAAAACTATCCCCTATTTTGTAGACGCTAAAACTTTTGCGCAAACCAATCAATATACACGTATTGCAATTTTTTTTACCAAAAATATATAGAAGAATACATATTTGCCTAAACTGAGGAAAAATATATTTTTTTATTTTTTTGGGGGGATATTTATTATAGCAAAAATGTAAAAATATTGTTTTTTATTTCCAAATTGTCGTTATTTTTATGTTTGTAGCGCAAAAAATAAAAACCACCAAAAGAAAGCTTTATTTGTGGGAAAAAAAGGACGTCAATTTTGTTTAGGAGCCACGTTGCACGACCGCGCAATTGTCAGTTAAAGCGACGCAGTGCCGAATCGCATAAAGTGCTCTGGTCAGGAAGTGGGTAAATTCTTCCGGGACTGAAGTGGTTAAAGTGAGCCTGTTGCTTTTCCCTGCATGGACAAAGCACAGGTTTATTTAAATTTAATATACAGTATATGCAATTTAACTGAATACAAAGATTGTTTCACAGAGGCTATTGTGTGACAATACCACAATGATCACATTTTCATTTGAGAACCTCTACATATTTTTCTGTATGTGATGAAGATCAGCTTTATGTGTAGGTGCTGTACATTTCTCTCCAACTACCAGTAGATAAGGTTTGGACACCCTGCAGTTGTGCCAATAGACAATCACTTTCTGGCATCTTATCTTATTTCATCATTATTTTAAAAGCAGAGTACAGGACATAAAATTGAGTTTTAGGTTTCCCTTAATTTTAGCCTGATATAGAGATTGCATGTTCAAAATAACATTTTAGAAGGTTGAATAGTTGAATAGTAAAATAAACAAAAATATATTTATGTTGGCCTGCTAGAAAAAGTTGGAAGGGTTCCATATTAATGAAGGTGATGCACAGATGATGGTCAGGTTCAGTAGTTGGCTTCCCTCTTTCTCTCAGCCCAGAACTGTGCACCCACCCTTTTCCCATTCCCCCTTTCACCTGGGAACACACAATGGGCTCAATTTACTAAAGAATATTGCATGAGATAAATGGATCACGTGACACATTTTTATCAGGGACATCAGGAGGGCATGGTGCTGGGGGATTAGGAGGGTTGGGGTATCAGCAGGTCATGGTGCTGCAGGATCAGGAGGGGTTAGGTGTCATGGTGCTGGTATGGATTTTGAGGGGAACCCCACACCAAAAAAAAAGAAAATGGCGTGCCCCACCTGCCCAAAATTCATACCAGACCCTTATCCAAACATTCAGTGAAGCAGGCCAGGAAAGGGAGGGGACGAGCGCGCGGCACCCCCAGAATCACGCCAGGCCACAAGCCCTCAATATGGAGTGGATGCTTTGGGGAAGAGGGGGGACTCCCCCCAAACTACTTTGCACCCATGTTGAGGAGGAAAATGGCCTCTTCCCCACAAACCTGGGCAGTGGTTGTGGGGGTACACAAGCAGGCGTCCTTTCGGGATCAGGAAGCCCCCTTTAACAAGTACCCCATTATTAGTCACCAAAAAAAAAAGTTAAGTAAATAAAAAAACACTGCTAGTTTTTGACAAGTCCTTTATTCAAACCCCCCTAAAAAATGACTGTTCCCCGAAGTAGATCCACCCGCTTCTTAAGAAGCATGAATCAAGAGGAAAACACTGCATGAATTAAAGAACATGGCATGTGTAATGATCATTTCTGGAGTAGCGTTTAAACTTAGAGGCATAGTACTGGAGGATATCTTTACATAAGTACCAGCTGGGTTCCCATCAGCTATCCATTGAGCTTTATCTGACCTTTTGGTCATACCTGAAGGTGAGCAGCCAATCTATACATTTACTCTGACCCCTTCCATTGTTGGAGTGATTTGTATTTCTCCTCTATCAAGATGTGGACTGATTAGATATCCCTATTACTATATATTATTGCACTTGGACATTTTTTGCACTTTATTTTTATTTTGTATTTTGGACTTTATTTATTTATTCATCTTAATGCCTGTTTGCATTTCATTTTATTCCCACTTTATTAATTTGTGTTTATATTGCACTGTTATCAATCATTGCATATTAATTTATGGAATAATCGCACCATTATTCCTTTTTAAGATTTGAAAGTATAGTTAGCCTTTAGGCCAGGGGTCAGGAACCTTTTTGGCTGAGAGAGCCATGACTAGGGTAGTCCAGATAACCCAACCCTTCCTTTATACCAATTACCCATACCTTTTACCCTTAACCATTACCAATGACCAGGGATGAGCTGAACACCCCCCTGTTCGGTTCGCACCAGAACCTGCGAACAGACAAAATGTTTGTGTGAACTTTAGAACCCTATTAAATACAATGGACTCGAACGTTCGAAATCTAAAGTGTTAATTATAAAGGCTAATATGCAATTTATTGTCCTAAAAAGTGTTTGGGGACCTGGGTCCTGCCCCAGGGGACATGTATCAATGCAAAAAAAAGTTTTAAAAACTGCCGTTTTTTCGGGAGCAGTGATTTTAATAATGCTTAAAATGAAAAAATAAAAGTGAAATATTCCTTTAAATTTCGTACCTGGGGGGTGTGTATGATATGCATGTGAAGTGGCGCATGTTTCCCGTGCTTAGAACTGTCCCTGCAAAAAATGACATTTTTGAAAGAAAAAAAGGCATTTAAAACTCACTCGCGGCTATAATGAATTGTCGGCTCCCGGCAATACATACAAAAGTCATTGATAAAAAAAAAAAAAAAAAAAGCGTGGGGGTTCCCCAGAATTCAATTACCAGGCCCTTCAGGTCTGGAATGGATATTAAGGGGAACCTCGCCGCAAATTAAAAAAAAATTGACGTGGGGTTCCCCCAAATATCCATTCCAGGCCCTTCAGATCTGGCATGGATTTTAAGAGGAACTCCACCCCAAATTTAAAAAAAAATGGTGTGGAGTCCCCCTAAAAATCCATACCAGACCCCTTATCCGAGCACGCAACCTGGCCGGCCGCAGGGGAAAAGGGGGGGACGAGAGAGCGGCCCCCCCTCCCTCCTGAACCGTACCAGGCCACATGCCCTCAACATGGGGAGGATGTCCCCATGTTGATGGGGACAAGGGCCTCATCCCCACAACCCTTGCCCGGTGGTTGTGGGGGTATGCGGGCGGGGGGCTTATCGGAATCTGGAAGACCCCTTTAACAAAGGGGACCCCCAGATCCCGGCCCCCCCTATGTGAATTGGTAAGGGGTACATTGTACCCCTACCATTTCACGAAGAAAGCGTAAAAAAATGTTTAAAAAAACACACAAACACCTTGAAAAAGTCCTTTATTTTAAAAAAAAACAAAAAACATTCCAGCGGTGAAATCCAGTGTCCCGCGGCGATCCCGATGTCCAGCGCTGTCCTTCATTGGTTGTGCCTGAGCGGACCTGATGGGGAACTCCCTCTCAGTGTTTTAAATGTATAGACCCGCCCCTTCTAAAGTTCCCCATCAGGTCCGCTCAGCGGACCAGATGCGGAACATGAGAAGGGGCGGGTCTATACATGTATTACCAAAGTGAGAGCAGTTCCCCATCAGGTCCGCCCCCTCGGTATGTCGGACCCGCCTACGTCTGAGCGGACCTGATGGGGAACTTTAGAAGGGGCGGGTCTATACATTTAAAATACTGAGAGGGAGTTCCCCATCAGGTCCGCTCAGGCACAACCAATGAAGGACAGCGCTGGACATCGGGATCGCCGCGGGACACTGGATTTCACCGCTGGAATGTTTTTGTTTTTTTATTCTTTTTTTAAATAAAGGACTTTTTCAAGGTGTTTGTGTGTTTTTTTAAACTTTTTTTACGCTTTCTTCGTGAAATGGTAGGGGTACAATGTACCCCTTACCAATTCACATAGGGGGGCCGGGATCTGGGGGTCCCCTTTGTTAAAGGGGTCTTCCAGATTCCGATAAGCCCCCCGCCCGCAGACCCCCACAACCACCGGGCAAGGGTTGTGGGGATGAGGCCCTTGTCCCCATCAACATGGGGACATCCTCCCCATGTTGAGGGCATGTGGCCTGGTACGGTTCAGGAGGGAGGGGGGCCGCTCTCTCGTCCCCCCCTTTTCCCCTGCGGCCGGCCAGGTTGCGTGCTCGGATAAGGGGTCTGGTATGGATTTTTAGGGGGACTCCACGCCATTTTTTTTTTAATTTGGGGTGGAGTTCCCCTTAAAATCCATGCCAGATCTGAAGGGCCTGGAATGGATATTTGGGGGAACCCCACGTCAATTTTTTTTTTAATTTGCGGCTGGGTTCCCCTTAATATCCATTCCAGACCTGAAGGGCCTGGTAATTGAATTCTGGGGAACCACCACGCTTTTTTTTTTTTTTTTTATCAATGACTTTTGTATGTATTGCCGGGAGCCGACAATTCATTAATAGCCGCGAATGAGTTTTAAATGACTTTTTTTCTTTCAAAAATGACATTTTTTGCAGGGACAGTTCTAAGCACGGGAAACATGCGCCACTTTACATGCATATCATACACACCCCCCAGGTACGAAATTTAAAGGAATATTTCACTTTTATTTTTTCATTTTAAGCATTATTAAAATCACTGCTCCCGAAAAAACGGCAGTTTTTAAAACTTCTTTTTGCATTGATACATGTCCCCTGGGGCAGGGCCCGGGTCCCCAAACACTTTTTAGGACAATAACTTGCATATAAGCCTTTATAATTAGCACTTTAGATTTCTCCCATAGATTTTTCGAATTTGCCGGGAACACCCCAATTTGTTCGCTGTTCGGCGAACGGGCGAGCAGGCAATGTTCGAGTCGAACATGAGTTCGACTCGAACTCGAAGCTCATCCCTACCAATGACGAGACACACAGGTTTTTTGGAGTATAAACGGCCATAACAGTCTATGTATTAAAATAATTCCATAATTAAATTATTAAATAATTTCCAATACTTTTTAAATAACATTTTAACCAAACAACTTCTTTAACACCAGCCTGTTGGTCTTTGACGGCATCCCGGCTTAACCTTTTTTCACCACCACACTGCAGGACCTTTTTTACCGTACCAAGCCTACAGCCGTATAACCAGCTCGGAGACAACCCCTGTATCCCGCAGTGCAACCATAACCGTATTCCAGCAGACACCGTTCCACTGGAATAACCCCAGAGGGGCCCATACCCCAGATCAGCCCCCCACCACTTCCATCACATCTGTTATCTGCCACCATCAAAGACCAAGGACACAGCCAAAACCCTTAAGGGCCCCTCCACACCCGCAGGGCCCGCTGAATTCCGTCTTGGAGACCCAACGCCCACAGATCAATACCCACCTCAGAAGGGTGAACACCATCTCCTCGCAGGTACATCCCCACATTCACCTCCAACTCTGTGTGCCGAATAACCAACCCCCCATTCCTGGCAACAAATCTACCCACAACTTTGTTCCCTTTGACCCTGGCCTTGTTGAGCCTATCCACCGACCTTGCCATGCGCCAAGTGGTTTGAGCAATTATGTCCGACCATACCAGCAACGTGGCCGGAAAAGCAGAACGGAGTGTCAAGAAGTCCGCCTTAACTGCCGCAATCAAGTCCCCAATAGGTCTCACCCCCAAATCATTATCCCCCACGTGAAGCACCAAAATGTCCGTTGGTCTGTCGAGCCGAGCGTAGCGCTGCACCTCCGGCAGCACCCTGCTCCACCCCATGCCTGGTATGCCCATCCACCTAATCCGTGCTTCACTCCGTGGGATACCCAGCTGCCTACCATCTGGCCTCACATCAGCTCTCTTGGCCCCCCAAAAGACATATGAATGTCCTAAAATCCAGACGAGGCATGATTGACCTCCATCTGAAACGAAACAAGACAACAAAAATCAGCACCATCCCACCACATCGTATCAGGAAAACCAAGCAACACATTGCCCCCACCTCCCACACCATGTACCTCCCCCAAATTTAATCACAACAGGTGTGGACACACATAAGAACGGAATCTCCTGGATTCCCAACGCCCAATCGGTTATACCACCGCCTCAGGTAACCCGCACCGGGCCGCCTCTGTAGCCGCCCCGATGCGGAAGGAGTGCAAGGCAAATTGACGGTCCTCAAACCCTGCCGCGCACAGACATTTCCTGAACATTGCCACAAACTGGAATCTAGAAACAAATGACCCATCCCTGTGAACTAAGAACGGTCCACCCCCGCCGGCCGCACCTTCAAGAACTCCCCCACCACACCCACCGGTCAAACCCCCGAACCCGGCAAAGAATACAGCACCACACTCACCCCTTTTCCTAGCTGATCTGTTTTCGACTGGCGCAGCCTGAACACCACCTTCTCCTTCGCAGCCTCAACATCCCCCAACAGCAGACCCCCTGCCACCTTTTTAGATGGGCTCACCAGATCACCCACCCGAAATGCCCCCAAAAATGCCACTGAAAAAGCCGTTTTAAACAACAGCACCTCATACCTTGACGAACACACTGAACTCAGTGATCCACAAATATCCTGCAGGACCGAGAAGGAAACCGGCCTGCGGGTATCTTTGCGTGAGTGGCACTTACGGTAACCCTTCACCGCTTGTTTCACCCAAAATCCTTTCGTGTAATCAACCCAGCCCTGTAGCTTGAATAAAATGCAAGACCTGCCAACTTCTTATCAATGGCTGATACAGACCCCCGCCCTCCATGTGTTTAGCAATGAAATATACCACCAACCATCCTGTTTCCGCCTCCCCCAGCTCATCGTCCGCTAGCCGTAAGAACTCAGACCACTTGTCCCATACCTTGGCGTACACCGCCCATGTAGGCCCACTCACTGACCTCCTGATCCCCCCTGCGGCTCTTCCAATGCAATCTCCCACATCCACCCCGGGCAAAGCACCCCGACTTTGTCCGCATGCGGGGCCAGCTCTCTGAACTTGTCCCACTGAAACCGAGATAAGGAGTCAGCGAGTCTGTTGTCAACACCCGGAATATGTACCGCATACAAAAAGATGTTAAACTGTAAGCAGCGCAACACTAGGTGGCGCAGCAACCGAACCACCGGCATTGAAGACGCGGAAATACGGTTGATGACTTGAACCACCCCCATATTATCACAGTTCAGCCTGATCTTCAAATTCCGACAGGATTTGCCCCACAGTTCTATAGCCAATACCACCGGAAAGAGCTCCAGCAATACCAGGTTCCACTCAAACCCAGCCTCAATCCAGGAGCTGGGCCATGTTTCGGCGCTCCACTGCCCCTGGAAGAAAGCCCCAAGCGTCCGTGACCAACTCTAAATCAAAGTTACTCACCGGTCCTTTCATCCAAAGCGAACGTCCGTTATACGTCTCCAAAAACATGTGCCACACCTGCAAGTCCTCCTTAAGCTCCCTAGACAGCCTAATGAAATGGGTCGGGGCCCTCACCCCGGACGTCACCGCCGACAGCTGCCGGCAGAACACCCTGCCCATGGGAATGATTCTACAGGCAAAATTTAACTTACCCAACAGAGATTGCAAGGCCCTGAGCTGTACCTTGCTGCGCCCCATCAACCCCATAATCTCCAGCCAAAGATTCTCCACCTTGTCCCCAGGCAACCTGCATTCCATCGCCACAGAATCAATCACAATCCCCAAGAGACTATGCTCCGTGGTTGGGCCCTCCATCTTGTCAGCCGCCAACGGCACGCCGAACACATCAGTAATGTGCTGCAACATAGCAAGCAGAATCGCACACACATTAGAAGATGGAGGACTCACACACAAAAAATCATCCAAATAATGGATAACTGAATCCAACCCCGACACCTCCCTCACCACCCATTCAAAAAAGGAACTGAACGTTTCAAGCAAGGCGCACGAAATGGAGCAACCCATGGGCAAACACTGATCCACATAAAATTCCTCCTGCCAACAGCACCCCAACAGCCTAAAGCTGTCTGGGTGTACCGGCAACAGGCGAAACGCAGACTCAATGTCCGACTTTGCCATGAGAGCCTCCTGCCCATAACGCCGCACCCAACGCACTGCTGCGTCAAATGACGTGTAAGACACCGTACATGCCTCAGGATCAATAGCATCATTCCCCGATCCCCCCTTAGGAAAAGAAAGGTGGTGAACGAAGCGAAACGTATTAGGCTCCTTCTTGGGTACCACCCCCAGGGGAGAAACCACTAAATCCTGCCACGGCTTGTCCTTAAATGGTCCCCCTATACGACCCAGTTCCACCTCTTTGGCCAATTTTGCCGAAACCACCCCCGGGTTCTCCAAAGCCGACCGTAAGTTCTTCGCCAAAGGAGGCACCTCCGTCAAAGAACACGGTATGACAAAACCCCCAGAAAACCCAGAGGCCAACAACCTGGCTGCCACCCTATCTGGGTACCTATTTAGGAAAGGCAGCATCCTTTCCCTCCTCACCGGCGTCCTCCCTCTTGTTTGCAGGCTCTCCGGCACGCTTCCCTTTTTTGAAGCAACGTGACAAGGGGTGACTACCCCCACATCTAGAGCATTAATGCTTGAAACGACAGGCTCCCCCAAATTTTCAGGAGCCCTCGTTGAATTGCCAGCACACCCCCCACTTCTTACCGGCCGACAGTCCAGAGATGGGTGTCCCCCCGGCCCCTCCCTGAAGAAACTGACTTGATGCCCGTGGCGACGACATAAGACGCATCCAGAGACTAATGTCCTTGTGGTCCCACCGGAGCGAAGGACGAACCGCCCGCCATTGACGGAATTGTTCGTCATACCGCAGCCAAGCAGTCCCACCATACACTCTATGTGCCTCCCCGATAGCATCCATATAGCAGAACAGTGCAGAACAGTGTTCCGGGCTCTTCTCCCCTATGACACTGACCATTATAGCAAGGGCCTGCAGCCATTTGCTAAACGTCCGGGGGATCAACCTGTACCTCCTCTTCTCCTCATCCTCCTTCCTTTTTTGAGTCATCTGGTTTGACCCTGTCCAGATTGAATTTCTCTAACGGGAGTAAGGAAAAAATTTCTACATACTCACCCTTACCAATCTTGTCCCGCACCTCCTGCTTCAAGTGCGCCCCCAACGGCCCTTCATAGCACACATAAACTTCACACTAAGCCGCATCTGCAATTCGAATAAAATCTGATCTAGTGGAAACCGGGGGCTCCCCCCCTCTGTCCCCCGACGTTCCGCTCCCTGCTACTGCACTTGCCCCCATGGCGAGGGGGACATCCACCACCACCCCAGATCCACCCGAGTCCCCACCCACCCACGACGCAACTTGAGGGAGCACCATTGCACCCCCTGCAAAACGTTGTACAAGATCCCGCAACCCCCCCCAGCAGTTCCTGAATGCCCCCCAGGGGGCAACAGGAGGAGAAACAACAGTTTGAGACACATTACCCCCCAAACCCCCAGGCCCCCCGCCCCCCACCCCCAACAAATTGCACAAAGCAGCAGTCAAATCAACAGAAGAAACTTGGTTAAACTTACCAGGCTGACTGGGCCCGTCCCCCACAGCTGTCGCAAACGCATCCACCGCCGGCGAGCCTTCTTGGCGATCATCCCCATCTGAGTCGGATGCCTCCCCCTCTGATCTATCCACAGTTGCCGGCGTCATCGGCGACATCAGCCCCCCAGGCGAAGCAGGCCTGGAGGCCGTGGATCCCAGCCCCTTACTGGACCCAGTGATGAGAGGGAGACTGTGCGTTCAGACTGAACCGGGCGCCATTGCGGCCCGTAGCCCCGCCCCCTGAGCTCTGCCGTTGGCGAGGATTCCGTCCGGAACCCCCGCTAGCTGAAGCAGGCCCTCGCTTGGCCGGGGGGGGCGACGGGTCCACATTGGGGCTCCTAGGGTGGCACTGAGCTCTGATATCTGAGCTGGGTGAATAACGCTCCGGAGGCCTAGACCTCCGAGCACGTGGCGACGGCTCACCTCCGGCCTGCGATCCCTCTGCCTGGTCCCGGATCAAACCCCCCACCTGAGCCTCAAGCCAATGCGCTCCCCGAGTCGCCGCAGCAGCCCTCAGGCGTGCAAATATTAGGTCAATGTCCGCCATTATATGTGGAGGAGCAGAGAAAAACTGCCTCGTCCTGTTCTTTCCTGCTGAACTGAATCCCGGTTGGCCCCGCCCCTTAATTTATACCACTCCTCCCCCAGCACCATTTTCCATCCTGTCACCTCCCCTTCACCATTCTAACTTTACCCCTTGTTGGCTTCCTTTACACCTTTACACCTCTGTCATGCCTGGCCCTGCGTAATTTTTCACTTTGTTTTTGTCCACTCCGGGCCTCACTTGAATGCCACATATTTTAAAATGTAATTCCGTGAGAGCCATACAATATGTTTAAAACTAAATACAAGTAAATGTGTGCATTTTATGTAAGACCAACACTTTTAAAGTACAATAACATCTCCCCCACTGTAATGTCCACATCTCCCCCACTGTAATATCCACATCTCCCCCCACTGTAATATCCACATCTCCCCCTACTGTAATATCCACATCTCCCCCACTGTAATATCCACATCTCCCCACTGTAATATTCACATCTCCCCACTGTAATATCCACATCACCCCCCCTGTAATGTCCACATCTCCCCCACTGTAATATCCACATTTCCCCCACTGTAATATCCACATCTCCCCACTGTAATATCCACATCTCCCCCACTGTAATATCCACACCTCCCCCCACTGTAATGTCCACACACCCCCACTGTAATATCCACATCTCCCCCCACTGGAAAAAACCCCACATCACCCCACTGTAATATTCACATCTCCCCCCCTGTAATGTCCACATCTCCCCCACTGTAATATCCACATCTGCCCCACTGTAATATCCACATCTCCCCCATTGTAATATCCACATCTCCCCCCACTGTAATATCCACATCTCCCCCCACTGTAATATACACATCTCCCCTCTGTAATATCCACATCTCCCCCTGTAATGTCCACATCTCCCCCACTGTATTATCCACATCTCCCCCACTGTAATATCCACATCTCCCCCACTGTAATGTCCACATCTCCCCCCACTGTAATGTCCACATCTCCCCCCACTGTAATATCCACATCTCCCCCACTGTAATATCCACATCTCCCCAACTGTAATATCCACATCTCCCCTACAATTGTCTGCTTGCTTACCACTACAAGCAGGCAGATTCACGAGCAGTTGAGGCGGGTGATGATGACGTCAGCGCGCCGCTCACCTAGAACGCCGCCGGGTGTACCAAGATGGCCTCCGCTACGGAGCTAGGCCAAAGCCGCGGCCTTTCCTATGAGCTCAATCCGCGGATCGGCACACCACGCGATCCACGGATTGAGAGGCGAGAGCCAGATGTAGCCACCAAAAGAGCCACATCTGGCTCACGAGCCATAGCTTTCCGACCCCTGCTTTAGGCCTTCTTTAGACCTCTGAATTGCTGTAATGTGTGTTTTACTGCAACAATAACACAAGACACTCAGAGTGGTGCGTTGTTTTGTCATTAATTCAAAATGATAACCCAATGGACAAGAACAGGATTTGTAAACAGATTTACACTGCAATTAACCACAATGCATGTGCCTTGCATCGTGGTTGTGGCGTTCTACAAAAAAAAAAGTGATACTAAAGGTTCCTTTAAAAAAAAAAAAAAATAACAAACATGTCATAATTACCTCCACTGTGCAGTTTGTTTTGCACAGAGTGGCCCCGATCGTCCTCTTCTGGGGTCCCACGGCGGCTGTCTCGGCTCCTCCCCGCAATAGCTAACCCCCTTTGGGAAGCGTTCTCCCGAAGAGGTTACCTTGCGGGCGCGCTCCCGTGTCATACACTCGGCGTCCATAAACGCTGAGTGTATGACTCGGTCCCGCCCCTCTGCGGCCACGTCATTGGATTTGATTGACAGCAGCGGGAGCCAATGGCTGCGCTGCTATCAATCTATCCAATCAACGCCGAGACTCCGTGGAAAACAGGACGCCTGGGACGAGCCGAGCAGGTGAACGGGCTCAGGTAAGTAAAAAGGGGGGGCTGGTGGGCCAGTGAAAGCCAAGTGTTTTTTCGCCTTAATGCATAGGATGCATTAAGGTGAAAAAACACGAACCTTTACAACCCCTTTAAATGTAACCATATTGCTACATATTGCTACATTGCTCTTCTCTTTTTAAACTGTAGCTCCTGATGGATTTGCTTTTAATCCCCTTGTGGAGGCTGTAATTTGTGAAGGGACATTTTATGGTTACACAACCTATCACAGTGCTATAATCTTTTTATATGGACTATAAACTGAAAGACTTATGAATAAATGCTTGTGGAACGAATAAGAATTATTTCTTATGGGGAAATTCGCTTTCATATACAAGTGCTTTGGATTACAAGCATGTTTCCGGAACGAATTATGCTTGCAATCCAAGGTTTTACTGTATAGTGGAATCAGGACCTCCTTCTTCCTGCTGTTTTTTCGGGAGCAGTGATTTTAATAATGCTTAAAGTGAAACAATAAAAGTGAAATATTCCTTTAAATTTCGTACCTGGAGGGTGTCTAAAGTATGCCTGTAAAGTCGCGCATGTTTACCGTGTTTAGAATTGTCCCTGCACAAAATGTCATTTCTGAAGGAAAAAAAGTCATTTAAAACCACTCACGGCTTCAATCTTCAATTACAGTGAGGAACATGCGATTGTGGCTAAATTATTGTATATACAGTATGTTAGAAGAATTGAATATAATGATCTAATTGAAAAGCAGCATAGGACTCTGGGATGAATACTATCAGGGCCCATTGCTGTGACTGTGTGAATGAATGAGTGGGGAGGGGTTGAGGCAGGCTCAGAATTCAGAAATAACATAGCATGTTTCAAGAAGCAGAAATGAAAGCTGAAATCAAGGCATGTATAAGGCAAAAAAATTGTGCTTTAGGCCACTTTCACACTGAGGCGCTTGAAAAACTGGCAGTAAAACACTGAGCGCTTTTGAAGCGCTTTTTCAGGCGCTTTTAAAGCGCTTTAAATTCATTTCAATGGAGAGGGGAGTTTTTTCAGCGTACTGCCCCAGTGTGAAAGGATTCATTGATTTTAATGGAAATACATTTTCAGGTGCTTTTTTTAGCATGAAAGCGCCTAAAAAGTGCCTCAGTGTGAAAGTGGTCTAAATGTATTTTTGTAAATGCAAGTAGTGTAGGTAACTGAATTTTACTTTCTATCAGCCTCTTGCTATCTACAATGGAGCATACAGAGGGGGAGGGAAAAGTAGCCAACTTGCTGTGTTGCAGTGCAAAGAGTATGCTAATAGGAAGAGAGAGCCACGTGACAGAGAGCTCATTGCGTGCTGCTTCTCTTTTCACTGTGCAGTCACAGGACAAAGGTAAAGAATGAAGATAAAGATCAGGTCCCCAGCCAGGCAGGATTGTGTAAGGACTTCACATCCTCGGTTGTATGCCTGTACACATGTGTATGTTTACGCAAATACAGGCATATACCTGTGTTCAGCCATTGCTTCTTATGGGCCGCTGTACGCAGCACCTGTACATCCCGAGTGGGGAAATACACCAAAAATGTTTTGCATATGGCAAAAGGTGGTCATGTGCATGAACCTTATAATGCATCACTTGATGGACAGAAATACAAATCTTTTTGGCAACTCTCATATATATGTAATTAAAACTATGTATTTAGCAGTTTGCCTTGAATTCAGCTTCAAACTTCCTACATTAACTGCCATCTTTTAAATGGGAGTTTACACCTTCTGATTAAAATATCCATCTAGCCTGGAAGATGCTGAGATACGGAAGAGCCCTGGAGCCATCCTAAAATGTATTAACCGCTTGCCGACCAGCCGCCACAGTTATACGCAAATTATGCGCAAATCGCTGTAGCTATACGACGCTTAAGACGCTATAGCAGGCGCGTGCGCGCCCGCAGCATGTCCCAGCAGCCGATGCGCATGCCCGGCAGGCGCAATGTCCACGGGCACCCGCGATCGCTCCTGTAAACACACAAATCCTGGTTCTGTCAGGGGAGAAGAGACAGATCGTGTGTTCCTACTATGTAGGAACAATGATATGTCTCCTCCCCCAGTCACTCCCATCCCCCCACATTTAGAAACACATATAGGGAACACAGTTAACCCCTTGATCGCTCCCTAGTGTTAACCCATTCCCTGACAATTACATTTATACAGTAATCAGTGGCTATTTTTAGCGTTGTATAAATGTCAGTGGTCCCAAAAAAGTGTCAAAAGTGTCGGAACTATGCGCCTCAATGTCGCAGTCCCGATAAAAATCGCAGATTGCCGTCATTACTAGTAAAAAAAAATAATAATAATAAAAATGACATAAATCTATCCCCTATTTTGTAGACGCTATAACTTTTGCAGAAAACAATCAATATACGCTATTGCGATTTTTTTTACCAAAAATATGTAGAAGAATATATATATATATAGGCTTAAACTGATTTTTTTTTATTTATTATAGCAAAAAGTACAAAATATTGTGTTTTTTTTCAAAATTGACGCTTTTTTTGTTTATAGCGGAAAAAATAAAAACCGCAGAGGTGATCAGATACCACCAAAAGAAAAGCTCTATTTGTGGGGGAAAAAAGGACATCAATTTTGTTTGGGCACAACATTGCTCGACCGCGCAATTGTCAGTTAAAATGACGTAGTGCCGTATCGCAAAAAATGGCCTGGTCAGGAAAGGGGCAAATCCTTCCGGGGCTGAAGTGGTTAAACAAAATTCTGAGATTCAAAGGCCAAATTCTGAGATTAAGCCCTGGTTCACACTGGTGCGATTGGACATGTCAATCGCATGTCAAATCGTCTGCATTTACCGGAAATTGCGGGCAATAGCACCGTCCTAATCGGTGCGACGCCAGATCTGCGACGCTGCATCGATTTCAAAAAGTAGTTTCTGTACTACTTTTTGTAATTTCAGCACGGATATCTCTGTAATCGCGGCTGAAATCGGGACTGACAAGCGGGAGTGAAATCGTGTGAGTCCAGCTGAACTCGCACGGCTTCATTCCCGCAGCCCAGTGTGAACCTGGGCTAAGGGCCGGTTCACACTGCTGCGTGGTTCAAAATCGCATTTTATTCGCACCGCACTGCAGTGCAAATCACATGCGATGTCCGTGCGGTGCGATTTCAGCCATACAGATAGCATGGCTGAAATCCCATCGCATTCGGACTAAACTCGCAGAGGACCATTTTTTTGGTCCGCACCAGAATCGGATCGTATTGGTGTTCACACCTATGCTATCTGATTCATGTCAGAACTGACAGTTCGCAGTGCGATATGCGAGCTGAAATGGGGGTGTCATTAACAATGTATTGACACTCTCCAGCAGTTCGCACGATAGTGTGTATGCTTTTACGAGGGGAAAAAAAAATTGCGCATGCTCAGAATCAAGTATGAGACGGGAGCGCTCGTTCTGGTAAAACTAGCGTTCGTAATGGAGATACCACATTCGTCACGCTGTAACGGACTGAAAAGCACGAGGCTGAAAAGCGCGAATCGCCGCTCAACAAAGTTTATTAACATGAAGGGTGGCGCCATTCGAATGGAACTTCCCCTTTATAGTGCCGTCGTACGTGTTGTACGTCACTGCGCTTTGCTCAAGCGTTTTTTTTAATGATCGTGTGGATGCAAGACAGGCTTGAGAGGAAACATGAAAAAAACGACGAGAAAAACGTTGGTTAAAAAAATGGCATGAAAAACGATCGTGTGTACGCCGCATTAGAGTCAGAGTTCTGAGATTCAAGGTCAGAATTCTGAGATTTAGGGACAAAATTCTGAAATGCAATGTCAGAACTCTGAGTTTTTAAAAGTCAGAATTCTGAGGACCAAGGACTAGTTACAAGGAAGAGGACATTATTTCATACACTGGACATTATAACTGTTTAAAAATCAACTTTTCTCCTTTGACTGTTTTTTTATTTTTCTTCTTTTCGCAGTAGTTGATGAAAACCGTGCTTTAAATATCGGCACATATCAGCAACATCCAAACATATTTCATCAGCAACCACATTAAAAAGCAGAAACAGGTTTAAAGGATGGACTTTTATGAAGGTCCCAATGTTATTTTGACACAGTGATCCAGATGTAGGCTGATACTACGACAAGGTGAGGAAGAGGAAGCCTATACAATAGAAAGACAACAGAGGAATAAAGAGGGAGAGGCGGCTGTATGAATGACAGATATATAGAGAGAAAGGGAAGGAGGATGAGACAGCGAGGGACAGAGGGAAGCAGCAGAGGAAGTGTGTGTGAGGGACATATAAATCACACAGCAGATAAACAGAGAGTGTGGGGATGCTGAGAGGGGGATAAATCACAAACTGGTGACGGAAGGGTGCTCTGTGGATGAGATTGGGGGGGGGGGGTTCAGACAAGTATGGAGAAAGGAATGATGGAGATAAACATGAGGGATGGCTGAGTGGGAGATGGACGTGTTTGATTGAGAGAGAGAATGGAAAGAGACTAGAAGGAATTGATAAATTAGACAACATTCACTCACTAAATGGTCCTGGGCTTTTAAGCAGTTCTACAAAAACAAAAAAATTGTAATGGACATAGGAGTTTTGGAGAGGATTCAAAGACAAGCAACTAAATTAATAAAAGCAATGGAAAATCTTACTTACGATGAAAGATTAAAAAATCTGAGTATGTTCAGTTTGGAAAGAAAAAAGATGTCTTAAAGGGGTTGTAAAGGTTCGTTTTTTATTTTCTAAATAGGTTCCTTTAAGCTAGTGCATTGTTGGTTCACTTACCTTTTCCTTTGATTTACCTTCTAAATGTTTTTTTTTCTTTGTCTGAATTTCTCACTTCCTGTTTCTCCTCAGTAAACTTCACACCATCATCCGAGTGGTGTGGAGTCAGCCAGAACAGCTTACTGAACAGCTTACTGAGGAGGAACAGGAAGTGAGAAATTCAGACAAAGAAAACAAAGAAAAAAAATATTTAGAAGGGAAATCTAAGGAAAAGGTAAGTTATTAGTTAGGTAAGTATTTAGAAAATAAAAAACAAACCTTTTCAACCCCTTTAAGCCCTGTACACACGGCCGGTTTTCCCAGCAAGAAAACTGCTGGGAGAGCTTTTTGCCATGAAAACCAGGCGTGTGTATACTCCCTCACCGGGAAAACTGCCGGGAATCCTGGTGGGGAAAATAGAGAACCTGCTCTCTATTTTCCCGTCGGGATTCCCAGCGTTTTTTTTCCCGCCGCATTTACTACACTTGCCACTGACAAACACTGTGAGGCAGTGCCGAGGGAGCATAAGCCACGTACACACGGCCGGGATTCCCGGCCAAAGCTCTCTCTGCAGTTTTCCCGTTGGGATTCCAGGCGGACTTTATACCGCCGGGAATCCCAGCTGTGTGTACAGGGCTTTAGAAAGGACTTAAAGGAGAAGTATGGGTTTTCAGTTTTTGGGGGATTTATACTTACCTTGGTGGATGGAGCATCGGACCGATGCTCCAGCTGTCTCCCGCCATCTGTGCACTGAGAACCGAGCCACTGAACATGGCCGCTGGCTCGGTTCTCACAGATCTCCGAGAGGAAAGAGGCTGACTGTCAGTAAGCCTCTTTCCTCTCTGCTTCTCCACGCTCATTGGAGAGCTGAGCAGTGGAGGGGCGGGGAGAGGCTGTCTCAGCGGCTCGCTGATACGCTGAGACTGCCATCAATCAGGGCAGCTGGCGGATCCCGACTTGGGAAGTCGTGATGACGCGCTGCCCCGACTGATGGCAGTGACATCAGCGGAGAGCGGATTCAGACCGCTCTCCACTGAAAACGGGTCACAGGAGTGCAAAACTAATTGCACTCCTGTGACCCTTAGAAGAAGCCCAGCCTAAAAAGTTCAGGCTGGACTTCTCCTTTAATATATTTAAATAAATCCAAGGTAAGAATGGAGATTTAACAAGTTTACTTTCTATCCAAAGGATTGCGTTAGTACCTATGTACATTTACCCACATAGCATAAAAACCAGGTGTACAACGGTGCCTGGGAGGCAGAGGCGGTGAGTACAGCCCGCTACCAGCCGCCTTTTAAAATCAATCACAAGATAAAATAAACTTTGGCTGTTAACGTGTGCGAGTGGCATTTGTGTGTAGGGCCATAAGTTCTGAACACAGAAAGTCCATTGGACTAGCCATGGACTCAGTCTTGGGGTGTCTCTTACATGCCTTTGGAGGTGGTGGTGGGAGGGGGGGTTACATAAATAATATTTTTTCTCCAAACTGGCTGCTCCTGGATTCAATATTTGCATAGACTTCTATTCTGGCTGAAACTCTTCACAATGTTGCATAAATGTACACCAAATAGCCATAACCTTATGACCACTTACAGGCAACATAAATAACATTCATTATCTCATTACAATGGCATCTGAAAGTTGGTATATACCGTATTTTCCGGCGTATAAGATGACTTTTTACCCATAAAAATCTTCTCAAAAGTCAAGGGTAGTCTTATACGCCGGTACCTGACATGTAGAATCTCAGTCAACCGCGGCCGTCCATTTTTAAAAAGCCGCGCCTCCTCCTCGTGCTGTTCCGTGATAGGCGGAACACTCAGCTTCCCAGCAGAGCCTCTGTTCAGTGTTCCGCCTATCATGGATGCCCTCTCGTCCTCGGCCTCGGATGAGAGGGCATCTGTGATAGGCGGAACACTGAACACAGTGTCTGCTGGGAAGCTGAGTGTTCCGCCTATCACAGAAAAGCACGAGGAGGAGGCGCGGCTTTTGAAAAATGGACGGCCGCGGTCTGACTGAGATTCTACACGTCAGGGATAAGGTATGTGATCATCGAGGCATGCAGGGGCACAGTGAGGTATGCAATGGCACAGTACAGTGAGGTATGCAATGGCACAGTACAGTGAGGTATGCAATGGCACAGTGAGGTATGCAATGGCACAGTACAGTGAGGTATGCAATGGCACAGTGAGGTATGCAATGGCACAGTGAGGCATGCAATGGCACAGTGAGGTGAGGTGAGGCATGGCTAGTCGGAAGGGGGGTCGTCTTATACGGCGAGTATATCCCAAAACCCAAATTTTAGCTGGAAAATTAGGGGGTCGTCTTATACGCCCAGTCGCCTTATACGCCGGCAAATACAGTATACTGATATATATACTGATATACAGATATACTGTATTAGGCAGCAAGTAAACATGTTGTCCTTGAAGTTGATGTGTTGAAAGTGGAAAAAATGGGCACCACAGTTTGCTGTTTATGGGGCTGCATAGCCACAGGCCGATCAGGGTGCCAATGCTGACCCGTGTCCACAGCCAAAAGCACCCACAGTGGTTATGTGAGCAATGAACTAGACCACAGAGCAATGAAAGAAGGTGGCCTGGTATGATAAATCATGTTTTCTTTTACATCATGTGGATGGCTGGGTGCAGAGATGGCACCAAGATGCAGTATGGGAAGAAGGTACGCCGCCGGAAGCGGTGTGTTTCTATGGGAAATATTCTGCTGGGAAACCTTAAGTCCTTCTATTCATGTGGATTTTACTTTGACACATACCACCTCCTAAACATTGTTGTTGATCAAGTACACCTCTTCATTAAAATGGTACCCCCTGATGGCAGTGAAATCTTTCAGCAGGATAAGGCGCCCTGCCACACTGCAAATAATTATTTAAGAATGACTTGAGGAACACAACAATCAGTTTGAGGTGCTGGCCTCCAAATTCTTCAGATCTCAATCCAGTCGAGCATCTGTGGGATGTGCTGGAAGATCAAGCCTGAATAATGAAGGCCCCACATCGCAACTTACAGGACTAAAAGTATCTGCTACTGACAGCTTAGTGCCAGATACCACAGCATACCTTCAGAGGTCTGGTGGCATCCAAGGCTGTTTTGGCAGCAAAAGGGGGATCTACTCAATATTAGGTGGACAGTCATCATGTTATGGCTGATTAGTGTAGGTTAATGCGTAGGACTAGAAGTTTTGACTCTACTAGGAGAGATGGAGGGGATGATTGTGTCTAATATTCAGCAGTGTTCAGATCTATTCACAGCATGGGCTTTTAACCGCATAGTAGTACACCAGCTTTCGGAAACCTTTCTATACCTAGATTAGCACCTCCTGTCAGCTGGTAATAAATATGACAAATTCACATGCAATATTTCATATATACCTGACTAAGAAATAAAACATTGGGGTTGATTTACTAAAGGGAAATCCACTCTGCACTACAAGTGCACTGCAAGTGCACTTGTAAGTGCAGTCGCTATAGATCACTGTCATAGTTGCCAACATTGCAAAAAAAATATCCGGGACACTTTTTTTCATGTAGGCGGAGCCTTGCTATAATTAGGGGACGGGGCATTCGTTTGTAGGTGTGTCACACCCTAGTAGAAAAATTTGGCGCCGCGAAAAATGGGCGTGATTTACGCGGGTAGTGGGAGTGGCTTAAATGGGCGTGTCTCAAATGGGGTGTGGTTAGAGTCTGAGATGAATGAGGGATGGAGGGAGAAAGAAAGGGAGAAAGAAAGAGGGAGCGAAGGAGAGAGAAGGAAGGATGGAGGGACAGCAGGCCCAGATCCTACACCACAATAGAAATATGTGTATTCCAGAGTTTAACAATCAGCAGATAAAGATACTACAAACACCTGGCGTTAGTGCTTTAATCATCCCGGCACCATGGTTGTTGTGGTGTCAGGATGATTGAAGCGCATTATTTCTCTTATTACATTGTAATATAAAATGAAAGTATTCAACTCACCATAATGCCGAAACAGTGTTAGCCCCGAGTGTGTCACCTGCCACGTCGCCTGCCACCAGATGCCGTCAGGTGCCCCAGCGGAGTCCGTCCTTACATCAGGCATTCCCAATGGAGTCCCTCCTTACATCAGGCATTCCCAGCGGAGTCCCTCCATACATCAGGCAATCCCAGTAGAGTCCCTCCATACATCAGGCAATCCCAGTAGAGTCCCTTCTTACATCAGGCATACCCAGCGGAGTCCCTCCTTACATCAGGCGTACCCAGCGGAGTCCTTCCTTACATCAGGCGTACCCAGTGGAGTCCCTCCTTACATCAGCCGTACCCAGCGGAGTCCTTCCTTACGTCAGGCGTACCCAGAGGAGTCCTTTCTTACATCAGGCGTCCCCAGCGGAGTCCCTCCTTACATCAGACGTCCCCAGCAGAGTCCCTCCTTACATCAGGCGTCCCCAGCGGAGTCCCTCCTTACATCAGGCATCCCCAGCGGAGTCCCTCCTTACATCAGGTCCCCCCCATTGGAGCCCCCCTTAACCAGGTGTAGTCTCGGCCGCAATTACTGTTTCCCCAAAGTAGAGGTGGAGTCGACTGCGTGGCTGCAAAAAAAATTAAGCTGCGGCGCCGCCCACCCCCGCCCCTTTCCATAACAGATGGACCTGCAGCAGGGCGGGGGGTGGGCGGTGCCGCAGCTTAATTTCTATAGCATCCAAAACACGGATGTAGTACAATAGAAAATAAAGCTGCTGTGGCGCCGCCCACCCCCGTCCCTTTCCATAACAGACGGACCTGCAGCGGGGCGGGGGGTGGGCGGCGCCGCTGCAGCAGCTTTATTTTCTATTGTACTACATCCGTGTTTTGGTCTTCTTAAAAATGTAACATTGTCTCCACCGGCCGTGGACCACTAGCGGCGGTGGCCCGCGGCGGCGAAAAATCTGGAAAACCGGGAAAAAACTGATTTGCCGGGACATTTCCCGGGACAAAATAAATCCGGGAAAAGGGTGTGAATCCTGGGAATGTCCCGGCCAATCCGGGACAGTTGGCAAAAATGCACTGTAGATCTAAGGGGAAGCTCTGGAATTAGGGGAAGCTCTGCGGATTTTATCATCCAATCATGTGCAAGCAAAAATGCTGTTTTTTATTTTCCTTGCATGTCCGCCTCAGATATACAGCGACTGCACTTGAAAGTGCACTTGTAGTGGAAAGTGGATTTGCCTTTCGTAAATTATAGCACAACATGATATTTTGTAGCCGTGAACATAATAAAAGAAAAAATCATACAACACACTAGATGTTCCCTTCAAAGTGAAACTTTTAGGTACATTTATGTAAGAAAAAAATATTTCTGATTGATTTACCTGAAGATCCTACAAGCAGCAGCACTAACTGTAATGCCGTGTACACACTACCGTTTTTCTCGTCGAGAAAAACAATTTTTTTTCCATTTGACGAGAAAAACGATCGTCTGTGGGCATTTTGTCATTTTTCTCGACGAGAAAAACGGCATTAAAAACGACGAGAAAAATTAGAACATGTTCTAATTTTTCTCGTCGTTTTTTCCGACATTTTTTCCGCGGCAGTTTTCCCATAGGGAAACACTGCCGCCGAGCCCACAGACGGTTGTTTTTCTCGACAAGAGAAAAAATGACGTGAAAAACTACCGTGTGTGGGGAACAAGCCGTTCCCTCGTTTTTAATGTCATTATTCACAGCGGTTTTTTAACCGCCGTGAATAATGATCGTGTGTACGCGGCATAAGAGGCTGACAATACTTAGCCACAAATCAGATGCCCATAGGTCAACTGAATGAACGCATGTGGCAGACTGAAAATGCTGCTGCCAATTGTCTACTGGCAGGACTCCAGGTAAGAAGCTTTGAACACACTCACAAAAAAGATTTGCAAAAGAAAACTGTATATAGTATTATTATTAGCACTGCCCGTCAAACTCGCCCAAGTCAATAAGGCCACGCCATAACTGAAAGACAAATGCTTGGCTCATGGTTGCGATGCATTAGTCCCATCAAATATCGCTGTTCACCAAAAAGAAAAGGAGAAAAAAAAAAAAACGAGGCAATTAGGAGTTTGTTTCAATGTCTGACAGTGGCTGCTTACCTTCCCTCTGAATAACGATCTGATGATTGCTTTCCAGAAGCTGCCCAAGTGTGAACTTAGCCTTATGCGGCGTACACACGTTCGTTTTTCATGCCATTTTTTAAACCAACGTTTTTCACGTCGTTTTTTTTCATGTTTCCTCTCAAGCCTGTCTTGCGTACACACGATCATTTTAAAAAACGTTCAAGCACTATAAAGGGGAAGTTCCGTTCTAATGACGCCACCCTTTGGGACGCTTTTGCTAATTTCGTGTTACCGCATGTTAGTAAAAGTTTGGTGAGAGACGATTCGCGATTTTCAGTCTTCGTGCTTTGAAGATCGTTTTGTGGAGTTCAGTTTGTGCCTGTGGGTTCGTATCTGTCTTGCAGTGCTTGTAGTCAGTTCGTATCTGTTTATTCAGTGCGTTCTTGTCTGCTCGTTCCTGTTTTTCAGCTTGTTCTTCATAGGCCTTGCTGTTCTTCCGTTTGTTCTTCTAGTTCGTTCTGAGCTGCCGACCGTTATCTAGCCATGTTGGGGCTACGTACTCGTCGTAGAGTTCGTGCTGTAGTTGGTGCCGGGGTTCATGCTGTATCCCGACTCCAGGCCATGAACAGGGTGAGGAGGAGTTCATGGACCAAGAATTGGTTGCTCCAGCGGCACCAGTTCTGTCATATGCCTTTGTTGCGGGAGATCAGGGAGAATAATCCTGAGGACTACAGGAATTTTCTCAGGATGTCTGACCCCGTATTTCAGCATCTGTTGGCTTTGGTGTCACCCTACATTACCAGGCAGGACACCGTTATGCGTGAAGCCATCAGTGCTGAGCAGAGGCTCATTGCCACGTTGCGATACCTGGCGACTGGGAGAAGCCTGCAGGACCCTTAAGTTCTCCACAGGCATATCCCCCCAGGCTCTGTGTATCATTATACCAGAGACGTGTTCTGCCATCCTTCAAGTTTTGCAGGAGGACTATATTAAGGTAAGTGTTCTTATTTCAAACCTCACATTGTATGTATTTCTTTGTTAATATTTTTTTGGGGGTTTATTAGCAGTCCCTAATTCCCATGATTCTTAGCTGCAGGGAATGTCCCCTTTCTCCACATGGTTATTTATTTTTGGGAATGTTTTTATTAGGCCTACATTTAAATTTGCCTTACCTAACCTCTCCAGCATGCTATCCAGATCCCATACCCACCTTGCCTAGTCATTTCCATGTATTTTATTCTATGCTCCATCGTAGTGCTTTACCCTAAACGCACCCTAAAGATTGCCTAGGAATGTTACATTTTTTTAAACTTCATACAGAGTGCTACAGCCTTCATTTGTGATCTCCCCAACTCATCTTCAACCCCCCCCCCATTTTTAATTTTGGGTTTGTTTTTGGTTTGTTGTTGCTTACTAATGTTTTAATTTTTCTGTTTCTCCCAATGTTGGCCATGAATGGTTTTCTTAAATCTGCTTTCAATGTTTCTGTCTCAAAGTATTAATTTATTTTTAATTTAATTCCACAGTTCCCTTCTACGCCACATGAATGGCAGAATGTGGCATCTGAGTTTGCCCAACGATGGAACTTTCCGAACTGTGGAGGGGCCATCGACGGCAAACATGTTCGGGTCGTCCCACCACCCCATTCGGGATCCTTTTATTATAATTATAAGGGGTTCCACAGCATCGTCATGATTGCAGTGGTGTCGGCCACCTACGAATTCCTCTATGTGGACGTTGGCAAGAATGGCAGGATGTCTGATGGAGGAGTCTTTGCACAGACGGAGTTTGGGGAACGGCTCCTTTTGGATCAGCTGGCCTTGCCACCAGCGGAGCAGAATGTGGAGGGACTCCCATTTGTCTTTGTGGCGGATGAGGCGTTTGGCCTGGGTCCCCTTTTGATGAGGCCATTCCCACAACGCACCCTCACCCCTGAGAGGAGGGTGTTCAACTATCGGCTGGCCAGAGCAAGAAGGGTGGTGGAAAATTCCTTTGGCATCATGGCCAGCCGCTTCCGCCTGTTCCTCACCTCCGTCTACCTTGCCCCTTACAAATGGAACCATGTTGTAATGGCTTGTTGTGTGCTCCATAATTTTCTCAGGTTGCATTCAACCAATTATCTGACTTTGACTGGGCCTGAGGCCTCATTATTGGAAGCAGAAAATTTAGTGGCCCTGGCAGCTGGCCGTCCATGCTTGGCCCCCCAAACCGGACGTGAGGTCCGTAAACAATATGTTGATTATTTTGTGGGTAGGGGGCCATTGATATGCCTGATGAATTTTAACATTATTTGTAAAAATAAAACCTTTTTTTGAGAAAATATTGTTTTGGTGTTTTCATTTAATATTCTTTTAGGTTTCTCGTAGGTTTACCTAGTGCACTTGTAGTGCCATGTGTATTTTGCATTCTTAATTAGCCTTCATTGTCGGTGTAAACACAAAACATTGATTAGTTCACTTTGCACAACATTTACATAATGAAGCCACAAATTCTTGTTAAGAAAATACCATTTTATTTTTTTTTTAGGAAACTTCCTTTTAAATGTAGATGTCATAAAAATATTTTTGGGGTTAAAACGCATGAACAGCCATGCATCAATTTTTTTTTTTTTTTAAATATCGTGAAAATGTAAACATGTACTATTCATTAAAGCTTAAAAGAAAAACAAACCTGCCAAAACACAGCAAGTTCAACGTTCTTTTGTGTTCAAACATTATACACGCCCAAGCCCAGCCATGATATTTTGTAGCCTTTCCTCCACCCGCTTGGTATTTTGCCTGATCTCTATCAAGTCTCCCTTTATTTTTTCAAGGTCACGACAGCAGACCATGAGGTATTGGATCAGGATCTGGGCACTGTGATGTGTAAACTTTTCGGGGTCTCCGGCCAGAACTGCACCTAAATAAAAAAAAATCATGTAGTATAGAATATGTAGGCCTACATCTATTAACCTGCATCTGTCTGGTTTGACACTGACCTGTTGGGGTACCACTTTCCACTTCCACAACTTCACGTTCCTCTCCATCATGTGGTTCTGGGGGTATTGTTGAAGGTGTTGGATTTATAGGCTCATCTGACGTAGCTTTTTGAAGCCCTATGGAGATTGCAATAAAAGGTATAGTTTCATTAGTAACTACTAATTTTGTGGCCACAAAAAACCCTGAAAAATAGATTTGTAAAGATTATTTGGAAGTGTGGTCCATTTTTAAATGTACCCCCAGTGACAACTGGAACACATGATTGGATACATAGCCAAAACCAGAGCATATACTTTTTGAAACAAAGTTTGACACATTGTAACACCCCAAAGTATATACACAGGATCACCTGTGTGTGACACCCTAAAAATTTAGGGGTTTTGTCCCACACTTGTACTACTGCGTTCAGATGTTTAAGCAGCTGCTGAGCATTCTTTCCCTTAACATTACAATGCATACCCTTTTTTTTTTTTTAAATGTCTTTTGGATTATAAAAATAAAGCAAATTGTTTACCAAATTTGCTCCCCAAAAAAAAATAAAAAATTGGGTGTTCACACTGGATGATCCAAAAACATCGTTTTAGGAACTGTACGGAGAAAGAGGTTTACTACGTCCGTTTACTGTGAGGACGGAACATGAAAGTTGGTATCTTTCACTGTACTATATCAAAGTCAAATATACACGACTTAATACAAGTAAATAATCTTTAGCAGGGAAAATGAAGAAAAAGTACTTACTTTTTCCTAAAACTTTCTTGATTCTTTTGTATTGGTCGGGCTCCCGCAACTTCAGATCAGACCATCGTTTTCTGAGCTATTACTTCGTTCTGCACACCCCGAATTTTTGGTGAAGAGTTTTGACCACTTTGCCCATAATTTTTGTCTTGACAAGATTAGGCCTTTTATACGGCCCATGCTTGGCATCATAATCCTCCCTCCTCAAAATGGCGACCATCTCCACCATTTCCTCGAATGACATGTTGGATGCCTTATATCTCCTGGATCGTGATTTGGGCTCCTCAGGAATTTCATCCTCTGTAGAGGTAATCTCAGCCACCTGTGTCTCCGCCATGTTGTTAAGCACTACGACGAGCGAGAAGGGACAGGGAAAGTACAATATCGAACGTCAGGGGCGGGGAAAGCGTGCAGAGTTTCACGCATGCACAGTGTATATCAAGTGTATATCAAGTGAAGATCCATGTGTCGAAAATACGTTCATTTGGCGGGAGAGGGAGTTAGCAACGAACGTGTTGACCAAGGTACATAACATTTTAAGGATTTGGGTTTCATCAGAGGAGGAGATTTGGGGCTTGAAAATCTGTCGAAAATGCTGATTTGATGAATGTTGCCTGAAACATATGTATTTTCTTGTTTCTTGATTTTACAGAGAGAATGAATAGTTTCAAAAACCCAGAGTTAATGGGGGAGTTCATTGATAAATGGAAAGAACTCCCTATCCTTTGGCAGACAAAAAGTGGTGTAAATAAAAATAAAGTGGCCAGGACAGCAGCACTGGAGAGCCTGTTTGCATTTGTGCAAACACAGATACCCACAACAACTCTCCAAGATGTGAAAACCAAAATTGCTACCATCAGGGGGACATACAGGACCCAGAGGAATATGGTCCTGAAGTCCCAGAGGTCAGGTGCTGCAGCAGATAAGGTTTATAAACCCAGTCTGTGGTACTACAGCAAGTTAGCTTTCCTGGATGACCAGCTGGAAGTGCGGGAATCTCTGTCCACCCTTCCCCCCAGAGGTCAATCCAGCCTTCCTTGTAGCCAGTCCTCCAGCCTTCCTTGCAGCCAGCCCTCCTGCCTTCCTTGCAGCCAGCCCTCCAGCCTTCCTAGCAACCCTGCTCTGGCTTCCTCTGAGGATCAAGATGAGGTCCTTGAGGAGGCAGATTTGGATATATGGAGCCAGGTAAAGTATTGATATCTACATTTATATGTTACAAAAGTGATGATTTTAAATTGATGTTTGTATTGTTAGGTATTTAATGTTCTAAAAAATTTGAATTTAAAGAGCAAGATACAGTAGTGGTCAAATTTGATGAGGACAAGGCAACAATATCAGGAGGCGGAATCTATGCAAATTTATTTCCTTTTGACATTCAATTAAAAAATGTCTGGAGGTGAACAATGTGTGTGATTGATGGTGGCAAAAATTAAAGAATGTCCCTTTCTTTTTTTACAGCCAGAGCAGAGCCAGGAAGAGGGTGATGTTGGGGACCAGGAGGAGGCAGGGCCCAGTGGCACACAGGAGGAGGCTGGGCCCAGCACAAGAGCCCAGATGCCTCTCCTGATAATGAAACAACGAGGGCCAAGGAGAGCTAGGCAGGTGGAGGAGGAAACAAGAGCCTTCCTAAAAGAGGCTACTGTGGCCCTCAGAGAGGCACCCTCTGCTGAGGAGGGCTTTGCCGCAGTCCTGGCCCGTAAGTTAGGCCAAATGGACTTGCGGCAAAAGCTATATAGTGAGAACCTTCTGCTGAAGGTCATTAACAAGGGGTTGCTCGGTGAACTGACCAAGTTCACCGACATCACTGAGGTTGTCCCTACTCCTCCACCTCCTCCTCCTCCTCCTACTACTCCTCCTGCCAACTCCTCTCCTCCTGATCCCCAGCCTCCGAGGAAGAAAGCAACAAAGGCTGCAGGGAAGGCTGCAGAGAAGGCTGGAGAGAAGGCTACAAGGAAGAGGAAAAAATAATGCCTGCTGTAGTACCACAGACTGGGGACATATATGACTTATCTGCTTGGGCTCCTTTTTTTTTTTAATTCAATAGTTTGGTTTTCACATCTTGGATGGTTGTTGTGGGGTCCAAAGGATGCACAAATGCAAGCAGGCTCTCCAGTGCTGCCTTCACGTTTAATTTGTAATGTACCTAAATAAAGGATTCTTTTTTTGGCTTCAAATACTTGACTATGTGATTTGTATTTCAAAAGAGACTTTGCTAGGGAGTAGGCAGGGACATTTCAAATAATATTATTGTTATTAACAAGGGACACAAACCTCCTTGAGGCAAAATGAGACAAATTTTGAAGGTTGGTGTGGTAACTTTACACACCAATAATTTAAGCAAAATCAAAAAAAAAAACAAAAAACAAAAAAAAAAAAGCCTAGATATATCAAAGAAGCCCAAAAAAAATAATAAAGCTAACTTAATTACTAAAATAAAAAATAAAAAACGAAAAAATTATAAATAAAAATAATTGTGATCTTTACATTTATTTATGAATTTATGAGGAAGATGTGGCTTCAAAAGAATATTTTACAATCATTAGATCAATTAGGAATTACTTAAGAAACAAGTTTGGCATAACTCTCAATGTCATTAGCAAAAGAAGAACGGAATGCGCAGCATTAAAACGATGCTATTAATTCCACCGTGACGAATGTGCCATCTCCATTTCCAACGTTAGCTTTACCAAAACGTGCGTTCCCGTCTCATACTTGATTCTGAGCATGCGCGTTTTTTTTCTCCTCGTGAAAGCATACACACTATCGTTTTTTACTTCGTTAAAAAAAACAACATGAAAAACTACGTGAAAAAATAGAGCATGTTCGAAATTTTTAATGGCCGTTTTTCACGTAGTTAAAAATGCTCTGGAGCATACACACGATCGGTTTTAATGCCCATTTTTAAAAATGGCATTTTAACGGCATGAAAAACGATCGTGTGTATGGGGCATTAGGCAATATTATAACCATTCTATTTGCCATTTACAGGAAAAGGCCCCCTCTCCTCAAAATATACAGAGGACTTGCCAAAGTAAGTAAAGTGTAGTGTGGTATAGACTCCCTGGTATTACAGAGAGTTTGCATATCTCATATGAATGTACAATGCCCAGCAATTCCCTTACACTTACAGTAATATATGTGTAAATCCCTCGTGTAAGGTTCTTCAACTCAGTTGCCTTGTGATATAACTACAGTAGTTTGCTTTGGCGGCCTTTCAAGGTAACATGGCACCAATAGTTCCTATAAGTTGGCAGGGGATTTGCCTGACACATGATGGCTTGCCAGAACCTAAGCATGCCATTTTAACATTACTTTCTGTGCCTGAAAGATTCTGATGCGAGTGAGAGCAGGCTCCGCCAGGTAATCAAGTATGATAACCATCAATTCCTATTTCTCACTCTTTTTTTAGTTTTTTGATTGCACCCTTAGGTCACAATAAAGTTTTTTTTTTTTATTTGAATGTACTATTAATGGTTCCATTTCATAAATATAATATATGTGCAATATACATACAATTCCTGTAATATTGTGTGATTCTGTGTATCAGCCAGAGTTCATTTTTGGATTCATTTATTCAGCACAAATTATCCTTATGAGAACTTTCACTTACTAGATTTGAACTATTGTGTAGATTCCCTGAGGTGTCTTGAAAAGTAGATTTCCCTTTCAACCCTGCACACCTCCCCACTCCCACAGTTACACAAGGGAATCTATCCAGGAACAGCTAAGTCAAAAGTCAAAAAAAAGGGGGGGGGGTGCTTAAACCGAATACAACCTATTAAGCTTCATTAAATACAACCTTGTCTTGGAATAGTGCATGTAAAATAGATATGCCCTCAAATGTTTGTTTTTTTCAGGTTATAGAAGGGTTAAGCATTCTGTTTTTAATGCCCTCTCGGGAGACTTTAACACACTTCCTGTGGCACCATTTACTGGCACAGGAAGTTAAATTCCCTAGGGGTAACAGATAAAACCAAACTGACAAAAGTTTCAACTCTTATAGAGATGATGTTAGGGATGGGGTGTATGGGGCTACCAACATCCAAAATAGACATGGATAATGATGTGCATCACGTGCAGATATAATGTAACCCCCTTGGACTTTTAAGGCAGAGAGTAGTATGAACGTAGAATTCTTTAAAAAGACAGTAACGCCACTTTTTATTAATACAGACAGGTTTTGACAGGTACCCGCTTCCACTTTCAGCTGACTGCGCCGCAGCGAACTCAGCTGTAAGTTCGGCCCCCCCTCCTCCTTCTCCCGCCGTCGTGCTATTCACAAAGCTCAGCACGCTTTGCGCATGCACAGTAGGGAACTGGCTGTGTAGCCGCAAGGCTTTACTGCCGGTGTCCTGTCGAGAAATGCCCCCTATCGAGAAATGCCCGGGTGGAACTGCGCATGCGCTGCCCACGCGCAGTATAGAGCCCCAGAACAGCTGAGTTTTTACGATCAGCTGTTGGTTTGCGTTGCCGAGGCACGTTCATGTAGCTGAGGGGCGGCTACTTACATGATGGGGGCATATTTTTAAATGATGGGCAGTGCTGGGTTCAGAATTTTTATCGATGGCCAAACAAAGCTGCAAAGGAAATCTTTATCTACTATTCTTCCTGAACACTTGCGGGCCGTGTTTAGTCAATTGAATGGCGGCTTTTTCTATTTTAGATAAAGATTTATTTTGCAGTTTTGTTTAGCGATAAAAATTACGCCCCCAACACTGCCCATCTTTTAAATATCCGCCCCCTTCATGTATCTATCCTCCCCTCTCCTACATGAACGTGCCTCAGCAATGCGACTTAACAGTTGATCATCAACTCGGCTCCATGTGACGCATGTGCAATTCCACCCGGGTACTATTCGATAGCCGGGCACTTCTCGACAAAACACCGGTTTCCTTTAGCCAAGATGGTGGCGGCAGCACCTGAGAGCCGATTGAAAAATCGGCTCGGGTGAAGACATTCGTGGACAGGTAAGTGTGCTAATAATAAAAGTCAGCAGCTACAATATTTGTAGTTGGTGACTTTTATTTTTTTCTGAAGGAGCCTGGAGCTCCGCTTTAAGCCAATAATACAGTTGAAATGCAAGCAGAGAGATATACATTAGTTCTAAAACATCCTAGGAGCTCTCAAATAGTGATGAGCCGAACACCCCCGAGTTCGGTTCGCACCAGAACCCGCGAACGGACCGAAAGTTCGCACGAACATTAGAACCCTATTAAATACAATGGATGCGAACGTTCGGATTCTAAAGTGCTAATTATAACGACTATTATCCATGTTATTGTCCGAAACAGAGTTTGGGAACCCGGCTTCTGCACCAGGGGACATGTATCAATGCAAAAAGAAGTTTTAAAAACGGACGTTTTCCGGGAGCAGTCATTTTAATGATGCATAAAGTGAAAAAAAAAGTCAAATATTCCTTTAAATATTGTACCTGGGGGGTGTCTAAAGTATGCCTGTGAAGTGCCACGTGTTTCCCGTGTTTAGAACTGTCCCTGCACAAAATAACATTTCTAAAGGGAAAAAAGTCATTTAAAACTGCTTGCGGCTTTAATGCAATGTGTGGTCCCGGTAATATGGATGAAAATCTTTAGGAAAAATGGCATAGCTACCCCATCAACCCCCCCCCCCTACCCCAGCCTATTACCAGCCCCTTTGGGTCTTGTAAAATAAAAAAAGGCCCTATATACTCTGAACAGCCGTATACAGGCGGTGCATACAAGACAGGGACTGTAGGTTTGTTCTTATGTAGAATCTGTTTATAATTTTGAACAGCTGCATTGTTTAAGTGGAGCTCCATGGCAAATTCCTTTTTTTTAGTTTTTTGTAAAACATAGGGAACGGTTATCACCCCTGTCACATTTTTTTTGCTGTCTGTGCCCCTTTTCAGAACATTTCACCTCACTTTGCGTCCCAATGACAACTGTTTTTGAAATGTGGTGTTTTTATTGAAACAAGGATTGGTGATAAAGCATCAGTAGAGAGGAGACACCTTTCTCCCATATTAATTCTTACAGGAGAGAATTTTCCTTCCAAGGGGTAGATTTCCTCTCACTTCCTGTTGTCTTCTTCCGTTTGCAAGTAGTAGTCGTTTGTAATTTTTATGTTTGAAAGTAGGGACCTGCCGTATATACTCTGCAGAAATTGGCCCCTTAGGTGTTGGTGTTGGCACAACACTGTAAGCACTCACAGTTACTCTTGGTGGGTGCTGGAACGCCCTGCTGTCAACTATTATATCAGGAATTGTAATAACATATAATTGTTGATCAGTGGTAGTAAAAATTGGGCCTTTGATGGTGGTGCTGGTGCCACAACACTGTAAGGCCTGACAGTTACTCTTGGTGGGCGCAGCAATGGGCCCTGCTGTGAATTATTAGATCAAGAATTGTAATTGCATGCCCCTGTTGAACAGGGGCTGAAAAATTAGGCCTTTGGTGGTGGTGGTGGTGGTGATGGTGGTGCTGGTGCCACAACACTGTAAGGCCTGACAGTTACTCTTGGTGGGCGCAGCAATGGTCCCTGCTGTGAATTATTAGATCAATAATTATAATTGCATGCCCCTGTTGAACAGGGGCTTAAAAATTGGGCCTTTGGTGGTGGTGGTGGTGGTGATGGTGGTGCTGGTGCCACAACACTGTAAGGCCTGACAGTTACTCTTGGTGGGCGCAGCAATGGGCCCTGCTGTGAATTATTAGATCAATAATTATAATTGCATGCCCCTGTTGAACAGGGGCTGAAAAATTGGGCCTTAGGCACTGGTGGCACAACACTGCAACCCCTCACAGATACTGTACTTGGAGCACAGCAATGAGGCCTGTTGCAAAGTATTGCATCAAAAATTTTAATTACACGCCCCTGTTAAACAGGGGCTGAAAAATTGGGCCTTAGCCACTGGTGGCGTCACCCATAAACCAAAATGATCTTCCAAGCTATCATCGTTAACCGTATCATTGAGGAGGAGGAGGAGGATAGCCAGTCAACATAACAGCACAGGCACTCAGCATCAGCATCAGTCTTGAAGGGATGTGACATTTTAAAATCAATTAGTCTGTTATATCAGCATCTGGTGTGTGGTAGCTGGTGGTGATCCAAGACTGGTTCATCTTGATGAAAGTCAGTCGATCAACCGAGTCGGTGGACAGGCGCACCCTGCGATCCGTGACAAATCCTCCAGCAGCACTGAATGTGCGTTCTGAAAGAACGCTGGATGCAGGACAGGCCAGTAGCTCAATTGCATACTGTGCAAGCTCTGGCCAGTGATCCATCCTCAAGACCCAGTAAGCCAGAGGATTTTCGGTGGGGAAGGTGTCCAAGTCTGACCTTGCCCCTAGGTATTCCTGCACCATGTATATCAGACGCTGGCGATGGTTGCTGGAACCGATCATACTTTGGGGCTGCGGACTAAAGAATTGTCTGAACGCATCGGTCAGACGGCCACCTTCCCCACCGCTCCTTCTTTGACTGCCCGAAGCCTCAGCAACTCGTTGTCCAGGACCAGGAGTTTGTAACCTCCCAGTCTCTGGGAACGCGTTGCACAGACCTTTCTGCAAGGCCTCCCGGAGTTGTCTCATCCTCTGCTCCCTCTGCGACGGTACGATAAGGTCCGCAACCTTACCCTTGTACCGTGGATCAAGGAGAGTGGCCAGCCAGTAATGGTCCCTCTCCTTGATCTGAAGAATACGAGGATCCTTCCGCAGACTTTGCAGGATCAGGGAGGCCATGCAGCGTAGGTTAGCTGAGGCATTCAGTCCGGAGTCCTCTGGGTCACTAAGGACGACATGATCCGCAGCCACCTCCTCCCAGCCACGTACAAGTCCACTGGTTTCTTGGGACTGTAAATCATCCCTAAAAGACTGCTGCTGATGATGCTGAGTGCCAGCCTCCACCTCCATGCTGACACAATCCTTCTCCTCCTCCTCCTCCTCTTCCTGTGCGATGGGTGGGACAGAAGGAACACTGTCTGGGTAAAGGGGGCCTTGAGAGGCAAGGAAGTCCTCCTCTTCCTGCCTCTGTTCTGCCTCAAGTGCCCTGTCCATTATTCCACGCAGCGTGTGCTCCAACAGGTGGACAAGAGGTACAGTGTCACTGATGCATGCACTGTCACTGCTCACCATCCTCGTGGCCTCCTCAAATGGTGCCAGGACAGTGCATGCATCCCTGATCATGCCCCACTGGCGTGGTGAAAAAAACCCGAGCTCCCCTGACCCTGTCCTGGTGCCGTAGTCGCACAGGTACTCATTGATGGCCCTCTGCTGCGTGTGCAGCCGCTGCAGCATGGCCAACGTTGAGTTCCACCTGGTGGGCATGTCACATATAAGGCGGTTCTTGGGCAGGTTCAACTCCTTTTGAAGCTCAGCCAGGCGAGCACTGGCATTATAAGATCTGCGGAAATGCACACAGACTTTCCTGGCCTGCCTCAGGACATCCTGTAAGCCCGGGTACCTGCCCAAGAACCGCTGCACCACCAGGTTAAGGACGTGAGCCATACAGGGCACATGGGTCAGTTGTCCCTGTCGGAGGGCGGAGAGGAGGTTGGTGCCATTGTCGCAAACCACCATTCCTGGCTTAAGCTGGCGTGGCGTCAACCACCTCTCGGCCTGCCCCTGCAGAGCAGACAGGACCTCTGCCCCAGTGTGGCTCCTGTCCCCCAAACACACCAGCGCAAGCACGGCATGGCATCTTTTTGCCTGCGTACTTGCGTAGCCCCTTGAACGCCTACGGAGCACCGCTGGTTCCAAGGACAAACCACAGGAAGAGGCCATGGAGGAAGAAGAAGAGGAGGGGGTGGAGGAGAGAGGTGTGTCACAACCAGTAGTAGCATTTTGGAGGCGTGGCGGTGGAACAACCTCCAACACTACTGCACCTTGTCCTGCATCCTTCCCAGCTGCCAAAAGAGTGACCCAATGGGCCGTGAAAGAAAGGTAACGTCCCTGTCCATGCCTGCTGGACCATGAGTCAGCGGTAATATGCACCTTACCGCTGACCGCCCTGTCCAGCGAGGCCAAGACATTGCCTTCCACATGCCTGTAGAGAGCCGGAATAGCCTTCCGTGCGAAAAAGTGTCGTTTGGGAACCTGCCACTGAGGAACCGCACATTGCACAAACTCACGGAAGGGGGCCGAGTCTACCAACTGAAAAGGCAGCAGTTGAAGCGCTAGCAATTTAGCCAAGCTAGCATTCAACTGCTGGGCATGTGGATGGCTGGGAGTGAACTTCTTTCGACGGTCCAGCAGCTGGGGCAGGGAAATTTGCCTGCTAGAATCGGACGTTGGTGTACTGCTAGCAGAGTGCCCGCAAGTACTTGCCTGTGACACACCTAATTCTACACCTTCATTCCTCTCAGAGCAGGTTTCAGAGAGGAGTGAAGGTATAGTGGGGTTGGAGATCCCAGCTGATGCGGTGCAAGAAGAGGTCAGCTTTGTTCTTTGGTGTGGGTCTTTAAGGTAGGCTTGCCAACGAGCTGCATGGCAGGTCAACATATGTCTGATCAAGCATGTGGTGCCCAAGCGGCTGATGTTTTGGCCATGCGATATACGCTTGAGACATATGTTGCAAACAGCAGCTGTGCGATCTGATGCACTCGCCTCAAAAAAGGCCCACACCAAAGAACTTTTTGCATGACGGGCAGAGGCAGCGCCCTGCACAGGCGGAGCTCTGCGGTGTGATTCCGTCGGTGTGCTGCCCATACGCTGGGCATCCTGCCTCGTTGGAGATGTGCCTCCTCCTCATCCTCCTCCTCCTCCTCTCTCCTATTAGGCACCCACGTGGAGTCAGTGACCTCATCATCCCCTCCCTCCTCATCACTGGAGCCAATCTGGCAATATGCTGCAGCTGCTGGAGCATGACTGCCAGATTGGTGTCCTTCTTGAGCATCCCCTCTCTCTGCTCTCACGCTGCTGCCTTCCTCTAGCTGGGTATCATCATCAGATCCTTCCAAACGCTGGGCATCCTCCTGGAGCATGTACCCAACACTGTGCTCAAACAGTTCGGGGGACTCCTCAGGAGGAGGGCATGGTGGGTCTAGGGAAGGATTGACTAATGAAGATAATGATACCAGAGAAGAGGATGCTTTGGCAGCTGCTTTGCCAGTACCCTGAGCCTGGGTGAGAGAGGATGAGGAGGATGAGGTGGGCTTGGTCATCCACTCTACCAAGTCTTCGGCATGATGTGGCTCAACATGTCCAGCTGCCGAAAACAAGGACAAGCGTGTCCCATGGCCATGTGCTGATGACAATGCACCGCGTACACGACCAGCACTGTTGCCCCCAGACACAGAGCCTGCTTGCCCTCTTTTTTTGCCTCCTGACTGTCTGCCTCTCCTTGGTTGCCTTCCAGACATTTTAATGGATGGCCTGCAGGGAGATGGGAAAAACAGCAATAAGGGCTACCTTCAGGTGTATACTGTGCAGGAGGCTTAGCAACAATGACACTGACACTGTCCCCTGCCTATCCTTCTCTGTCCCTAAACACAAGGATTGAAAATATGGTTCAGCAAAATAGTTTTAGAACAGAATAGCACACTGACACTTTCCCTCACTGTCCTACTCTGTCCCTCCCTACAAACAAGATATAGCACAGAATAGCACACTGATAATTTCTACGAGTGTCCTTCTCTGTCCCTAAACTCAAGGGTTGAAAATATGGAACAGCAAAATTGGTTTAGAACAGAATAGCACACTGTCAGTCTCACTCACTGTACCTCTCTGTCCCTAAACTCAAGGATTGAAAATATGGTTCAGCAAAATAGTTTTAGAACAGAATAGCACACTGACACTTTCCCTCACTGTACCTCTCTGTCCCTCAACTCAAGGATTGAAAATATGGAAGAGCAAAATTGGTTTAGAACAGAATAGCACACTGTCAGTTTCACTCACTGTACCTCTCTGTCCCTCAACTCAAGGATTGAAAATATGGTTCAGCAAAATAGTTTTAGAACAGAATAGCACACTGACACTTTCCCTCACTGTACCTCTCTGTCCCTCAACTCAAGGATTGAAAATATGGAACAGCAAATTTGGTTTAGAACAGAACAGCACACTGTCAGTTTCACTCACTGTACCTCTCTGTCCCTCAACTCAAGGATTGAAAATATGGTTCAGCAAAATAGTTTTAGAACAGAATAGCACACTGACACTTTCCCTCACTGTACCTCTCTGTCCCTCAACTCAAGGATTGAAAATATGGAACAGCAAATTTGGTTTAGAACAGAACAGCACACTGTCAGTTTCACTCACTGTACCTCTCTGTCCCTCAACTCAAGGATTTTAAATATGGTTCAGCAAAATAGTTTTAGAACAGAATAGCACACTGACACTTTCCCTCACTGTACCTCTCTGTCCCTCAACTCAAGGATTGAAAATATGGAAGAGCAAAATTGGTTTAGAACAGAATAGCACACTGTCAGTTTCACTCACTGTACCTCTCTGTCCCTCAACTCAAGGATTGAAAATATGGTTCAGCAAAATAGTTTTAGAACAGAATAGCACACTGACACTTTCCCTCACTGTACCTCTCTGTCCCTCAACTCAAGGATTGAAAATATGGAACAGCAAATTTGGTTTAGAACAGAACAGCACACTGTCATTTTCACTCACTGTACCTCTCTGTCCCTCAACTCAAGGATTGAAAATATGGTTCAGCAAAATAGTTTTAGAACAGAATAGCACACTGACACTTTCCCTCACTGTACCTCTCTGTCCCTCAACTCAAGGATTGAAAATATGGAACAGCAAATTTGGTTTAGAACAGAACAGCACACTGTCAGTTTCACTCACTGTACCTCTCTGTCCCTCAACTCAAGGATTGAAAATATGGTTCAGCAAAATAGTTTTAGAACAGAATAGCACACTGACACTTTCCCTCACTGTACCTCTCTGTCCCTCAACTCAAGGATTGAAAATATGGAAGAGCAAAATTGGTTTAGAACAGAATAGCACACTGTCAGTTTCACTCACTGTACCTCTCTGTCCCTCAACTCAAGGATTGAAAATATGGAACAGCAAAATTGGTTTAGAACAGAATAGCACACTGTCAGTTTCACTCACTGTACCTCTCTGTCCCTCAACTCAAGGATTGAAAATATGGAACAGCAAAATTGGTTTAGAACAGAATAGCACACTGTCAGTTTCACTCACTGTACCTCTCTGTCCCTCAACTCAAGGATTGAAAATATGGTTCAGCAAAATAGTTTTAGAACAGAATAGCACACTGACACTTTCCCTCACTGTACCTCTCTGTCCCTCAACTCAAGGATTGAAAATATGGAACAGCAAATTTGGTTTAGAACAGAACAGCACACTGTCAGTTTCACTCACTGTACCTCTCTGTCCCTCAACTCAAGGATTGAAAATATGGTTCAACAAAATAGTTTTAGAACAGAATAGCACACTGACACTTTCCCTCACTGTACCTCTCTGTCCCTCAACTCAAGGATTGAAAATATGGAACAGCAAATTTGGTTTAGAACAGAACAGCACACTGTCAGTTTCACTCACTGTACCTCTCTGTCCCTCAACTCAAGGATTGAAAATATGGTTCAGCAAAATAGTTTTAGAACAGAATAGCACACTGACACTTTCCCTCACTGTACCTCTCTGTCCCTCAACTCAAGGATTGAAAATATGGAACAGCAAATTTGGTTTAGAACAGAACAGCACACTGTCAGTTTCACTCACTGTACCTCTCTGTCCCTCAACTCAAGGATTGAAAATCTGGAACAGCAAAATTGGTTTAGAACAGAATAGCACACTGTCAGTTTCACTCACTGTACCTCTCTGTCCCTCAACTCAAGGATTGAAAATATGGTTCAGCAAAATAGTTTTAGAACAGAATAGCACACTGACACTTTCCCTCACTGTCCTACTCTGTCCCTCCCTACAAACAAGATTTAGCACAGAATAGCACACTGATAATTTCTACGAGTGTCCTTCTCTGTCCCTAAACTCAAGGATTGAAAATATGGAACAGCAAAATTGGTTTCAAACAGAATAGCACACTGACACTTTCCCTCACTGTACCTCTCTGTCCCTACAAACAAGATTTAGCACAAAATAGCACACTGACACTTTCCCTCACTGTACCTCTCTGTCCCTACAAACAAGATTTAGCACAAAATAGCACACTGACACTTTCCCTCACTGTACCTCTCTGTCCCTAAACTCAAGGATTGAAAATATGGTTCAGCAAGATTGGTTTAGAACAGAATAGCACACTGACACTTTCCCTCACTGTACCTCTCTGTCCCTACAAACAAGGATTAGCACAGAATAGCACACTGTCACTGACACTCTCCCTACCTATCCTTATCTGTCCCTAAACACAAGGAATCCAGGATTATGTAAAGGAAAAATAATGACACTGTCCCTGCCTATGCTTCTCTTTCCCTACTCCGGAACACACTACACAAGGCCGCCGCGCTGGCGGCCTTTTATAGTGTGGGGCGTGTACTAAACCCCCTCAGCAATAATTGGCCACAGGCATCCTGCCTGTGGCCAATCATTGCTCTCCTCGCTGCCGGCGCTGTGATTGGCCAAGCATGCGGGGTCACAGTGCATGATTGGCCAATCACAGCGCCTGGATGACACTGCGATGGCGTAGTGCATTGTGGGCCATTCGCGTCACTCGAATTTGGCGCGAACGGCCCAAATCGTTCGATCTTCGCCGAACGATCGAACAGCCGATGTTTGAGTCGAACGTATGTTCGACTCGAACACGAAGCTCATCCCTACTCTCAAATAGTGACTTCCAGAGCTTCTTTAGTGGACTGTGAAACGTCCTATCACAATGCTGGGCTAAAATGAAGAAAAGGGACATGGACCACATTGTGGTTGAAGTTGCTATTTGTATAACAGAACTGATTTCTGAAACAATCTACAAGAGTGGAAAGGCAGAGTGGTTTGTATTTAATTTAAATTATGTACTTCCATAGGCAGCTTACAGTAGCCACAGCTTAGGGCAAATGCAAAATGTTAAAGCCTAAGTAGAGTGTTCCCTTAATTTATACATCCTCTTTCATCTGTCCAAAATGAAAATGCTGAGAGTCATGAAATTTGATGATGCGCTGGTTATGGTTATCCGCCTTCAACAGGAATGATGTTCCTGTGTAAATCTCAGACACTGTCTGTGGGAATCCCAAAAGAAGATCCTCATGTCAGTAATAAAGAAGGGAAGGATTTCATGTCCTTAGCACAGAAACAGGTCCAGGAAAATGTTCTCACTAAACACTTCTGCCTACTGCATTTGTCCTTTCCCAGTGCTGAGCACACTTATTTTAAAGATTGACTTACTAAATGTAAAAAGAAAAACATCAGCAGAACATACAGAGAGCATTTCCACAAATGGAAAGATTTTCCTCATGAGTCTCTATGTAGGAGGCAATCAAATTGCACCTGGTGGCTCTAGACGAACTCCAAGGGGCTGATTTACCAAACGTTTGCGCCATGAGTATTGGCGCATCTGTGTGCGCAATGGCTGTTTTGGTATTTACAAAACATTAGCGCCGGTATCGCAGCCCTATTTCCCATTTACTATAGTGTTCTCGGCGGATGGGAGGAGGCGCTCAGTGCGCTACTATGGACCTGGCGCAGGGCATGTTAAAATCTAAATATAAAGAAGCTGGAAGTGAGAAAATATTGGGGGTGATGTGGGGTGATGTGAGGAAGTGTAGGGACACCTGCCCAAATAACTAATATGCCCAAAATAGAGTGGGAAAGTAACTTTTTCAAAACCAGCCCGCTGCGCCGGCAAGTACGATTCGAGCTGCGGGAGGTTTTTTTGAGCTCAGCGCGGGAATTTCAATGGTTTAAATGCGCTGGGACACTGCGCCGGCAAAATCTTAGTAAATGTCAAGTCACATAACTCAATTTGCATAAGTTGATCAGGCGCAGCTCTGAAATTGCCAGTGCGCCTGCAAAATGAAATTTCTAAAGGAAAAAAAACCCATTTAAAAGCAGCCGCGGCTATAAGGAATTGTCGGCTCCCGGCAATATAGAGAAAAGTCTTTGAAAGTGTTTGCTAACCAAAAAAAAAAGCGTGGGGGTCCCCCCAAATTCCATAACCAGGCCCTTCAGGTCTGGAATGGATATTAAGGGGAACCCCGCTGCAAATTAAAAAAAAATATGACGTGCGGGTTCCCCCCAAATATCCAAACCAGGCCCTTCAGATCTGGCATGGATTTTAAGGGGAACTCCACCCCAAATTTTATAAAAAAATGGCGTGGAGTTCCCCCAAAAATCCACACCAGACCCTTATCCGAGCACATAACCTGGCCGGCCGCAGGGGAAAAGGGGGGGACGAGAGTGGCCCCCCTCCCTCCTGAACCGTACCAGGCCACATGCCCTCAACATGGGGAGGATGTCCCCATGTTGATGGGGACAAGGGCCTCATCCCCACAACCCTTGTCCGGTGGTTGTGGGGGTCTGCGGGCGGGGGGCTTACCGGAATCTGGAAGACCCCTTTAACAAAGGGGACCCCCATATCCCGGCCCCCCCCTGTGTGAAATGGTAATGGGGTACAAATGTACCCCTACCATTTCACAAGGAAAGTGTCAAAAATGTAAAAAATGACAAGAGCCGGTTTTTGACAATTCCTTTATTAATGTCTTCTCTTTTCTTCCATCTTCTTCCTTCTTCTTCCATCTTCTTCTTCCATCTTCTTCTTTTCTCCAATCGGGTTTCTTCCTCCATCTTCATCTTCATCTTTATCTTCATCTTCATCTTCCTTCTTTCTTCAGTGTTCTCGTCCGCATCTTGCCCCGGCGTCTTCCCTTCTTCTTTCTTTTCCGGCCGCTCCGTTTGAATTGGAGGTTCCCGCTGTGCGACGCTTCAGTTCTCCACTTGGTCCGCTTACACCCGGTGGCTCCGCCCCCCTCTGTCACCACGGGGAAAGTCCCCGTGAAATCCATGTGCGTCAGAGGGGGGCGGGGTCACCGGGTGTAAGCGGACCCGATGGGGAACTGAAGAACTGAAGCGTCGCACAGCGGAAACCTCTAAAAAACGGAGCGGCCGGAGAAGAAAGAAGAAGAAGGAAAGACGCCGGGGCAAGATGCGGACGAGAACACCGAAGAAAGAAGGAAGATGAAGATGAAGATAAAGATGAAGAGGAAGATGGAGGAAGAAACCCGAATGGAGAAAAGAAGAAGATGGAAGAAGAAGATGGAAGAAGAAGGAAGAAGATGGAAGAAAAGAGAAGACATTAATAAAGGAATTGTCAAAAACCGGCTCTTGTCATTTTTTACATTTTTGACACTTTCCTTGTGAAATGGTAGGGGTACATTTGTACCCCATTACCATTTCACACAGGGGGGGCGGGATCTGGGGGTCCCCTTTGTTAAAGGGGTCTTCCAGATTCCGATAAGCCCCCCGCCCTCAGACCCCCACAACCACCGGGCAAGGGTTGTGGGGATGAGGCCCTTGTCCCCATCAACATGGGGACATCCTCCCCATGTTGAGGGCATGTGGCCTGGTACGGTTCAGGAGGGAGGGGGGGCTGCTCTCTCGTCCCCCCCTCTTCCCCTGCGGCCGGCCAGGTTACGTGCTCGGATAAGGGTCTGGTATGGATTTTTAGGGGGACTCCACGCCATTTTTTTTTTTAATTTGGGGTGGAGTTCCCCTTAAAATCCATGCCAGATCTGAAGGGCCTGGTTTGGATATTTGGGGGGAACCCCACGTAATTTTTTTTTTTAATTTGCAGCGGGGTTCCCCTTAATATCCATTCCAGACCTAAAGGGTTTTTTTTTTTGGTTAGCAAAGACTTTCAATTACTTTTATCTGTATTGACGGGAACCAGCAATTCATTACAGCCGCAAGGACATTTAAATGACTATTATTTTACTTTAGAAATGCCATTTTGCTCTCCAACTGTTATAAACATGGAAAACATGTGCTACTTTACAGGCATACTATAGACACCCCCCGGGGATGATATTTAGGGCCAGTTCACACCGGATGCAGTGCAGTGCATTTTTTTGATGCCTGAAAAATGCAAAGAAAGTTGATCACATTAATGCCAATGGCATAGTTCACACCACTGCAGTCCGTTCCAGTGCATTTCAGAAAGCCAAAAAATAATTGGTCATGCTGCATTTTTTAGGTACAAAACTGTACTGGACCGCAGTAAAACACATCAAAAACGCAACGGAACGTACCAAAAATGCACTGGAATGCACCGCAACGCACCTAAATGCACCAAAGACGCACTGCAACACACTTGTCCTAAGTGAAAAGAGGGGGAAAAAAACACTGGACTGCATCAAAAACGCCTCAAAAATGCACTGGAATGTGTCAAAAACGCGCATGCAGAAAAGCACCTGGAACGCACCCAGACTGCGTTTCTATAGTGTGAACTAGGGCCAGTTCACACCATAGAAACGCAATCCGGATGCGTTCCAGGTGCTTTTCTGCATGCACGTTTTTCATGCGTTCCAGTGCATTTTTGGTAAGTTTTTGATGCAGTCCAGTGCTTTTTTTTCACCCCTCTTTTTTATTAACCATAGATAAGGACAAGTGTGTTCCAGTGCGTTTTTGGTGCATTTAGGTGTGTTCCTGTGCGTTCCAGTGCGTTTATGATGCGTTTTGATGCGTTCCAGTACAGTCCAGTGCAGGTAAAATGCAGCATGTTCTACTTTTTGGGTGGAACTGGAACGCACTGGAACAAACACTGCCATTTAGAATCATATAACCAACTTTCCATGCATTTTGGATGCATAAAAAACACAATGCACTGCATGTGGTGTGAAATGGCCCTTAAGCAATTTGGCATATTTAAAGGCACTTCTCCTTGTTTTGTTTTTGGTGTTTTCCAAATTGGTGACATTGATATATGTCCCTTAGGGTGGGACCTGGGCCCCCATTTTAAGACCAATAACTAGAAGATAAGCCAGCCAAGTGGGGACTAGCAAAATTAACAAGTCAGTTCCCATAGACTGCAATGGTATTTGTTGGTGGGGGGGAGGGGTGATTGTCCCATCTCTAATTTTGTAGCATGCTGGATGATGTGCTTAATTTTGGACGGGGGGAGGGGGGGGGTTATTTTTTGCTAGCTGCATTGGTGTTGTTCTGAACATGCCCAGCCAGTTATTTTTTTTTGCCGTGCTTTTTGTGTGTGAACAGCGCCTGCATATTTCTGGGCATGCTCACTCAGAGAGTGTTTTGATGGGTTAGAAATTGAAGGACATCCTTAACAGGTGTGCCCACTTTGAATTTCAGTCTCTACATTGGGAGAACTTGCATTTTATTTGTTATGTCTTTGCAAAACAAGTGATTGGTTGACTTATGTGGATTGTATATTTTTGGTGTGGGGGAGATATGTTCCCCTGAAATAATTCTGATGTTGTTAATGTGTGTTGTTTGTTCACTTTGATTTAATTGTCTGCTGCATATTTTTGCCCAAAAATTGCTCAAGATGTTGAGTTTAACTGTTTCAAATTGACCATGTTTTTTATTTTGCCTTCCCTTTTGTTTTGTTGAACAATAAAATTAGATGAAAAGTTTTGATGTTTGTTTTGTGTTTTCTTTGCAACAAATGTGACAGCTGATTGATATGTCAAAACAAAACAGGTTGTAATTTGTCTACCCTGGTGCCTTCATGCTAGCATATGCATGGATTGTATTGTGTGCTGCCATGGAGCGTCACCAGGAAATGAAAAATACAGAGCGGTAAGTATTCAATTTTCCTTTTTTACTGCAGTGGTTCTCAGCCTCAGTCCTCAAGTACCCCCAACAGGACATGTTTTGTGAATTTAGCTTATCGAGAATTGCTGTCCAAAAATCAAAACCATTGACTGTGATTTAAAGCACATGTGCAAGATGAAGGAAAACCTGCAAACATGGCCTGTTGGGGGTACTTGAGAAGCACTGATTTAGAGTACTGCACTTAAAAATAGCTCAAGGCCATACAATTCTAATTGTGGGCATTTTGAGGGAAACAAAGTAAGTGTTAGAACGCCTGCGTGTGTTTTTTTTTTTTTAGATATTTTTTTTTTGTAGTTTGGCCTTTGTCTCCTTTTCTTAACATTGGCTTCACTTCCTGTCACACAGCTAAACAGGAAGTGAAGGTAAAACCCTACCAATGGCTTTTCTTGGGGACACACAGATCAATCTAACTAGTGTCCCCATTAAGCAAATTGCACTCTAGCACTTTGTTGTGTACACCCCAAATCATTGGGTAGTTTGGGGTTTAGTAAAGACAAATCCACTCTGCAGTAAAAGTGTAGCTGCTGAAAATCTGAGGGAAAGTACTGGTGATTGGATGTTACAATCATGTAAAAGCAAAGATGTTTTTTTTTTTGGCTTTCATGTCCCCCTCAGATATACAGCAAGTGCACTTGTAGTGCAAAGTAGATTTGCCTTTAGTAAATAAACCCCACAGTCCAAACTACCTAATAATTTGTGGTGTACCCTGCAATATGCTCGAGTGCAATGTGCTTAATGGGGAAAGTATTTAGACTGACCTGTGTGTCCCCAAGGAAAGACATTGTTAGGGATTTTCCCTCACTTCCTGTGTGGCTATGTGACAGGAAGTGAATTATTTGGAAGGATAAAGTGGCCAAATTTGGGAGTTGTCTTCACCCTATCAGGGGTGCAGACATCCCCAAAAACTGTCTAGACTTGTAATCCCTCTGCACTCTATCCCCAAGCAAAAATAAGAAAGGATTTCATTTAGTTTAACTTTGCAAAGACACATTCCTAAGTTGAATTGTGAGACGTGTCAATGGTCCATTTTGACCCTCTTTAATCACTTGAGATCAGCGCTATAACTGATCGACGGCCACAGCATGGTCCTCAATTGCCGGGAGTCCGTCAATAAACGTCCTCCCCTTTGCGCACGCTGTGGTCACAGAGTCACTGAGACTCGGGTGATGACAGATCCGAGTAAGGGGCCGACCCCTGCCCTTTACCATGTGATCAGCTGTCAGCAAATGACAGCTGATCACGTGATGTAAACAAAAGCTGGGTAATGGTTTTTGTTTTCTCCTTGTGCTGACAGTGTGAGCATAAAAAAAAAGGCAATCACCGGCTTATGTGCAAGGGACATCGGGCCGAAGAGGAAGAGGCAATTCTGCATCATCTGTGACAATTAGTAGCCCCTGCCAGTGCCACCTATCAATGCCCACCACTGGTGCCAATCAGTGGCACCTAGCAGTGCTGCCAGTGCCTATCAGTGCCCATCACTGCCAACTATCATTGCCACCTAGCAGTGCCACTTCTCACTGCCCACCAGTGCCAAATAGCAATGCCACCTCTCAGTGCCCACCCTTGCCACCTTATCGGTGCCCATCAGTGCAGTCTCATCAGTGTACATCAATGAAGAAGAAAAATTACCTTTTTTAAAAATATTAACCAGTTTCCTACCGCCCACCGTCAAATGACATCCTTGGCTTTGGGCGGTGACATCTGTATGATGCCTGCAGTTGCAGGCATCATTCAGATATCATTCTTTTCAGCCGGCGATTCTGTGCACAATAAAAACGATCATAGTGGCAGTTCCGCAGCTTGATCGTTCTTATAGGCGGTGGGAGGGGACGTTCCCCCCCCCTTTGCCGCCATCCGGTGCTTCTCCGGGCTCTCCCGTGCCATCTGGGGCTCGGAGAACGATTTGGAGATGACTGGTGACCAGATGGTCATCAGTCATCTCTATGACCGTCAGAGGCGCGGGCACGACGTTATGACATCATGCCGTGTTCCCGTATGTTAACCAAGCCGTGATCTTGGCTGTCAGCATGAGATTGGTGATTTTTTTGGAACAATATCATGCTTTCCAGCCTGGAGGAGAGATGCGGGGTCTTATTGGCCCTGCATCTCTCCATAAAGAGGACCTGTCACACACATTACTATTACAAGGGATGTTTACATTCCTTGTAATAGGAATAAAAGAGATCCAAAAAAATTAAAAAAAAAATTAAAAAGAGTAAGAAATACAAAAAAGTCAAAAAACAAAAACAAAAAAATAAAAAAAATAAGAAAAAACGCCCATGTCCCCGGTAGCTCGCGCTCAGAAGCGAACACACACGTAAGTCCCGCCCACATATGTAAACGCTGTTCAAACCACACATGTGAGTTATTGCTGCGTGCGTTAGAACGAGTGCAGCAATTCTAGCACTAGACCTCCTCTGTAATGCCAAAATGGTAACGTGTAAAAAAAATTTAAGCATCGCCTAGGGAGATTTTTAATTACTGAAGTTTGGTGTCATGCCATGTGTGTGCGCAATTTTAAAGCGTGACGTGTTAGGTATCTATTTACTCAGCATAACAACATCTTTCACATTATACCAAAAAATTTGCCGTAACTTTACTGTTTTGTAATATTTTTAGCAAACAAAAGGCGTTTGAAAATTTATTGCGCAAATACCGAGCGAGATAAAAATTTGCAATGACCGCCATCTTATTCCCTAGGGTGTCTGCTCCAAAAAAATATATAATTTTTGGTGTTTTGAAGTAATTTTATAGCCATAAATTTATGATTTTTACATGAAGGAGAGAAGTGCCAGAATAGGCCCAGTGCTGAAGTGGGTAAAATATCAATTTTTTTTTTCTTTTAAACTCGGTCTTTTGTATTTATAGAAAAAAAATAAAAATAAAAACACAAAGGTGATCAAATAGCACCAAAAGCAAGCTCTATTTGTGTGCCAACAAATAAAACATTTTCATTGGGTTACAGTGTTGTATGAGCGCGCAATTGTCATTAAAAGTGCATCAGCGCTGAAATGTGAAACTTGGTCTGGGCAGTGCGCAAGTGGTTAATATAAGGCTACATGCACACGGACGTTTTTCCAACCGCTTGTTTGAGCGTTTTTTGCAGCTTAAAAACATCTCTCCATGTTAGCCTATGGCCTCATGGCCACCATGGCGTTTTGGAGCTGTAAATGGCATAGGCGTTTTTAGGCCCCATGTAGACGGGACACTGGTGCAAAGTGTTCAGAACTAAGGTTGAAAGTGGCGTTTAGAAAGGCGCGCTTTGTGGCGTTTGCATGCCGTGTTTTACCACATTTGCATGTATTATTTACGATTTTAGCTATTCATATGAGCAGCTGAGAGCAGCAGTGTAGTTGTATTTAGCGTGTCACTTGCCACAAGTTGTGGATTGTCCACTTGCCACGTCAGCTGCCCCAAGTTGTGGATTGTCCACAATGCAATGGAAGCAATTTCATTTATATATATATATATATATATATATATATATATATATATATATATATATTATGGTTTTTCCTCATTTGCCATAAATTTGGAGTTTATCAATGTAAAAAAAAAGGTCACCTTTAAAAACGCTTCTAAACTAAAATGCGGCTAAACGCTGGTACCCGCGTCTGAAATGTGGAAATCTTTGGCGTCTGAAGGCATTTTGAGGGTTTGTGAAAAACGATTTTAAACGCAACTGCAGATTTTTTTTGCCAGGACAAAAACAGTGTTTTGGATGTAATAGAATTCAATGGACCCGCATCCAAAGCGCAAGTACCGCAATTTTGCGGCGTTTTTTTGTTTTACCTGTTTATAGCTGGTTGTTAAAGGAAATGTAAAAAAAAAAAAAAACGGTTCAAAAAACAAAACCAAAAAAAAAACAGCGTGGGGTCCACCCCCAGGTTCATACCAGGCCCTTGGGTCTAGTATGGATTCAAAGGGGACCCCCCCAAAAAAAAATGTAAAAAAAAAAATGGCTTGGGGGTCCCCCCAGAATCCATACCAGGCCTTTCAGGCCTGGCATGTATATTAAGGGGAACCCCGCGCCAAAAACAAAAAAAAATTGCATTGGGTTCCCTTAGAATACACACCAGACCCTTTATCCGAGCACTCAACCTGGCAGGCCGCAGGGGAAAAGGGGGGACGAGAGAGCGGCCCCCCTCCCTCCTGAACCGTACCAGGCCGCGTGCCCTCAACATGGGGGGTTTGGTGCTTCGGGGCAGGGGGGGCGACCTGCGGCCCTCCCCACCCCAAAGCACCCATGTTGATGGGGACAAGGGCCTCTTCCCGACAACCCTGACCGTTGGTTGTCGGGGTCTGCGGGCGGGGGGCTTATCGGAATCCGGGAGCCCCCTTTAATAAGGGGGACCCCAGATACCTGCCCCCCACCCTATGTGAATGAGTATGGGGTACATCGTACCCCCTACCCGTTCACCTGGTGGCAAAATAAGTCAATAAAAAAAGACAACACAGGTTTGAAAAGTAATTTATTGGGCAGCTCCGGGGGTCTTTCTGCCGGGCCCCCGCTATCTTCTGCTAGCTCTTTTGCTAGCGGGGGTCCCGGGCTTCCTCGCCGTCTTCTTCCGTCTTCGGGGGTCTCTTGTTCTGTTCTCCGGTTCTTCTCCCGCTCTCCGACGCCTTCTCCTCGATCTCCGGTTCTTTCTGCCGGACGCCCCGCTATCTTGTGCCAGCTCTTTTGCTAGCGGGGGCCGGTCTTCTACGTCGCCTTCTTCCTTCTTCTCTTCGCCCGATGTTGACTCGTTGCTCTCCACCGCCGCAATGATCTGTCCAAGCAGCGGTGCCACTTTTATTGGCATGGGCGTGGTCACCAGCTTATGCCACCGCTGACCCCGCCCCCGTATGATGTCACAGTCCCGGGGAATATTGGGACTGTGACGTGAAACGGGAGCGGGGTCAGTGGTGGCATCATCCGGTGACCACGCCCCATGCCATTTAAAGTGGCACCGCTGCTTGGACAGATCATTGTGGCGGTGGAGAGCGATGAGTCAACATCGGGTGAAGAGAAGAAGGAAGAAGGCGACGTAGAAGACCTGCCCCCGCTAGCAAAAGAGCTGGCACAAGATAGCGGGGCGTCCGTCAGAAAGAACCGGAGATCGAGGAGAAGGCGTCGGAGAGCGGGAGAAGAACCGGAGAACAGAACAAGAGACCCCCGAAGTCGGAAGAAGACGGCGAGGAAGACTGGGACCCCCGCTAGCAAAAGAGCTAGCAGAAGATAGCGGGGGCCCTGGAGAAAGACCCCCGAATTCGGAAGAAGACGGCGAGGAAGCCCGGGACCCCCGCCAGCAAAAGAGCTAGCAAAAGATAGCGGGGGCCCGGCAGAAAGACCCCCGGAGCTGCCCAATAAATTACTTTTCAAACCTGTGTTGTCTTTTTTTATTGACTTATTTTGCCACCAGGTGAATGGGTAGGGGTACGATGTACCCCATACTCATTCACATAGGGTGGGGGGCCGGCATCTGGGGGCCCCCTTTTTAAAGGGGGCGCCCCGATTCCGAAAAGCCCCCCGCCCGCATACCCCGACAACCAACGGCCAGGGTTGTCGGGAAGAGGCCCTTGTCCCCATCAACATGGGGGCAGGGTGCTTTGGGGTGGGGGGGCCGCAGGTCGCCCCCCTGCCCCGAAGCACCAAACCCCCCATGTTGAGGGCATGCGGCCTGGTACGGTTCAGGAGGGAGGGGGGCCGCTCTCGTCCCCCCCTTTTCCCCTGCGGCCTGCCAGGTTGCGTGCTCGGATAAGGGTCTGGTTTGGATTTTGGGGGGACCCCCACGCCGTTTTTCGGCTTAAGGGGTTCACCTTAAAATCCAGACCAGACCTAAGGGTCTGGTTTGGATTTTGGGGGGAACCCCCGCGCCGTTTTTCGGCTTAGGGGGTTCACCTTAGAATCCAGACCAGACCTAAGGGCCTGGTATGCTCCTGAAGGGGAACCCATGCCGGTTTTTTCATTGAAATTTGGCCTGGAGTTCCCCTTCATGATTCATACCAAACATGGGACAGCGAGGCTGCCGAGGACCAGCGCGATGACATCGCTCTGGACACATTCTCGGCCGGCTAGTCGCCTCTAGGATACGACTTGAGCGGCTGCTGCACGCTCAGGTCTTGTCCAGGTCTCCTCGCAGAGTCGCGCTGTCCCTGTGTCAGCCGGCACACGAGTCGCCCGCAAGTCGGATCCGACTTCCCGGGCGACCTCTATTCAAATCAATGGGCTCCCATAGGGAACCATTCATTTTCAATAGAGCACCGCTGACATTTCTATTTACTATAACAGTGCGCCGCTGCTTCCTGCGCCCAGTGAAGGAGTTATTTATCCGGTGCACCAATTAAGGTTAGAACCAGCGCAGCGCACTGTTATTAGTAAATCAGCCCCCTAGTGTTATACTCTGTGTTTGGTGATTTTGGGTTCCTTTACTTCCATGTAACTTGGACTATATTTGTAATTAACTGTCCAAGGTAACACTCTTTTTTTTTTTATTTAAAGTTTGCTTTATTTGAGGAAATTTTTCTGGTACAATACAAAATTCATATTCATTAAAATTTTACATACATCCAACGCTGTATCCTGGCCTAGGCCAACAAGGCCCAGGCCTAGGGCAGCACTTTGCAGGGGGGCAGCACGAAAAGAGTCCTCGCCAGCTTGCGCTACTACTGTTAGTGTAGCGCCAGTCTTATTGGGCGGACTGGGCCAAGAGGCAAATTAGTCTAGCGCCCCCATAAAGCAGCCGCACTGCTTCCGGTATGCGGGCGGCCGGCATTCTGCAACTGTGGGGGGCGCTGCTTCTAATTTTGACTGTCCTATCATCCTGTACCACAAACATTCCTCACTGTGCTATATGGTTATATCTTCTTAGTTGTCTCCATAAAATTATCAGAAATTTGTGCTTAAAGTAGAACTATAGGCAACACCTTTTTTTTCCATTTTGGATAGAGTAAGGGAGGGTTATAGTCCCTGTCAGTTTATTTTTTATTATCCCTGTCCCATTGCAGAGATTTCCCTTCACTTCCTGCCCCATAGCCAAACAGGAAGTGAGAGGAAATCTATGTTAATTAAGGGAATCCATTGCCCCCCCCCCAGGCCCTCAGAACTAGTGTCCCCACTCAAAAATTTCAGGGTGGGAAGAAAGGGGTGTGGCCTTGACAGGAAGGGGTGGGTTTATATTTAAATTAGGGGGTGCACGAGTTTAGTCAGGCCTAGGGCAGCACAAAACCTAAATACACCACTGCATACATCTTCTTTTTGTTAAACCCCTTCCCCTCCCAGATCTGTTGTTTTCCCTGTATTAATTCCCTTCCAACCCTTCTGTTTCTATCATAGCTAATACATACTTCTCCAACATTTTAAAGGCGTCCCATTTCTTCCAGGTTGCTCTATACCTTTCCACCCATCCCTGCTCCCGGCTGCATAGGTACTCCATCTTACAGGTGTAATTGACTCTCTGCAGCCATTCTTTTATGGTTGGTTTCCCCACCTGCAACCATTTTTTTGGGATCAGTCCTTTTGCAGCATTGAGCAAGGGTGGGATCAGAGTTTCATTATATTGTTTTTTTGTTTTAATGGTCCCATGAAACAAAACGTTCCAGGGGCTTTGTGCAATCTTTTCCAAAGTTATCTCCTCTATATGTAGCACTACCCCCGTAGGAGCTGCTGGTTATTATTTTGGGTCTTTGCCGTCACCCCTACCCACAGTTCACCAGGTCAGAAACTTAGAGTCTATACTGGGCCTTGCGCCCATGGATGTATGCACAGTCACTTAGTTCTTTTTCCAATGCTTTTTATTAAACAACTTGAGCAGTAGAGGGATGGAGGGTTAGGGGAAAGTTCAGATACCTTGTGCAGATCACTGAGGAACTTGCGATCCAGAAGACAAATACAGCTCCTTGTCAGCAGATCTTGCTCACCCGGATAGGCCTCTCTCACTGGCCTAGCAGCCGGAATGATGCACGGACAAAAGTCTCTGCCACAGACTTGATGATAGCTATAGCTATTTGTACAATCCTCTGCCACAGGATTCGATGATTAGCAATAGATAAGCGAACACAGCTACACAGTACCTAAAGTCCCTTTAAGCCATCCGGCAGTACTGTGAGGTAGATTGGTTAGGGTGCATCCTCCAATTGAGTTACCAGGCTCCTCTTGAGATACCAGCCTTTCTCTCAGTCCTCACCAAGATGAGTCCTCCCCGGATCCTTCAATTGCTCGGCTTCTTCCCGCAGGACAGACAGCACAGGACCACCTCTGAACCAATAGGCCCCAGACAACTTCTGGGCCTACTTGCAGTCACGTAGCCTCGGACCAGCAGGGCCCCGAGGCAGAAGAGGAGTTGTCACATACCTTAGGCCAGGCAGGCCATGAGACGAGAGAGAGAGGAAAATGGCGTCTGCCCCTTAAGTATCCTGTCCCAGAATTCACAGCGGTTGACCACTCCCACTGGGCTGCTTCTGGAGAAAAGGAGACCCAATACACCTTAGCCTGTTGCCCTTCCATCACTGGCCTGTGATGACAACGACACCTACAGGCGACAGTGTGGAACTGCACGCAACACAGCCAATGCTGGAGCAGAGGCTAATTTAGCCATAATATTGAATCTGAACTATGTACAGGACAGATAACCCACTAAATTTACATGCGAGTGCCTAGTCAACAGGAGCAGGGCGCTACATATATATTCTAATACCAACTGCCAATATTCTTTTATTTTTGGACACTCCCACCATATGTGTATTGCTGTTGTGTCCACAGTCTCTCCAACACTGAGGGGACCTGTTTGGTTGGAATTTATTAATTCTCTCCAGGGTCAGGTGCCATCGTACCATAAATTTATAATTTGCCTCTATCGTAGTAATAAGAAGCACACACCACAAATATTAATATGGCAGATGACACCAATAGAGAGAAGAGTGAGAGATTGGGAGAGGGAGGGAGGCACAGACCACAGGAGGTGCCCTGGGTGGGAGGAGAGTGGGACTGTTAGATTGTTTTTTTTTGTTTTGTTTTTTTGCCTTTCTTTTTCCTTTTATTTACTTTGATACCCTTCCATGCAGGATAGTACATTTAGTATAAGCTCTTGGAATGTCCGAGGGCTGGGGGACCCAACCAAGAGAGCCACAGTCCTGTCTGCACTAGAGGGGAGTGGGACCGGATAGCTCTGCCTACAGGAGACGCATTTGACTACTGCTACTGTGCCACAACTCCGTAACCGGAGGTTCCAATCCCAATACCATTCTGTCCACTCCTCCTATTCAAGGGGGGTGAGCATAATGGTTGGGAGAGGAGTGGCGTTCTCCTGTAGGGAGAGTTGTACTGATGAGCAGGGTCGGTACATTTTTTGGTTTTGTTCGATCAAGCATAAATTATATGTGCTGGCAAATATTTACATTCCTCCCCCATTTAAATTTGAGGTCTTGCATAGATTGGTGGAGTTCACACTGGATAAAGTTTCTGAAATTCCAGTGATAGTGGTAGGAGACTTTAACAAAGTCCTAGACAGAACCCTAGATAGATTCCCACCGGGGAATTGGCCCAATATAACAGGAGAGGGTCGGCTATCTAGATTCTTGGAGGAAATGGGGTTGAGCGATATATAGCAAACACGCAATCCACAATAATGGCAATTCTCCTGCTTTTCAAGCTCTTACCTCTCCAGAATAGATATGGCACTGGGTAATAGGGAAGCAACATTGCTTGTGAGGAACATAGAGTATGGCCCAAGAGGAGTCTCGGACCACTCCTTGCTTGTGTTGACAATAAATATCGGGGGTAAAACCCATCCAAGAGAATGGAAAATCAGCCCTTGTTGGCTGGAACTGATGGGTAACTCCGGAGAAGTGGTGTCTGGATTGAATAAATTTGTGCAAATTAATGCAGGCATGGCGCCGGGTGGAGTGGCTTGGGACTCCTTGAAAGCCTATCTTAGAAGCCTTTTGATTCAGCAGGAGGCAAGAATTAAGGGGAAAACCAGGGAATGGGAAAGGGATATTAGGAACGATGAGATGCAGGCAGAGAGGCGATATGTCGAAGACCCAACCCCAGATAAACAAATGGAATGGCTAGATAAGCAACAAGTTTATAAAATGGCCGCTACAAGGAGGACAGAGAATAGGCGATTATTTCAGAGACATTTTGGGGAAGGAGAGAGAGTGGGCCGTATGCTGTCCCTCTTGATTAGATCTAATACCCCCCCTCCACTGTTTCGGCGGTTAGGACATCAAGTGGAGAGATTTCTACTGATCTGAGAGAGATAATGCACACATTTAGTGAATATTACAAATCCCTATATAAATCCATCGGGGGGGCTGGGACTGAAAGGATGGATGGTTTTCTCCAGGGAATAACAATCCCGACCCTGACAGAGAAGGATAAAAAGGATATAGAGGCGCCGGTGACCTTAGATGAATTGCAGCGAGCAGTGGCTGGGATGTCCAGCCAAAAGTCACCAGGCCCGGACGGGCTCCCAATAAAAATATAGAAACACTATGGAGAGGTATTGCTCCCAGAACTGCTGAAGACACTGAGGTGGGCATTAACCAATGGGAGACTTCCCACCTCGATGTCAGAAGCATTACAGTAATACACATGGAGGGGAAGGACCAACTAGATGTATCCTCTTATCACCCAATCTCACTGCTATGTACTGACGTAAAAATTCTGGCCAAAGTGTTAGCAACCCGTCTAAATAGATGTATTCAAAACCATATACATCCTGACCAGTCGGGCTTCATTCCCAATACGTGAACTAGCATCAACATCAGAATAGTCTTCCTAAATATGCAGATTCCAACAGACATTGTAGGCTCTAGGGCGATATTGGCCTTGGACGCCGCCAAGGCCTTTGATAGCCTGGAATGGTACTACTTATGGAGAGTGCTAGAGAGATTTGGGTTTGGCCCCTCTTTTATTAGATGGGTGAAAATACTCTATACCGAACCAAGAGCAAAAATAAAAATCAACAACAAACACTCAGAGCTGTTCCAGTTGGAGAGAGGGATGAGACAGGGCTGTCCTTTGTCCCCCTTATTGGTCACCCTTGCGATGGAGTCACTAGCAATTATGATTAGATCAGTGCCAGGCATACAGGGGTTTCCGAAGACATGCAGAAGAGGACAGGATAGCACTGTTCGTGGATGATGTCCTGTTTTTCCTTGGAGATGTTGAAACTTCCTTAAACACAGTGATACAAATGGTTGGAGAGTTCAGACGATTTTCTGGTCTGGTTATCAATTGTAAGAAGTCAGCCTTGTTGCCGGTTGACCCACTTGGCAGCCAGATACCATCTGGAACTCCCCACCTACAAGTAGTTGCAAAGTTGAAATATCTGGGCGTTTGGATCACGAGCGACATAAACCAGTATGTTAATAACAATCTAGCTCCACTATTACTTAAATTAAAGCAAAAAAGTAACACTCTAATAGTCAAGGCCAAGGCCTTCGATAGCCTGGAATGGGACTACTTATGGAGAGTGCTAGAGAGATTTGTGTTTGGCCCCTTTTTTATTAGATGGGTCAAAATACTCTATACCGAACCAAGGGCGAAAATAAAAATCAAGAACGAACACTCAGAGCTGTTCCAGTTGAAGAGAGGGACAAGACAGGGCCGTCATTTGTCCCCCTTATTGTTCGCCCTTGCGATTGAGCCACTAGCAATTATGATTAGATCAATGCCAGGCATACAGGGGTTTCCGAAGACAGGCAGAAGAGGACAGGATAGCACTGTTCGCGGGCGATGTCCTGTTTTTCCTTGGAGATGTTGAAACTTCCTTAAATGCAGTGATACAAATGGTTGGAGAGTTTGGACGATTTTCTGGTCTGGTTATCAATTGGGAGAAGTTGGCCTTGTTGCCGGTTGACCCTCTTGGTAGCAAGATAACGTCTGGAACTCCCCACATACAAGTAGTTGCAAAGTTGAAATATCTGGGCGTTTGGATCACGAGCGACATAAAACAGTATGTTAATAACAATCTAGCTCCACTATCAATAGCCAAAAAGGCTCCGAAAAATGTAAAAAAAAAAAAAAAAAACTTTTTATACTTACCAGAAATGGCTGTTGCTAGGCAGATCGTCCTAATCTGCCACTTCCTCGTCCGCGGTTATCTTCTCTCGTCTCCTCCTCGCGTTGCCTCCTGGGAAACGGGAAGCGCTGTCTTCTGGGAACTGTGTGTCTCCCAGAGGACACCCGCCCATTCACAAAGCGCCGCGAGACTCGCGCATGTGCAGTAGGAAATGGGCAGTGAAGCATTGGGGCTTCACTGCCTGTTTTCCTTAGTGAGGCTGGCAGCGCCGGCACACGATCCGGAGGATGGATCGGCCTCGAGCGGCCGACATCACAGGCATGCTGGACAGGTAAGTGTGCTTATTAAAAGTCAGCAGCTACAGTGTTTAAAACAAAGGGCCCCAACGCTTGCTAGCAGAAGACACTAGTACTCTTCATCCCAGGACCAGTAATGTTATTGAACTGTGCTTACTGTACCTGTTTAACCTATTCCTATTCTTTGTGTGTTTGCCTCTCAATGGTGTTTGCGGCCCAGAAGGAGCTGAGAAGTTGACAAATCTTCTCTCCTCCCTCTCAGCACCCGTGTTGTGGGCACATAGATTACTGTTTCTTTTTATATTTACGGATACTAAATATTGAATTTTGTCATTACTATTGTATTGATACTCCGCAGTAAGGTTTAATAGTGCTGTAAGTTTCCCCATGCTTGAAACCGTGATAATATATTCAACTTGTTTATTACTACCAAGTAGGGATGAGCTTCGAGTTGAACATTGCCTGTTCGCATGTTCGCCGAACAGCGAACAATTTGGGGTGTTCGCGGCAAATTCGAAAAGCCGCGGAACACCCTGTAAAAGTCTGTGGGAGAAATCTAAAGTGCTAATTTTAAAGGCTTATATGCAAGTTATTGTCATAAAAAGTGTTTGGGGACCTGGGTCCTGCCCCAAGGGACATGTATCAATGCAAAAAAAAGTTTTAAAAACTGACGTTTTTTCGGGAGCAGTGATTTTAATAATGCTTAAAGTGAAACAATAAAAGTGAAATATTCCTTTAAATTTTGTACCGGGGGAGGGGGGGGGGTGTATAGTATGCCTGTAAAGCAGCACTTGTTTCCCTTGCTTAGAACTGTCCCTGCACAAAATGTAATTTCTGAAGGGAAAAAAGTAATTTAAAAGCACTCGCGGCTATAATGAATTGTCGGCTCCCGGCAATACAGAGAAAAGTCATTGATAAAACAAAAAAAAATGCGTGGGGGTCCCCCCAAATTCAATTACCAGGCCCTTCAGGTCTGGTATGGATATTAAGGGGAACCCTGCATCAAATTTTTAAAAAAAATGACGTGGGGTTCCCCCCAAATATCCATACTAGACCCTTCAGGTCTGGTATGGATTTTAAGGGGAACTCCACCACAAATAAAAAAAAATGGCGTGGAGTTCCCCCAAAAATCCATACCAGACCCTTTATCCGAGCACACAACCTGGCAGGCTGAAGGAAAAGAGGGGGGGATGAGAGAGCGCCCCCCCTCCTGTACCGTACCAGGCCACATGCCCTTAACATGGGGAGGATGTCCCCATGTTGATGGGTAAAAAAGGGCCTCATCCCCACAACCCTTGCCCGGTGGTTGTGGGAGTCTGCGGGCAGGGGGCTTATCGGAATCTGGAAGACCCCTTTAACAAAGGGGACCCCCAGATCCCGCCCCCTATGTGAATTGGTAAGGGGTACATTGTACTCCTACCATTTCACGAAGAAAGTGTAAAAAAAATGTAAAAAAAAACCACACAGACACCTTGGAAAAGTCCTTTATTAAAAATAAAAAAATAAAAACACATTCCAGCGATGTAATCCAATGTCCCGCGGCGATCCGATGTCCAGCGCTGCAGTCTCCACTCGAAACGTCATTGGCTGAGCGGACCTACACTGCGGAGGAAGTTCCCCATCAGGAGCGGACCTGATGGGGAACGTGAGAAGGGGCGTGTCTATTCATTTTTTTTACACTGAAGAGCAAGTTCCCCATCAGGTCTGCTCAGCCAAGACGTAGGCGGGGTCTGAGATATGAGGGCGCCCCGCCCCCTCGTACCTCAGACCCCGCCTACGTCATTGGCTGAGCGGACCTGATGGGGAACTTCCTCCGCAGGGTAGGTCCGCTCAGCCAATGACGTTTCAAGTGGAGACTGAGACATCGGATCGCCGCGGGACATTGAATTACATTGCTGGAATGTGTTTTTTATTTTTTATTTTTAATAAAGGACTTTTCCAAGGTGTCTGTGTGGTTTTTTTTACATTTTTTTTACACTTTCTTTGTGAAATGGTAGGGGTACAATGTACCCCTTACCAATTCACATAGGGGGGGCCGGGATCTGGGGGTCCCCTTTGTTAAACGGGTCTTCCAGATTCCGATAAGCCTCCTTCCCGCAGACCCCCACAACCACCGGGCAAAGGTTGTGGGGATGAGGCCCTTGTCCCCGTGAACATGGGGACATCCTCCCCATGTTGAGGGCATGTGGCCTGGTACGGTTCAGGAGGGGGGGGCGCTCTCTCGTCCCCCCCTCTTTTCCTACGGCCTGCCAGGTTGCGTGCTCGGATAAAGGGTCTGGTATGGATTTTTGGGGGAACTCCACGCCATTTTTTTTTTACATTTGGGGTGGAGTTCCCCTTAAAATTCATACCAGACCTGAAGGGTCTAGTATGGATATTTGGGGGAAACCCCACGTATTTTTTTTTTTAAATTTGATGCAGGGTTCCCCTTAATATCCATACCAGACCTGAAGGGCCTGGTAATTGAATTTGGGGGGATCCCCATGCATTTTTTTTTATTTTTATCAATGACTTTTCTCTGTATTGCCGGGAGCCGACAATTCATTATAGCCGTGAGTGGTTTTAAAATGGCTTTTTTTCCTTCAGAAATGACATTTTGTGCAGGGACAGTTCTAAGCATGGGAAACAAGCGCTGCTTTACAGGCATATTTTACAACCCCCCCCCCCCCCCCCCCGGTACGAAATTTTAAGGAATATTTCACTTTTTATTTTTCACTTTATGCATTATTAAAATCACTGCTCCCGAAAAAAATGGGCGTTTTTAAAACTTTTTTTTGCATTGATACATGTCCCCTGGCGCAGGACCCGGGTCCCCAAACCCTTTTTAGGACAATAACATGCATATTAGCCTTTATAATTAGCACTTTTAATTTTCGAACATTCGAGTCCATTGTATTTAATAGGGTTCTAAAGTTCACGCAAACTTTAAGTCTGTTCGCAGGTTCTGGTGCGAACCGAACAAGGGGGTGTTCGGCTCATCCTTACTACCAAGTGTGTCTGTTTTTTTGGTAACAATCCACAGCCAGGATAACAGTATTTTCCACTTGTGTCCTTAAACGTGTTTGCAGTCATTTTATTTAACCAGGTGTGCCAGAGGGGCTAAGGTCATTCTTGGAGTTGAGGAGCAGATCAGAGAACCCAAAATCACCAGCGGCTTCTGCGAGGGTAGCGCTACACTAACTTTCTGGGGTTGCTTTCATTTTGTAGCCTGATAAATAACACCATAGCTAATTGAGGCCTATAACACTATTTTTGACTGTTTGCATTTTTTAACTTGTGTGGTAATTATAGTAATGTGTTCAAGTAGATCTAAACCCAATCACATATAATCTTTAACATGTTAAAGTGTATGCAAGGCAAAAACTTTTTGTTTTTGTTTTCAAGAGTCCGAAAGCATTAGAATCCAAGTTAGGTTTGTGCTGCTATGCAGGGCTCCATTAAAAGATTACTAATATCACTCTTTACTTCCCCTTTTTATAATTTGTGAAAGTTTTTTCTTTGTAGAAATACCTTTTTTCTCTGACTAAAGTCGATGTCTCCTGTGTTCACTAAGCAGCAGACAGATGCTCACCATGGGACCTCTAAGACAGTGATGATCACAGTAGTAGCCATGCTATAGTGATTTTCAGCTTACATGGGGATCCCAAAGGAATGGAACATGCATACTTACTGTATACTGGTCCAAGCTGGACCAATGTAACTACACAAAATATCCATGCCTAGAACTCAGCTTCAAGAAAGGGTGTGATGTTCCTCTTTAAGTTGAGATTTTATTGATTTTGAATACCAGATGTAATAATAAAAAAAATCACATAGTAAAGTAAATATTCTCTACCCCTTTTGAAAATTAATCCCAAGAGTTTTGCTTGTAAAGGTGCACTGGGGGTTATTTACTAAAGGCAATTCCACTTTGAACTACAAGTGCAAACTACAAGTGCAAAGTGCACTTGAAATTGCACTGAAAGTGCACTTAGAAGTGCAGTCGCTGTAGATCCGAGGGGGACATGCAAGGAAAATAAAATACAGCATTTTAGCTTGCATATGTTTGGATAATAAAATGAGCAGAGCCTCCCCTCATTTCAGATCTACCCCTCAGATTTACAGTGACTGCACTTCCAAGTGCACTTTCAGTGCAATTTCAAGTGCACTTTGCACTTGTAGTTTGCACTTGTAGTGCAAAGTGGATTTGCCTTTCTTAAATAACCCCCATTGTCTGTGTTTTTTTGTTTTTTTTTCATGGAAAATTAATATAAAGCTAATGTGGGTTATTTATTTAGTCATTATGTGTAGACTAAGGTGAAAAATAATGATTTTTAGAGAGGTTTTGGCAATTTTGTAAATAAGGGATGGTAGGAGAAAGAGAGAAGAAAGTTTACTAAGTTCTGCAAAAGAGACAACTGTACTAAATCACAGTCATATGCTGGGGGAATACATTCTGCTTGCTTGAAGTAATGTTACTTGTATCTCCAGTTACAGCAATCACTGAAATACTTCCTCTTATGTTTCCCAGTGCTCACTCCCCAGGTATACACATCTGGGAACAACCACAGCTAGGAAGACATTCCTCCAATTAACTAATCAATCCAGTTACATAGAGCTGATTGATGCTTCCATATGGCCTGTGATGATGTCATACTGAAAACAGGTAGAACAAGGATGTTTCATACACTGACACAGGTCTAGAATAGCTAAAATTGTGTAAGTTCTCTAAGAGGAAAGTATTCTAACTTCCATATGTTATATGTGCACTGGGGTAGGTTTTAATAATTTTTTTCTTTCTTCTTTTTTTTTTTTTTTTGGGCTGGGTACATTTTCATTCTATTTGTATTATCTTTTCAAATCTACTTGTCTTTACCCACATAAGGCAAAGCAACATGTTTGTTTTAGTGCCTGCCTTCCCCAGCAGCACAGACTCACCTTTTCTTCACATATTTAATAATGCTAAATAAATATAAAATCTGATGGGTAGAGTGGGAGCCCCTCATAAAAGCCACAGCAGATGTCTAGATCCAGGAGATAAATAACAAAGATCTCACTAATAGAACCACTAAGGATAACCATACACATTATGATTTCTCTTGTTCAGTCCTGTGGGTTGAACGAGAGAAACTGATAGATTCCCCCATTAACACTAAAAAGCATGGCTGTGGGAAGCTCCTCTCATGGCTATTGTATTCTGAGACCCACTGCTCCCATGACTGTCAAAATACTCTAACAATGGCTGCATCTAATTGGCAATAATCCCTGTTCAGCCGAGAACGATCCCCCTGGCTCCTTTGATTCTCAGACTGAAGTTTGTAAATTTGCCCACGTTCACACTGGGGCTGCGGGAGTGAAGCCTGCGAGTTCAGCTGAACTCGCACGATTTCACTCCCGCTGGCAGTCCCGATTTCAGCCACGATTTCAAAGACAGCTGAAACAGATGTCAATGTAAATCGCGGTTGAAATCGCAAAAAGTAGTACAGAAACTACTTTTTGTAATCGGTGCAGCGCCGCAGATGCGGCGTCGCACCGATTAGGACGGTGCCATTGCCCGCAATTTGTGGCAAATTTCGCCGATTTGACATGTCAAATCACATCTCAAATCGCACCAGTGTGAACCAGGGCTTAGGGTGGTGCCAACAGGGCCTGCCATGGCTCGAAATGCGATCCCATCAAGTAGTTAAAAGCTGAGTTTTCTAGAACATTTGTTTAGCTCATTACATGAAAGTAAGGTTAAATATTTAACTTACGGTAGATTACAAATCTTTAGTTTTACTTAAATTAGTTAATGCAAAAATGAATACACTCTACAACAAAAACTACCACATCTAGTATTTTGTATGACCTCCGTGATTTGTAAGGACAGCACCAAGTCTTCTAGGCATGGAATGAACAAGTTGGTGACATATTGCAACATCTATCTTTTTCCATTCTTCAGCAATTACCTCTTTTGGAGCCTGGATGCTGGATGGAGAGTGATGCTAAAATTGTCTCTTCAGAATTCCCCATAGGTGTTCGATTGGGTTCAGATCAGGAGACATACTTGGCCACTGAAACCCTTTACCTGGTTCTTCTTCAGAAATGCAATAGTGGCTTAGATGTTTGTTTTGGATCATTGTCATATTGGAAAAGTGCACGACAACCAAGGGCAAGGAGTGATGGTAGCATCCCCTCTTTCAATATAGAGCAGTACATCAGTGAACTCACGAGTGAAAAGAGATTTTTCAAGTAAGCTTATATTGGATTGTCCAAAAAAATTGTATTGCTATTGTGTTGATGTTATATGTTGATGAATGTGTATGCTGTGGCCGAAGAAGTCCTTTAAAAGAGAGGTATGGGATTTTTATTTTATTTTACTGTAGAGCACCCCTAAGGAGCCACAGGTGAAATGGGATCCCCCACCCTACACAGCCAGGCACACAAAATCCTCACAATCACTTCAGAGTCAGGAAACAGTCCAGCTCTTTGTTGTTGTTTTTTTTTTTGCTTTATTGAGGGGCTATAACTTGGATAGGGATTGGAAAATTATGGGATGCCCACTTAACTTCAAACAACTTCAGGGACAACTTCTCCTATATACTGCGTATGTACACTCCTTACTTTCTCCAGCACAGTTGCTTGCGGAAAAACTCAGCTGGGACACTTTTAGTGAATCTGACCAGACACTCAGCCACATCAAAGCAAAAGCCCTTTCAGGCAGGGCCTCTGGGCTCCTTGGTTGTGTAGCAAAGTCCAGTGTCCAGCTTACCATCCTCCTGTGACTACTGATCCCAGCACCACCTCTTCAGGCACTGCCAGTCCACCTGGCTGCAGCTGCCCCTTTTACTAGCCTTCCTGGCTACTTCTCTACAGTTCTCCCAGACTGACACTCTCTCTTCTCTCCGCAGTCCACCCAAACTTATCACTTACCAGTCCACCCGGCTGACTTCTCAGGAGACTACCTGGACATGCTGATCTGCTCCCACTGTCCTTCCCTTGTTTCTGTGCCTTCAGGAAGGATTCCTCCATATGTTGTAGAGGGTCCCTCCAGCCCCCGAGCTCCAGGCCTGAGGTCACCCCCCAGACTAGGGGGCATCCTTAAGGGCCACTGACAGCATTCTCAGCACTCCATCTCCATCTTTCACCCGACTGCCCCTGCTGGCATGACTCAAGAGTATTTATGAGGTGCTCCTCCCCCTGCCAGCCCACCATTTTGCTGGGGATTGGCTGGAGCCATAATCAACACTCCAAGCAACTCCTCCTAGACTCTACGTTCTACTTCTGGAAACTTCTCCAAGGTTCCAGAAAGCAGGGGGAGTCACCAGAGATGCTGCTTGCTGAGTCATCTAGCCTCCCTGAGTCACTCAGCCCTGGCTCAGATTGAACCCAGGCCTGGCTCTCAGCCAGGCCAAATTTTCCTACACTACAACTAGGGTTGCATCGATGCCTATACTAGTATCGGTATCGGTGCCGATACTGTGTATTTGCACGAGTACGTGTACTTATGCAAATGCTCTGATGCCTAATCTGATATCTGAGCAGCCTCACAGGTGATCGGTGTGGCGGTGGGGGCAGTTACAAGCGCTGATATTCCTGTATAGCTTTCAATTAAGCAGCTGACAGCCGCTTCTTCTTCTCTCCCTCTCACGGCTTTCAGCTGCTTTATTAAAAGCTATACAGGGAGATCAGTGATTTTAACTGCCTCCATTGCCACACTGATCACCCCGACTATCCCCTGTGTCCTCATATCTAGATGTGCAAAGCTGGTAGAGACATCCCCAAAAAGACTTGCAGCTGTAATTGCAGCGAAAGGTGGTTCTACAAAGTGTTGACTCATGGGGGCTGAATACAAATCACCGCCACACTTTTTACATATTTATTTATAAAAGATTTTGAAAACCATTTATCATTTTCCTTCCACTTCACAATTATGTGCCACTTTGTGTTGGTCTATCACATAAAATCCCCAAAAAATTATTTTTTATGTTTTTAATTGTAACATGACAAAATGTGGAAAATTTCAAGGTGTAGGAATACTTTTTCAAGGCACTGTATGTATAGGAATAAATATTGCGATCACACCAGTATGGCACACCAGTATGGCAAAAAGTATGTATATGGGCACATTTTTCAATCAAAACTATGCCTTAAATTTTACAAGTTTTCGGGGTGTGTCCCCTTCTTCAAGGTCCAAGCAGTACTGCTTGGACCTTGAACAAAACGGCTCACCGTGAAAGCTTCTCCTGAAAATTTGAATGTTAGTGCAAATAAAAAAAGTATCACGGATAGTACCCAATTGTTCTTGCAGGTACTGTAATTACCTCTGATAAACTTTAAACATGTTTTCTTCAATATCCAGCTCTTGAAGTTGGTCTTCAATATCCAGCTCTATGCCACCCAGGAACAGCGCACTGTCTGTTTTACACCTTTTTACAGCTATCACAATAAATAAATCAGCATTGCTAGACCTTTTTTACGATGCCCTCATGTCTGCAGCACCTAGTAAATCTTCGTGACTTTTATTGCATGAGCAAAGCATCACTTAAAACATTCAAGGTTTCACTAACAAGCTTAGAGGGAGTTTTCACTGCCCAGATTATGTTATGTGTTGATTTCTGGCTAGTAAGATCTATCATAGAAGGGGTTAAAGTGGGCCTTGCATCAAAAAGGCAAAGCCCACTTGCTGATTAGTTCCCGTGCCCCAAATTTAAAAATGCCTCATTGCACTCACAAAAAACCCACACATTAGGAGAATAGTCAATAAATATGCTAACCTTATGTAGCGCTCTGTTAATTTTGAATAGGCGCTATGTGTAAATTTAGGGGTATCTGAGCTGTAAATAGCTCAGAGTGATTATGTAAAGTTAATTTGCTTCTGTTCTAGTTTGGCTGTGTTGTGCACATTTCTCACTGGCCAGTAGGTGTCGCTGTCACTACAGGCCAGTGTGAGAAATACAGCAAGCCGAGTGCATTGACTGTTCTTTCCCAGAAACAGCCCAGTGGAAGTGTTCTTACTGCTGTGCATTCTGGGAGAGAATATTTAAGGGACAGACACCATGTTTTTCATTATCTCTTCTTCTACCCTGGGTCGCTCTTCTACCCAGGGGCCTGCTGGCTCTCTGCCTCATGGCCCTTCTGGCCTAGGGCTGTGACTCTTCTACCTCGGGCCCTGCTGGCTTGAGGCTGTGCTGCTACAAGTAGGCCCATATGTTTGTCTGGGGCCTATTTAACTGAAGGCGGTCCTGTGCTGTCTGTCCTGTGGGAAGAAGCCACCCAAACAGAGAAGATTCCAGGGAAGGACCTTGCTGGAGAGAACCGAGCTGAAGGCTGGTTTCTCAGGAAGGGCCTGGTGACTCGTTTGGAGGATGCACCGAAGTTAACCTACCTCACAGTACTGCCGGATGGCTTAAAGGATCTGGTACTGTGCAGCTGACCTAAAACTGACTGACTGCTGGTTACACAATCCTGTGGCAGAGGATTATCCAGTAGTTTCCACTTATCGCAAAAGTCTGTGGCAGAGACTCTGTCCGTGCTTCATACCGGCTGCTAGGTCGGTGTGAGAGGCCTATCCGGTTGTCGCAAGATCCAGAGACAGAAAGCTGTTGTCATCTGGATCCAAGAATCTCATCGGTGATCTGCATTAAAGTATCTGAACTTCCCCTAACCCTCTAACCCTCTACTACTGGAGTTTGTTTATTAAAGCAATTGAGAAAAAGACTGAAGTGACTGGCAATCACATCTATTCAACACTACCTAACAGAGACACTTAGTTCTGGGACGGTGAAATGTGGGGTAATGGCAGGACCCAAATTTATTCCAGCAGCCCTCTAGGGGGTATCGCTACACTTATATTCTGGTTTCTGCCAAGATGAGGCCTTTCATCATGGGCCTTTTGGCAAAATCCAGGGAAAGCTGAGAATCCCAACTCTCCTAAACATACATTGCTCCTGCAATGTATATTTGTATGTTTTTACATTAGGGGCAGGGGTCTAAACAATAAGCAGACATCACATTTTGATGTGAGATCCAATTTAAAGAATTACTTTACCCCAAACTGATACTTCAATTATATATAGAGTCTACTGGAAAAAGTCACCCTGCTGACTTTTGATATCTATTGGGAACTCATGCAGTAAGTTCTCCATGCTATAGTTCCTGGCTCTGTTCTGGCTTACCTTGAAGTTTTGGGTGACCTTACCCTACCTGTTGCGTCCCCCAGAATATAATTACTTTAAAAATCTAGGGAACAGTGGAACTCCTAAACTCAAGTATGTACCTCCTTGCCAAAGTCCCTGAAAGTATGCCTTATTTACTTCTCCATTGTCTACCAAAGAATAAAATACCACTATTGGAAAAAAATACAATTTTAACGGGAGCTGCCACTGCTGACCTTTTGAAAATTCCAGTTTATTGGCAGCTAGGCTGACCTTTTGGTTCAATACTTTGAACCATTGACCAGAAGAAGAATGCATATCAGGATAGTCTGAGAAAAGTTGATAAATACTTGTTTCCAATCTATGATTTATAGTATTGAAACTAAATGGGCAGCTTGACAACCAGGTGCTTTCAGAAAGAGAGCTTAGCAGTAGTAACCTCATGTTTCTGACATGGAAACTTTTTATTTTCTTTTCTTTTCTTTTTAAATCAGCCTTCACAGAGTAAAGTGGTGACATCCCATCTAAGAATAGTAGCTACATGGCTGTCTCTGGCTTGAGTACCTTCTGAGTCACTGTTCCTCAACAAGCATAAAAAGTAGAGTCAAAACTCCTCATTTGTATACATGTTCCAGGTCAGTGCCACTGAAAGCACTGAAACAATTGGATTTACATGCCGGCAAGGTCTTGCAGCCATTCTACATTCATGGTATGGTGGCATATCACTCCAGGCAATGATCATACACAACAACAAATTCCAGGTTTGCTGGCTGCCACAGTAAGAAATGAAGGCTCCATCCACTTTTAAGCCATTAAGCCACACAACTTTACGGCATTTTTGAAACTGGAGCAAAACATTTAACACTGATAGGAGGGAAGTGGTTGAAAATACAGATAATGTTAACTTTATCCTTGCCCCATAATATCTGCAAGCTGCCTCTAAGTAAGTCTACTCTCTATTTCTGGATTGCTATATATATGTCCCATATTTGATAACTTTAATCGTTTTGAGTTTTGTGGGACCACACTTCAGGGGAACTTGTACCCATCATATTTGCCACATTTTTAGTGTTGTCCACAAGCAACATAGGTAATATGCTATAATGTACACTGATGTTTTAGATGGCAGAAACATGTTCTACATGTTTAGATATGCAGGAAGATCATACTATCCTCCTTCAGGAGAGCTGTGGTTGAAACCTGCAGTCAAGGCTTCTAGTATAAGTAGGGTGAATGGAACTGATGTAAATGGAGCTCTATGATTCTCGATGCTCCTATGCTCCTCGCCTTCAGGACTTCTCCTTAACCTCTCACATCCTGTGGAACTCCCTGCCCCAGTATGTCTGGTTAGCTCACACCCTGTCCACCTTTAGACAATCCTTGAAAACTAATTTATTCAGGCAAGCCTACCCCACCTCCACCTAAAAACTGTACTTCAGCCACCTCTATCAGATTATCCCCTGCAGCTATTACCTTCTGTACCACCTCCCTCTCTCTTTCGACTGTAAGCTCCATGAGCAGGGCCCTCCTATTCCTCCTGTATTGAACTGTATTGTAAACGTACTGTTTCACTTTATATTGCAAAGTGCTGCGCAAACTATTGGAACTATATACATCCTGTATAATAACAATCATAATAATACAGAAGATTCTTTGCTGGAGGACCAGGTTTAGTATAAAGCCAGAGAATCACAAGGATTATAACCTTCATTTGCAGTTTAGCTATATTTCTCTATTTCCTTTTACATGGGGAGAGATCTTTCTATTCCCAACTTGCTTCCTGAGCAATTTCTTCAATATTTTTCTTCAATATTTTATTAAACCAAAGTTGGTTTATCAGATTAGGGTTTACCAATGCAGCACCATCTCTAATCAAAGGCATGACAGGCATGACAAAATGAATACAAAATAAATGAATCCATTATCATATGTGAAAATCAGTCACAGTCATTGTGGCGACAGCATTTTACTGAACAGCATATGTTAGTGGCCGGAAAAACGTTCTTTTTGTTAACAATATGACTTAGGCTAAACCAAGCAAAGAAAAAAAGGTAATATATGATTTCATATTAAAAACAGATGAATAGAAGGAAATGTAAGCCCTCTTAAAAAGTATAATAATTAGAGAGACATATATTTGTTTTAAATTCAATTGAAAACATAGAGTGAGTTTATGAAAGGATCAATGAACCTAAAACAGAAGTTAGCCTCTAGAAATTTTAGTAACATTTCCATAAAAAAATAAAGCAACATGGACCAAAATAGTATGTGCCCAGAACTCTTTGATTGAGAATGATCTGCCTTGATCCTGGCATGACGTAGACGGAGACAAACTACTGTACTGAAATGAAACAATTTCATAATTCCTACAGTAAAGATTTCTGGGTCCTTGAAAATTGATGCTCAACAAGGATGTTTTCCTTTGAAATCATATTAAAGCTGAACTCCAGGCAAATATAAAGGACACATTTTTGGTTTTGAAGACAAGGTTTTGCTTTTTCCGTGTATGATGTGTTTTTTTTCCTCTCAATCACATGCCTCCCTGATAATATGGTATAATGGATACGCATTTGCCTGTATTTCTCAGTATACATTATATTTTCTTAATTGATAAAAATAAACTATTAACACTTGTATTTCTGAAAACATTCTTAAAGCGGAGGTCCACCCTAAAAAAAAAAAAAAAAAGCCAAAAAGGCTCCAAAAAATGTAAAAAATTTAAAATAGCATTTTCTACTTACCAGAAATGTCTGTTACTAGGCAGATCGTCCTAATCTGCCACTTCCTCGTCCGCGGTGATGTTCTGTGTTCTCCTCCTCGCGTTGCCTCCTGGGAAATGGAGGCGCGCTGCCTTCTGGGACACACAGGACACACCGCCCCTTCACAAAGCGCCGCCCGACTCGGGCAGTAGGAAACGGGCAGTGAAGCCGCAAGGCTCCACTGCCTGTTTCCCGTAGTGAGGATGGCGGCGCCGGGACCTGCCACGATCGAGGAATCGGCCTCGGGTGGCCGACATCGCGAGCACTATGGACAGATAAGTGTGCTTATTAAAAGTCAGCAGCTACAGTGTTTGTAGCTGCTGACTTTAAAAAAAAAAATTAACGCTGGACCTCCGCTTTAATTTACAGCATTTTTTCGCACCTGCCTAAAACTTTTTCACATTACTATATTTAAGCAGTATTTTAGAATCTGGTGGGTAGCAAAAATAGCATCCAGTTCCAGGTCCATGGCTTCTGGTGGTCTAGCTATGACCCAGATTCAGGTTGCTTGCCTCATTCCTTAAATGTAATAGAAGTTGATCATCATGATAATCACTTTTCTGGTTGTAGCAGGATAATTCCACCCTGAATTTCATAGGGCTTATCTGGCCACATATAAACCTCCTTTCCATCACCATCACCTAGAGCAAGTGTGTGGCTAAATCCCTTCTCTTGGAATATGGTAGATAAAATAAGTAGAGAGGGTTATAGGAGTCGGGGTGGAGGGTGAGAATGAAGGGTTTGAGTGGAATACTGTAGAGGTTTAGATGTTTGGTTACTGGAGGTTATGTGATGGGCAAGTCAATTATAAGGTCATTATAGGGACTGGTTATATAAATTTTTGGATTCAAGATAAGCTCAGGGGCCTTAACACTGTTGGATTTAGTTTGTGTTAGAAAAGAACGGTGGCCGTGTGCTGGAATTTCTAGGTGTGCCTTAAAGGCAATCTCCAGCTTTGCTATCACTTTAAAGTGGTTGTAAAGGTAATTAAACAATAAATAAATAACAAATAGGTTGAAACTTACCTGCTCTGTGCAATAGAATTGCACAGAGCAGCCCCAAACCTCTTCTTCTGGGGTCTCCTGCCATCGATCCTGGCTCCTTCCCTCTGCCAAGTGTACCCATAGAAAGCTGCTTTCTATGGGGGCACTCATATGGGCTTGCTCCTGAACTGCCATGTCTCTGTCTATTAAGACAGACAGTGGGACTCAGTCCCGCCCTCTGCACTCTTGTCACTGGCTTTGATTGGCAGCAACGGGAGCCAATGGCTCCTGCTACCTGAGACCTGGAAGTAAGGGAAGTGAAGAGCTGCAGATGAGCACAGCACTGGATCAAGTGAGGGCGCAGGTCAATAAAAGGAGGGGGTGAGTGGAGATACTTACTACCACTTTATAACGTAGCACTCATATTTTTCCCTTTTGATTGTCTGCAAGGTGGTGACTGGGGTCAGAATATGTAGGTTTGTGTGGTGCACAAGTGCAATATACTCAACAAAACACAGACGACAATGAACATAGCATCTGCCAAAGGTAGCGCATTTTTGTGCAGTGCAGCAAAAACACTTGATTTCACACGCATTACTGCGCTGTGAAAAAGCCCTCAAAGAGTTAGGTGGTCTATAGATGGTAAATCCCCCCTGCTAGCAAAAAATCCTTCCCCTGTACAGGGGGGAGTTGTTCAAGTCTGTGCAGGTTGTAATTACAGCCCTCATCCACAATTTCTGCTGAAATGAACATAAGCAGCCTAGAGAGGAGATAGGGAGAGGTAATCAACTCTGAACAGTCCGATCATGAAAGGTTTACTCTGTTAACTTCTATGTACAGAGAGGAGGGAGAGAACATCCCGCATCTCCTCCTGCCTCTCTCCTCCTCTATGGTATCTGTACTTATGCCAGCAAAACTGAAAGCTGTGCAAGGCGAACTTGTCCCTAGGAACCGATGATGTCACTGGTTGGTAGAACGGCTTGCACAGCTTTCTGTTTTGCCAGAAAGAGTACAGAAAACAGCATAGAGGAAGAGAGCGCTGAGGAGGAGGTACGGGATGTACTCTCCCTCCCCTCTGTACATATAAGTTAACAGAATTACTATTTCATGATCAGACTGTAAAGGGCATTATGTCTGTAGCGCCCTGCTCCTGTTGGGTAGGCGCTAAGTGTTAAATTTAGTTGTCTGAGCTGTAGTTTAGCTCAGAAGGATTACGCTAAATTGTTGGCTCTGTTTCAGTCCAGCTGGGTTGCACGTTTTTCCACTTGACAGTAGGTGTCACTGTCACCACAGGTCAAGGTTTGAAATGCAGCAGGCTGGATGTATTGGGTATTCCTTTCCCAGAAGTGGCTCAGGGGGTGTGGTCAACCCGCTGTGCATTCTGGGAAGGGGTACTTAAGGGACAGAGACCACTCTAGCGGGGTTCGTTTGCCGGATCCTGACCTGAGGGCCCTCCTGGCCTCAGGGATGTGCAAGTCGTTTTCGGCCTCGGGGCCTGTTGGCCCGAGGCTCTGCAACTGAGAGTAGGCCCAGGAGCTTCTGGGGCCTACTAGTCCAGGGATGGTCCTACGCGGTCTTGCCTCCGGGAAGAAGCGGAACAAGTGGGGACTCAATTGAAGGACGCATCCTGGCTAATTTACTTCACGGTGCTGCCGGCTGGCTGAAAGATTCTGGCACCGTGAGCTGTGTATTTTCTGAGGAACTTTGCAAAGTGTCAGTGTGGTTGCACGATCTTGTGGCAGAAGATTGTGAAACGACTCAACGGCACTCATCAAGTCTGTGGCAGAGACTTTGAAGGAGCTTCGCACCGGTTGCTAGGTCAGTGAGAGTAGGCCTATCCGGTGGTTGCTGAATCCAGTGTGGAACTGATTTGTCCTCTGGATCTAAGATTGTGCCCGTGATCCACAAAGCAAGGTACCTGAACCTCCCCGATCCCTCTACCTCTCTTTTGGAACTGTTTAATAAAACTCTTGAAGAAAAAGAAACCAAGTGTTGGTGTGGACATTCATGAAAGCTCTTCAAGAGGGATCCCTGAGACGAGTGTGGTGAACAGAAAGGTAACGGCAGGCCCAAATCTAAACCAGCAGCTCCTACGGGGGTGTGCTACATGTCATTTTGCCGCGGCACCCCTGGAGACTCTTTGCGGCACTGCTGGTCTACATTATACCACTTCATAGGCAGGTTCAAGGCACCACTTAAGCATATCTTTCAAAGAATTCAGCATTTTTAATGTTTCATTTTAAGTATTATTGAAATTGCTACTCCTCAGAAAATGGGAGTAAAGGGCCCTGGGATCAGTGGGGCCCTTCATGTTTTTTTCCATTGGGGCAAGAAGATAGTTCTTAATGACATTGGCTGTATGCTTGGGGTCGTTGTCCTGCTACAGAATTAGTTTGGGGCTAATCATATGCCTCACTGATGGTATGGCATAATGGATAAGTATCTGCCTGTATTTCTCAGCAATGAGACTAACATTGATCCTGACCAAATCTCCAACTCCATTTGCAGAAATGCAGCCCCAGACTTGCAAGGAACCTCCACCATGCTTCCTTGTTGTCTGCAGACACTCAATATTGTACCGCTCTGCAGCCCTTCAGTGAAAAAAACTGCCTCCTGCTACAGACAAATATTTAAAATTTTACCTCATCAGTCCAGAGCACCTGCTGCCATTTTTCTGCACCCCAGTTGTTATGTTTTCATGCATAGTTAAGTCGCTTGTCTTGTTTCCACATTGGAGGTATAGCTTTTTGGTCACAATTCTTCCATGAAGACGACTTCTGGCCAGACAGACAATAGATGGGTGTACCTAGGTCCCACTGGTTTCCATTAGTTGCGTGATAATGGCACTGTTGGACATCTTCTGATGTCATAGGGAAGGAAGCATGATGTGTGTTTCATCTGCTTCATTAGGTTTCCAACCACTGTGTCTACGGTCTTGAACGTTGCCCATTTCTTTCTGCTTCTTCAAAAGAGCTTGAACGGAACATGTTGAAACCACAGTCTGCTTTGATATCTTTGCTTGGGAGAGACCTTGCTGATGCAGTAAAACTACCTTGTGTCCTGTTGCTGTGCTCAGTCTTGCCATGGTGTATAACCTGTGACATGAAACTGTCTTCCACAACCTCACCTTAGTAGAAGAGTTTGGTTGTTCCTTAACCAGTTTTAAGCCTCCTACACAGCTGTTTCTATTTCAGTTATTGACTGTATTTAAATCTACATATGAAATTGATGATCATTAGCACCTGCTTGGTATAATTAGGGAATCTTACATCTGACTCTAATCCTACAAAATCCCCTAACTTTATGCAACATTACAAAGTGTACACGTGTACAAATTTATGTTGGTTTGAAGCCAAAGGGTAGTCACACCAAATGTTGATTTGATTTAGATTTTTCTTCTGTTCGCTCACTTTGCATTTTGTAAATTGATGTTTTTGAAAGCAGCCTTCACAGCATTTCTTCACACCTGCCTAAAACTTGCACAGTACTGTATTTAAGAGACTAATGCCGCGTACACACGATCGTGATTCACGGCGGTGAAAACACCGCCGTGAATCACGGCATGAAAAAAAATGAAAAACGAGGGAACGGCATTTTCCCCCACACACGACCGTTATTCCCGTCATTTTTTTCTTTGACGAGAAAAACGACCGTCTGTGGGCTCCGCGGCAGTGTCTCCCTATGGGAAAACTGCCGCGGAAAAAAATGATGGAAAAAACGATGAGAAAATTTAGAACATGTTCTAATTTTTCTCGTTGTTTTTCCTGCCGTTTTTCTCAACGAGAAAAACGGCATAAAGCCCACAGACGATCGTTTTTCTCGGCGAAAAAAAAAAATGCCATTTTTCCAGACGGGAAAAATGATCGTGTGTACGCGGCATCAGGCCTCTTGCACAAGACACTCCTGTTTGAGCATCTATTTTTCAGCCGTTTTTAATTTTTTTATGTATTCGCTTGTATTTTCATGAATTTTTCTCACGTTTTGTAATGTTAATGAACATTTGCGCACAAATGTGTGTATACGTGCGCATTAGTGTGCAAGAGGCGTAAATGAATGACCAAAAATGCTGATTTTTCTATTTATTTTTTTTACTGGAAAAATACACAGCGCTTGTTTACACGCCTGTGTGCATAGGCATGTGACAATTAATGGGCTGTATTTCAGCTCAATAAAAAAATAAGTTGTACTGAGCTTTTTAAAGCTGCAGTGTGCAAGAGGTCAAACTGTAGCTTTTTCGTAAAAAGCTAATATAGACAAGTGCTTTTATCTAGGCATTTCTATATACTATATGAAACAATATCTTTGGCTAGGAAGAATATGCTGACCCCAGTTGCAGGATGGAGAAAGATGACATTGGCCTTTCATGAAGCAATAAAGACATTGTCGGGGATTACAGTGATTAATGGGTCAACTCACCCAAAACTGATAGTTCTATTCTTGGTAGATGTGGAAGAGTTCTAAAGATGTCTGACCACTGGAGTACAGGCACAATCCCATTCAAAAAGGCACAGATACAAAATGGCAGAAGGAAACACAGTGAAGGGGACTGGCAGAACACCTGGCATGTAAATGCATCCTAAAGTAGTATTAAACCCAACATGTAATATATAGCTGCTTACCAGTCCTTAAATGTGGTGGCTATATTCGTTTTATTTTTTTAAGCTTTTTTCCCATCTGCTGTCTCCTGGTGATCTGACCAGTAACACTCCTCCTATGGAAGGAAGAGAGGAAAGATCCCTGGTGCCACACATCTACAGAGTCCTATGGGTGGTATGAGAGAGACAACCTCAGCCTGGGCTCCCACCAGGTCATGCACCCAGCCTGTTTCACTCCACACCTTGGAGCTTTGTCATGGGGATCATACCTCCTATATTTTGCAGACACCACTCTGAATGAATGAGCACATTGGGGCAGATTTGGACAGCAGCATTTACAGACGGGGGGAGGAACGTGTTGGAAGTACTAGCAGATTTAAATACACTAACAGTTTAAAGCTAAACTCCAGCTAATACTTTATAACCAGTTACAGCGAACATTTTATTCGCAGTTTTTTTTTTCAGCATAAATAAATAAAAGCTGATCTTTTTAACCACTTCAATACCAGGCACTTATGCACCTTCCTGCCCAAGCCAATTTTCATCTTTCAGCGCTGTCGCAATTTGAATGACAATTGTGCGGTGATGCTACATTGTACCCAAACAATTTTTAATCATTTTGTTCCCACAAATAGAGCTTTCTTTTGGTGGTATTTGATCACCTCTGCGATTTTTATTTTTTGCGCAACAAATAATTTTTTTTTAGAAAAAAATTACGTTTTTCTTTGTTTCTGTTATTTTTGTAAATAAGTAAGTTTTCTTCTTCAATGATGGACACTGATATGGCTGCACTGATGGGCACTGATAAGGCGGCACCAATGAGGTGGCACTGATGGGCACTGATGATGGTCACTGATAGGCGGCACTGAGGGGCACTGATAGGTGGCACTGATGGGCACTGATAGGTGGCACTGGTATGCGGCACTGATGGGCACTCATAGGCAGCACTGATGGGCACTCATAGGCAGGACTGATGGGTACTTATGGGTGGCACTGATGGGCACTTATGGGTGGCACTGATAGGTGGCACAGATGGGCACTGATAGGTGGGCACTGATGGGCATGGATGGGCACTGAGTGGTGGCACTGATGGACACTGATGGGTGGCACTGATGATACTGATGGGTGGCATTGCTGGGCATCACTTTAATTTCTTGTCCATAATTATGCCAGTCAGTGCCCATTTGTGGGCACTGATTGGCATCTATTGTGATTATTTTTCTTATGTGGATGGCCATGGGGTACATACCTGGCCATCCACATGTTGCCCCCTTCCCTGGTGATCCTAGTGGCTTCCCTGGTGATCCAGTGTGGGCATCCATGGGGGGGCTGTGCTGATAAACAATCAGCGCAGCCCCCCCTGTCAGGAGAGCCGCCGATTGGCTCTCCTCTACTCGCGTCTGTCAGACGCGAGTGAGGAAGAGCCGATCAACGGCTCTTCCTGTTTACATCGTGATCAGCCGTGATTGGACACGGCTGATCACGTGGTAAAGAGCCTCCGTCGTAGGCTTTTTACCAAGATCGGTGTTGCGGTGTGTCAGACTGACACACCACCGATCGCCGCGATGCGCGCCCCCCCCCCGGGCGCGCGGCAGCTGTTATCCTGCTGGACGTCATATGACGCCCAGTCAGGATAACAGAACCACTTCCCGGATGTCAATCTCCTATTGACCGGGCGGGAAGTGGTTAAGCATCCCTGCCAGAGTTACAATAAAAGGTCTGTCTCATCCCTTTTAACTGCAAGAGAGCTTTTTTGTTAAAAAACAACAGACTTACTGGCCAGATAAGAAATCATAAAAAAGAAAATGGTAAGCAGCAATATAATAAATGTTTGTTTTTGGGTTTAAGGCCCCATGCACACGAGATGCCGGTGCAAACTCTGCTGAACACACGTTTTTAAAGGCTGAAACGCCCGTATTCCCGCGATTGCAGCCGCGTTTAGCAGCGTTTTACCGCGTTTGCGTCTATATGCGTTGAGTTAAGAAACATCATAAGACCCTCCCTAAGCTCAATTTTTTTTATTATTTAACCATTTCAGATATTTTGTGGGACCAGAGTGAGTAGCAGCACCTGCCACAAGTTGTGAATTGTCCACTTGCCACGTCACCTGCCACGTCACCTGCCACATCACCTGGCCACGTCACCTGCCACATCACCTGGCCACGTCACCTGCCACGTCACCTGGCCACAAGTTGTGGATTGTCCACTTGCCACGTCACCTGGCCACGTCACCTGCCACGTCACCTGCCACAAGTTGTGTATTGTCCACGTGCCACATCACCTGGCCACGTCATCTGGCCACCTTACCTGCCACAAGTTGTGTATTGTCCCTGGCCACATCATCTGGCCACGTCACCTGCCACTTCACCTGGCCACATCACCTGCCACAAGTTGTGGATTGTCCACTTGCCACGTCACCTGGACATGTCACCTGGCCACGTCACCTGGCCTCCTCACCTGGCCACGTCACCTGGCCACGTCACCTGCCACGTCACCTGGCCACATCACCTGCCACAAGTTGTGGATTGTCCATTCGCCACGTCACCTGCCACGTCACCTGGCCACGTCACCTGCCACAAGTTGTGGATTATCCACTTGCCACGTTACCTGCCACAAGCTGTGGATTGTCCACTTGCCACGTCACCTGCCACGTCACCTGGCAACGTCACCTGCCACAAGTTGTGGATTTTCCACTTGCCACGTTACCTGCCACAAGCTGTGGATTGTCCACTTGCCACATCACCTGCCACAAGCTGTGGATTGTCCACAATGCAATGCAAGCAATTACAGTTTTTTTATATTTTTTTAATGGTTTTTCATCATTTGCCATCATTTTTGAGATTTCTAATGTAAAAAAATAGGTCACCTTTAAAAACGCTTATAAACGAAAACGCGGCAAAACCCTGGTACCGCGTTTAGCCGCGTTTAGCCACGTTTAGCCGCGTTTAGCGGCATTTTGTACCTGAAACGTGGAAAACTTTTGCCTCTGAACCCATTTTTTTGCTTCTGGAAAAACGAAGTTAAACGCAACTGCATATAAACGGCAATAAACGAGACAGTGTGCATGGTCACATAGGATAACATTGAATGGGTTCAGGGGCAGTTGAAAAAAGTGTCCAACTGCCTCTGAACGCGCGTTTAACAGCGTCGCGTGTGCATGGGGCCTAACACTGCTTTAATTGTTTCTAGAAATAAACAGGACTACTAACTAAGTACATTGTTGAGGACAAAGAAAACCAATCCCCCAACTATGTAAATTGAGGTTCACATACACTTGAGGTTACCTGAAAACTTCTCAGGACTTTATTAGTGAGATCTCTGAGCTTGAGTTCCTGGGTTTGTTCAACCAGTGCAGCTCACAATTTCTTATATATGGTTGCTGCACTATTTTTTTTTTTAGACTTGTAGCGGGTATTTGAATTTAGGGGAAGCATCTGGGTGGTAGTGTAACCCAGATGCACTGATTGCTAGAGGATCTGAGGCCCTTTTATGGTTCTTGGAGGACTCTGGTCGTGTGAGGTTTCCTGGGCCTATAGGTGGTGGTGTTGCCGGGGGCCGGAGGTGAACTCACACCGCAAGACTGTGCCTTTTTGTCCACCCCTGGAGCTGGTACAGCGGGGCAGGGAACCCGCTGTGGCGCGAAGGGAAAGGAGATAAAAGGGGCGGACGCCCTTACCACGGGGTTCAGAGTGCAGAGTCGGAGGACGTGGCCGCACCCAGGCACCTTCAGCTTGGGTGCTGGCGTCCCGGTGTTCCGGGCCCAGGTGCCTTTGACCTGGCCGGAGCGGAGATGGAGTCCATCTCAGGCACCTTTAGCCTGGGGTGAGGTACTATGGCGGATGCCTGGGGCTCAGTACCTTCGACTGAGTTCCGCGAGGGTGGAGGAATCCGAGGGGGCCCTAAGTCCTTGGGTGCCCGTGTCTGAGTTCGTGAGGTCTGGTGTGCAGAACTTCTCTGGAGACTGGCGCAGCATCGCTGGTGACAGAGAGGCCTCCGGTATCTCCCTTGGATGGAAATCCTACCCCTGACAGGGGCTGGGCCAGCGAAGGTAATTCATGTTCTATTTCACATAGTCAGTGGCAGTAACTATTCGCCACTGGTGATACCACAGTGGTTGGCAAGAGAAGGGAAAGGATTGTGCCGCGACCTATTCCCATTAAGACTAAGTTGTTGCAAAAGAATCCAACTTAACCGTACTGTGTGTTTATTCGCTGAGAAAAATAAAACTGTGTTGGACGTATTCACTGTGTGGAACTCTGGTTACTAGGAGCAAAGGAGTCAAGGACGGAGGGAAGGATTTGACTCTAGGACACGTACACAAAGCCAGATCTTCTGGCCTTCACCTCTTCACTATGGAGGACATGGGCCGTGGTGTATCTCATCCCTCCCCCCAGCACTAACACCCCTAGACAAATAAAGACAAGCCGAGAATGAGAAGGGGTGAGAGGGGTGAGGTCGTTACAGGCTGTTTCCTTTATATTCACCTCAGTGGCAGCTGGTGCTCAAAATTTTTGGGGGGGCGCAAACAAACTAAAAACTTCTGAAAAAAACCCCCATCAATTGCAGCCTCACTGTGCCATCAAACGCAGCCACTGTGCCCATCAAACGCTGCCACTGTGCCCATCAAACGCAGCCACTGTGCCCATCAAACGCAGCCACTGTGCACACCAAACGCTGCCACTGTGCCCATCAAACGCAGCCACTGTGCCATCAAACATAACCACTGTGCCATCAAATGCAGCCACTGTACCCCAAATGCTGCCGCTGTACCCATTAAACGCTGCCACTGTGCCCCAAATGCTGCCACTGTGCCCCCCGCCCGCCTGTCGTCTGCCCGCCACTTACCCAGTCTCGGGTGGGCAGCGGGTGCCGAGCGGTGTCCTCCATGCTCTTCCTCAATGTCTTCTCCCGCCCGCCACTCCCGTCCTCTCCTACGATTGGACGCCTCATAGGTGTCCAATCACAGCGCCTGTCGCTTCAGCCAATCGGGTGACAGGTAACAGACCCGAGCACCTGATTGGTGGAGAGGCGGTTCAGTGTTAGGAAAGCGATTATTTATTCGCTTTCCTAACACACAGCTGAGTGAACTACGAACGCCCAGTCCATGTTAGGGCTAGGTAACGGTCCTCTTCAGGTTTAAAAGTTTAGAGGGGGCGGTTACATCTGGAGTGGTCCGCCCCTTCATTCTCTCCTCCTTCAGCTCTTAGCTGTGGCCTCGTTTCCCCCACAGAGCCACAAGCTGGAATGTGCGTGTTTCTATTACATTACACTGCAAACATGCTGATGAGGGATTTACAACTCCAGGAGACTTTACTTTACAAGAAAAGTATATTGAAATGTTCTCCAGCTGCTTCCCTGCTCCACTCTGCAGAGACAGAGAGCACTTCTGAGAAAGATCGGCAGGGCAGAAGATCTTCTGCTTCTCTGTGGCACTGACATAGTGAGAGCTCAGCCTAAATGGAAGGGGGGGATGAGGGAGTAGGGAGAAAGCCGTTGCATCTGTATGAAGAAAACTCTGAGAACAGCCTGTAGGGGAGGGGGGAGGATGGAGAGAGCTGCTTTCTGTGTGTGAAGAAAAGTCAGATGGAGAACAGCCAGGATGGGTGAGAGGAGGAGGGTGAGAGGAGCTGAAGCACTGCTGAAGTCTCGGGAACAAGCAGGCTGCCAGCACCCAAAGTCAGTCATACAAAGGAGGAAGAAGATGGAGGATCCCGACATTATTATCGAGATGATGCTGGATGAGAGACCTTAGCCCTAACCAAGGAATGTCCGATCGTGTGTACGCGGCATAAAACAAATCTGATACTAGTTTTTTTTTATGCATTCTTTATTTTGATTTTTTGATAAGATACAGACATCAATGACATATCAGTGAAGTAGAGATCAAAAGGACACATCCAACATCAACAACTCAAACATAAGTCTTGTTTGATAAGAAGGCAACCTTTGAGAGGTGGAGATCTACCTGAACAATATGAGAGAGATCCAAAATTATTGGGATGGGATGTCTTTTTTTTTATAAAAAATATTTACCTAGCAAGGCCCCAATAAAAAAAGGACTGCATGAAGAAAACTTAAAAAAATGTAATAAAACAAATGTCAATGTAAAAATATAAACTTAGCCCACCTAAAAGTTAGCTTTAGTGAGAAACTTGTCATTCACTTCCATATACAATTTTTGTTTTGTCATGTCTGGAGAGTAATTGGTCACCCTCACAAGTCTGAAGCAGGAGCCCATCATAAAGGCAAACATTTCTGGTACTGCAAGCTGACTTGCCCGACTAGTTTGAGGCCTGCCTGGGCAGTATAATGCCCTCCACTAACACCCCTCCCATTATACTGCCCTCCACTACCCCACCCCCCATTATACTGCCCTCCACTAACACCCCTGCCATTATACTGACCTCCACTACCCACCCCCCCCCATTATACTGCCCTCCACTAACACCCCTCCCATTATACTGCCCTCCACTACATGCAAAGCAAGATAGTTCAAGCCGTGATTTGTCATAATTGTGATGATTATGGCTTATAGCTCATGAAAACCCCAAATCCACAATCTCAGAAAATTTGAATATTGTGAAAAGGCGCAATATTCTAGGTTTAAAGTGTCCCACTCTAATCAGCTAATTAAGCCATAACACCTGCAAAGGGTTCCTGAGCCTTTAAATGGTCTCTCAGTCTGGTTCCGTAGGAATCACAATCATGGGAAAGACTGATGACCTGACAGTTGTGCAGAAAACCATCACTGACACCCTCCATAAGGAGGGAAAGCCTCAAAAGGTAATGGTAAAATAAGTTGGATGTTCCCAAAGTGCTGTATCAAAGCACATTAATAGAAAGTTATGTGGAAGGGAAAAGTGTGGAAGAAAAAGGTGCACAAGCAGCAGGGATGACCGCAGACTGGAGAGGATTGTCAGGAAAAGGCCATTCAAAAGTGTTGGGGACTTTCACAAGGAGTGGACTGAGGCTGGAGTCAGTGCATCAAGAGCCACCACACACAGACAGATCCTGGACATGGGCTTCAAATGTCGTATTCCTCTTGTCAAGCCACTCCTGAACAACAAACAACATCAGAAGCGTCTTACCTGGGCTAAAGAAAAACAGACCTGGTCTGTTGCTCAGTGGTCCAAAGTCCTCTTTTCTGATGAGAGCAAATTGTGCATCTCATTTGGAAACCAAGGAGCCAGAGTATGGAGGAAGAATGGAAAGGCACACACTGCAAGATGCTTGAAGTCCAGTGTGAAGTTTCCACAGTCTGTGTTGAATTGGGGAGCCATGTCATCTGCTGGTGTTGGTCCACTGTGCTTCATTAAGTCCAGGGTCAACGCAGCCGTCTACCAGGAGATTTTGGAGCACTTCATGCTTCCTTCCACAGACAAGCTCTATGGGGATGCTGACTTCATTTTCCAGCAGGACTTGGCACCTGCCCACACTGCCAAAAGCACCAAAACCTGGTTCAATGACCGTGGGATTACTGTGCTTGATTGGCCAGCAAACTCGCCTGACCTGAACCCCATAGAGAATCTATGGGGCATTGCCAAGAGAAAGATGAGAGACATGAGACCGAACAATGCAGAAGAGCTGAAGGCCGCTATTGAAGCATCCTGGTCTTCCATAACACCTCAGCAGTGCCACAGGCTGATGGCTTCCATGCCACGCTGCATTGAGGCAGTAATTGCTACAAAAGGGGCCCAAACCAAGTACTGAGTACATATGCATGCTTATACTTTTCACAGGTCCAATATTGTTCTATGTATAATCCTTGTTTTATTGATTTGTAATATTCTAATTTTCTGAGATTGTGGATTTGGGGTTTTCATGAGCTGTAAGCCATGATCATCACAATTATGACAAATCACGGCTTGAACTATCTCGCTTTGCATGTAACGAGTCTATCTCATATATTAGTTTCACCTTTTAAGTTGCATTAGTGAAATACTGTAAATGAACTTTTGCACAATATTCTAATTTTTCGAGTATCACCTGTATATGTTTAAACTGATCCTTACAGGTGTATTCAGTCCAATAAAACCATGTAGCAAAACATTTAGAATGTGTGTTTTTATGTGCTGGTGAGGCTTTCTATTAATATCTTCACCTCATTTTATCCATTACTGAATTGTTGGGGTAAGGCAGATTTTCACAATGCTGGATTACATGAATGGGCAGAGTTTACCAAATGTCTATGTAGCACTACCCCTGTAGGAGCTGCTGGTTTAGATTTGGGTCAATGCACGTTACCCCACCATTCTTTGTCTAGGGGATGAGAGTCTATACACTTCAGGAGAAACTTCAATGTCCACACAAGTTGTAAATCCTTTTTCTTTGCTTTTATTTCACACCAACTTGCAGGGAAAAAGGACAGAGGGTTATAGGAAGTTCAGGCACGTGATGCAGACCACTGAGGAACTTTAGGTTTCAAATGACACTAAACAAAGTACACATACCACTTTCCTTTGAGTGGAAGTTGCTCACCCGGATAGGCCTCTCTCACCGGCCTAGCAGCCGGGGTGGAGCATTGACCCAAAGTCTCTGCCACAGACTTGATGAAAGTAGAACAGGTAGACAATCCTCTGCCACAGGATTGGGCGATGTGGACAAATTGTAACTTGGTCCTCCGCCAAAGAACTTAGCAAGTGTTCAGCTGAGCAGTATCAGAGCCTTTAAGCTGGACCGGCGATACTGCAGGGTAGCATTCGGCTAGGGTGCATCCTCCAATAGAGTCACCAGGCCTCCTCCCAAGAAACCAGCCTTCCTCTGGGTTTTCTCCAGGACGGGTCCTCCCCCGGTTCCTCCATTTAGTGGCTTCTTCCCTCAGGACAGACAGCACAGGATCACCCCAAGCCGTAGGCCCCAGACAGGACATCTGGGCCTACTTTGCAGGGGCCAGCCTCGGGCCAGCAGGCCCCGAGGTGGGAAAACGAGACAGGCAGCGACACACGTCTTGGGCCAGGAGGGCCACATGGCAAAAACGAGCCCAGAACAATGGCCCCTGCCCCTTAACCTCCCTGGTGGTATGATTCTGTCTGGAATTATGTACCAAAAGCGGTACAATTATTTTGCATGGAAATTTGGCGTTATGTACTGTAGGCCTGCAATTCTTAGTAATTACTTACTTAAACCTGACCAAACAAGACTCTAGTAGACATCCCAGATGTGATAAATTTGAAACGCAAAATCATGAATTATAATCGAATAAGTAATATAATTTTATTCAATAATGCAGAAGAAAATAATGACATTTGTCAAACAAAGAAAATTCAATACACATCCTGAGTGTGATACATTTTAAAGCATGGAACTAGACAAAGTCCAACGTCGCAATCTGGACAATGGTATCTTGTTTCTTTTCTGACTTTTTTACCATTGCCATCTCTCTTGGAACAGCAGACCACGCACATCCTGGTAGGTGCTTGCTTTTTTGCGGTTGGCGGTATATAGTCCAAAAAATGACATCCAGTCAGGCGCTCTGGGTTGACAACGCCAACAGCACGTCGTCCGGGTCTGTTCACAGCTACTGATGGCATCTGGTGGTTTACAAAAATCTGCTCAGCCACCTTCCAGATAAAGTCGGAATGAACAAGAGGCATGCCACTCTTTGCTTTGTATAGGATATACACATTCCAAAGGCATTGTTCCAAAAGATGCCTGAAAATCTTTTTATAATATTTTTTCTGCTGTTTGCACATAGCCGGGTAAAATGTCATTGCCTGATCGGCTCTGTCGACACCTCCCATGGTGTTATTATAGTCCATCACAACTTGCGGCTTCAACAGATCTTTCCCACCTCTTGTGTGGACCATGGCAGTGGCGGTATTGTGCACAGTACTCATGAGACACACGTCCTTCTTGTCTCGCCATCGCATTGCCATCATCTTACCCTTCTGCCAGGCAACCATTTCTCCTGTTTTTAGTTTTTTCTTGCCAAACATAGATGGCATGCCACGTCGGTTAGGCCTAACGGTACCATACCCATCAGTTTTATTTTGTAGCAAAACCTCAAAAAGTTCCGGAGATGTATAGAAGTTGTCCGTGGTCACACAATATCCCTGGTTCAGCAATGGCTCCAGCAGCGTAAGGACAGATGATGTGGCCATCCCATAGCCGCTGTACCTTGGGTTGAACTTCGTGCCTTTACCGGTGTAAATGAACGAATTCCATATGTATCCGGTGGATGACTCGCAGAGCATAAAGAATTTGATGCCAAACCGCGCTCTTTTGGATGCGATGTACTGTATCCAGCTTAGGTGTCCCTTGTAGGCCATCAGACTTTCATCCACGCTGACGTCCCTGTCTGGCACGTAGGTCCGCTGGAAATTGGCCACGATCATTTGGCATACCTCCCAGATTTTCTTTAGCTTGGGCGCAGGATGCGTGGCCTCATCAAACTCCTCATTGTTCGTGAAGTGGAAATACTTCATGATGAGGGAAAAACGATATTCAGACATCACGGTGCTAAAAAACGGAGTGGCCAGTAGCTTATTGGTGGTCCAGTACCATTTCTGGAGTGGTTTCCCCACCACCCCCTGGAGAATAATGAGTCCCAGAAAGTGCCAGATGTCCTCTTTCGTCACCGGTTCCCACTTTCTGCTTCGGGAAAATCTGGCATGCAGCGTAGCGGATTGCTGATCGTGGTAACGATTTGTCTCTGTGACAATTTTTTCAATTACCTCTTCAGTGAGAAATAATTGCAGGTATGCCAGAGGGTTGTCACACTCCACATCTACCTTCATCCCAGGTGATCCAGTGAAGGGAAATCTTGGGGGCGCTACCTGGTCCGTATCGGTGTCTATAGGGCACCAAGTGCGCACATCGCTGAGGTCGCTGAGGTTAGGTGCAGGATCATCGCCGTTGTCACTTGCCAGATCCGTGTCGGTGTCAGTGTCAGATGACAAATCTCCCCACGACTCGCTATCGCTCTCTTCTGTGAGCAACTCCGTGTCGCTGCCGCTGTCACTCATCTGCTCCAAAAGCGCCGTTTTGGTAAAGCGCTTTTTTGATGCCATATTTTTATGGGCACAGATGACAGGCAAGGGGGCACTGTACAGGGCACTGTATGGTGATCAGAGATGATACAGTGTAATACAGTGTAATCAGATACAATATAACTGCTTTTATTTCTGTGTTTGTGTTGTGTGAACTTTTGAACTTTTTAAATTTGCCGCCCAGTTCCGCTCCCATGCGACGCTCGCAGGGAACGGAACCAGGAAGCGCCGACACTCGCCGGAGGTCTCGCTGGCGATCACAGCAGAGGACATCATCGCTGGATCGCCAGGAGAAGGTAAGAAACCTCCGCTGCGGGCTCTGCAATGTTACCCCGAGCGTGACTCGGGATTACCGATCCTAGCTAAAAAAAACAACCCCGAGTCACGCTCGGGATTACCGCCAGGGAGGTTAAGTACCCTTCCCCAGCATGCCCAGCGGGGAGACCACTCCCACTGAGCTGTTCCCGGGGAAAGATACCCAATCCACTCTGGCTTGGTTGTGTTCCAACACTGGCCTGTGGTGGTAACGCCACGTACTGGCGAACAGCGGGAAATCCTTCTAACACAGTCACAGCCGAAACAGAGGCCAATTTAGCCTTCACAATCAGATCTGAACCAGTAAGTGGCTCAGATACCCACTAGATTTAAATATAGCGCCTGATCATCAGGATCAGGGCGCTATATCTAAGTACTGATTTTTTATAGGTTTAATGGATATGGGGTTGTGGTGTTGGAGCTCTGGTGTCTTTGGGATTGTCCTATCTGTGGATTTTTGAGTTATCTTGAGTATTTGTGTGCAATAATTATTCCGTGCAGAACAAGACCAAAAAATTTGCAATAGATCCCCTGGTTCTTGTCCACATCTTCAGCACAATGCTGAGAAGATGTATTAAATCAGGGGTAGGCAACCTGTGGCCCTCCAGCTGTTGTGGAACTATATTTCCCATTAAGCCTTGCAAGGCTGGCAGTTACAATTACTCCCAAAGGCATAATGGGACTTGTAGTTCTGCAACAGCTGGAGGGCCCCAGGTTGCCTACCCTGGATTAAATGGTATAAATCACTGTAGGGGTACAATAACAGTGAGTGTCTATTTTGTAGCAGATTCCTGGTATTTATTGCTCATGGAGGAATTGTAGGCCATGGTAAGTATCTTTGACTGTACCTTCGGAGAGTCACCCAGATCCAGGTCTTTCTCCGAATGCTCCAGAAAGTACAGTGAGGTTCCAAAAGCATCCAAATTAAGCAATTTGTAGAATAAAGATAGTCTGGGTTAATTTTTAAGATGGTTTAAAAGCACTGTTAATGCCCAAAATGTATGTGCTGTATACAAATATGGCATTAGCTTTTTATATAATTAATTTAAAGGGATAAAAAATGTTTCACATTACATCTTAAAAAAACCAAAATGAATCATACTTCCAATGTGTAGCTCACACAGCAAATTGCAATAATTAAACATTGAACAAGAATAATTTCCTGTATAGATTCATTGTACACAGAGGTATTAATTACCAGTCCCAGTGTGACTGAGAAATAAATGGCAAATTGTGTCAGTGTATAATTAGGAATCTGAAACAGGTTACGTCACAGTTATATAGTAATTGCTTTGCTTTATCATTTCTAAGAGGTTTTATAAGTGGCTTAGCTTCTGCGATATAATTCCATACAAGCTCGCCGGATACCATTGGCAAAAAAGGCTTAAAACCAAATTCTCTGGCCTTGCATTCTCACAACAGAGTATAAATGAAAATAGGTAAAGTTTATAGACAAAGTATATGTGGGTAAAAAAAAATGCATTTACTGAAATCTTTGTGAATCCTAGTTCCATGTACAGTATAATCTTTGGTTTGCTATGCTCTTGACCACCACTAGGGGCACACTTTAGAAAAAAATGACCTGGCATTGGGCTAAATGTGTAGTCCTCTTGGGAGCACAATGGAAGGAACAATCAGGGACAGGGTACTGCAGGCCATACTGTCGAAAACAACCCCTAATTTTACCTATTTCTTGAGACTGCATAGACATGTCCAAATGTATAGTTCATAATGAAAAAAATTATTATCAATCTGTCATTAGTCTATAGTATCCAAATTGCTCTTTTAACTGTAATGTAACTTCTAAAGAAGATATGATATTAACCACTTGACCACTGGGCACTTAAACCCCCTTAATAACCAGACCAATTTTCAGCTTTCGGTGCTCTCACATTTTGAATGCCAATTACTCAGTCATACAACACTGTACCCATATGAATTTTTTGTCCTTTTTTTACACGAATAGAGCTTTCTTTTGGTGGCATTTAATCACCGTTGGGTTTTTTATTTTTTGCGCTATAAGAGAAAAAAGACTGAAAATTCTGTAAAAAAATTGTTTTTTTTTCGTTTCGGTTATAAAATTTAGCAAATTACTATTTTTTCTTCATAAATTTTGGCCAAAATTTATACTGCTACATATCTTTGGTAAAAATAAGTACAAATTGGTGCATATTATTTGGTCTTTGTGAAAGTTATAGAGTCCACAAGCTATGGTGCCAATATCTGAAAATTGATCACACCTGAAGTACTGACGGCTAGTGATGAGCCGAACACCCCCGGGTTCGGTTCGCACCAGAACCCGCGAACGGACCGAAAGTTCGTACGAACATTAGAACCCTATTAAATACAATGGATGCGAACGTTCGAATTCTAAAGTGCTAATTATAACGACTATTATGCATGTTATTGTCCTAAAAAGGGTTTGGGAACCCGGGTTCTGCACCAGGGGACATGTATCAATGCAAAAAGAAGTTTTAAAAACGGTCGTTTTTCGGGAGCAGTCATTTTAATGATGCATAAAGTGAAAAAAAAAAAGTCAAATATTCCTTTAAATATCGTACCTGGGGGGTGTCTAAAGTATGCCTGTGAAGTGCCACGTGTTTCCCGTGTTTAGAACTGTCCCTGCACAAAATGACACTTCTAAAGGAAAAAAAAGCCATTTAAAACTGCTTGCGGCTTTAATGTAATGTCTGGCCCCGGTAATATGGATGAAAATCTTTAAGAAAAATGGCATAGCTACCCCATGACCCCCCCCCCCCTACCCCAGCCCATTACCAGCTCCTTTGGGTCTTGTATGGATATTAAGGGGAACCCCGCACATAAAATAAAAAAGGCCCTATATACTCTGAACAGCCGTATACAGGCGGTGCATACAAGACAGGGACTGTAGGTTTGTTCTTATGTAGAATCTGTTTGTAATTTTGAACAGGTACATTGTTTAAGTGTAGCTCCAGCCCAAAAATCTATTTTTAAACTTTTTGGAAAACATAGGTAAGGGTTATCACCCCTGTAACATTTGTTTTGCTGTCTGTGCCCCTGTTCAGAACATTTCACCTCACTTTCCGTCCCAATGACAACTGTTTTTGAAATGTGGTGTTTTTCTTGAAACAAGGATTGGTGATAAAGCATCAGTACAGAGGAGACACCTTTCTCCCATATTAATTCTTACAGGAGAGAATTTTCCTTCCTAGGGGTAGATTTCCTCTCACTTCCTGTTGTCTTCTTGTGTTTGCAAGTAGGAGTCGTTTGTAAGTTGGATGTTTGAAAGTAGGGACCTGCCGTATATACTCTGCAGAAATAGGCCCCTTAGTTGTTGGTGTTGGCACAACACTGTAAGCACTCACAGTTACTCTTGGTTGGTGCTGGAACGCCCTGCTGTCAACTATTATATCAGGAATTGTAATTACATATAATTGTTGAACAGTGGTAGTAAAAATTGGGCCTTTGATGGTGGTGCTGGTGCCACAACACTGTAAGCCCTGACAGTTACTCTTGGTGGGTGCAGCAATGGGCCCTGCTGTGAATTATTAGATCAAGAATTGTAATTGCATGCCCCTGTTGAACAGGGGCTGAAAAATTGGGCCTTTCGTGGTGGTGGTGGTGGTGGTGGTGGTGTTGCCACAACACTGTAAGCCCTCAGAGTTACTCTTGGTGGGTGCAGGAATGGGCCCTGCTGTGAATTATTAGATCAAGAATTGTAATTACATGCCCCTTTTGAACAGGGGCTGAAAAATTGGGCCTTTCGTGGTGGTGGTGGTGGTGGCGTTGCCACAACACTGTAAGCCCTCAGAGTTACTCTTGGTGGGTGCAGCAATGGGCCCTGCTGTGAATTATTAGATCAAGAATTGTAATTACATGCCCCTGTTGAACAGGGGCTGAAAAATTGGGCCTTAGGTACTGGTGGCACAACACTGCAACCCCTCACAGATACTGTACTTGGAGCACAGCAATGAGCCCTGTTGCAAAGTATTGCTTCAAAAATTGTAATTACACGCCCCTGTTAAACAGGGGCTGAAAAATTGGGCCTTAGGCACTGGTGGCACAACACTGCAACCCCTCACAGATACTGTACTTGGAGCACAGCTATGAGCCCTGTTACAAAGTATTGCTTCAAAAATTGTAATTACACGCCCCTGTTAAACAGGGGCTGAAAAATTGGGCGTTAGGCACTGGTGGCGGCACCCATAAACAAAAATGATCTTCCAAGCTATCATCATCAATCGTATCATTGAGGACTCGGAGGAGGAGGATAGCCAGTCAACATAACAGCACAGGCACTCAGCATCAGCATCAGTCTTGAAGGGATGTGACATGTTAAAATCAATTAGTCTGTTATATCAGCATCAGGTGTGTGGTAGCTGGTGGTGATCCAAGACTGGTTCATCTTGATGAAAGTCAGTCGATCAACCGAGTCGGTGGACAGGCGCACCCTGTGATCCGTGACAAATCCTCCAGCAGCACTGAATGTGCGTTCCGAAAGAACGCTGGATGCAGGACAGGCCAGTAGCTCAATTGCATACTGTGCAAGCTCTGGCCAGTGATCCATCCTCAAGACCCAGTAAGCCAGAGGATTTTCGGTGGGGAAGGTGTCCAAGTCTGACCTTGCCCCTAGATATTCCTGCACCATGTTTATCAGACGCTGGCGATGGTTGCTGGAACCGATCATACTTTGGGGCTGCGGACTAAAGAATTGTCTGAACGCATCGGTCAGACGGCCACCTTCCCCACCGCTCCTTCTTTGACTGGCCGAAGCCTCAGCAACTCGTTGTCCAGGACCAGGAGTTTGTAACCTCCCAGTCTCTGGGAACGTGTTGCACAGACCTTTCTGCAAGGCCTCCCGGAGTTGTCTCATCCTCTGCTCCCTCTGCGACGGTAACATAAGGTCCGCAACCTTACCCTTGTACCGTGGATCAAGGAGAGTGGCCAGCCAGTAATGGTCCCTCTCCTTGATCCGAAGAATACGAGGATCCTTCCGCAGACTTTGCAGGATCAGGGAGGCCATGCAGCGTAGGTTAGCTGAGGCATTCGGTCCGGAGTCCTCTGGGTCACTAAGGACGACATGATCCGCAGCCACCTCCTCCCAGCCACGTACAAGTCCACGGGTTTCTTGGGACTGTAAATCATCCCTAAAAGACTGCTGCTGTTGATGCTGCTGAGTGCCAGGCTCCACCTCCATGCTGACACAATCCTCCTCCTCCTCCTCCTCGTCCTCTTCCTGTGCGATGGGTGGGACAGAAGGAACACTGTCTGGGTAAAGGGGGCCTTGAGAGGCAAGGAAGTCCTCCTCTTCCTGCCTCTGTTCTGCCTCAAGTGCCCTGTCCATTATTCCATGCAGCGTGTGCTCCAACAGGTGGACAAGAGGTACAGTGTCACTGATGCATGCACTGTCACTGCTCACCATCCTCGTGGCCTCCTCAAATGGTGCCAGGACAGTGCATGCATCCCTGATCATGCCCCACTGGCGTGGAGAAAAAAAAACAAGCTCCCCTGACCCTGTCCTGGTGCCGTAGTCGTACAGGTACTCATTGATGGCCCTCTGCTGCGTGTGCAGCCGCTGCAGCATGGCCAACGTTGAGTTCCACCTGGTGGGCATGTCACATATAAGGCGGTTCTTGGGCAGGTTCAACTCCTTTTGCAGCTCAGCCAGGCGAGCACTGGCATTATAAGATCTGCGGAAATGCACACAGACTTTCCTGGCCTGCCTCAGGACATCCTATAAGCCCGGGTACCTGCCCAAGAACCGCTGCACCACCAGGTTAAGGACGTGAGCCATACAGGGCACATGGGTCAGTTGTCCCTGTCGGAGGGCGGAGAGGAGGTTGGTGCCATTGTCGCAAACCACCATTCCTGGCTTAAGCTGGCGTGGCGTCAACCACCTCTCGGCCTGCCCCTGCAGAGCAGACAGGACCTCTGCCCCAGTGTGGCTTCTGTCCCCCAAACACACCAGCGCAAGCACGGCATGGCATCTTTTTGCCTGCGTACTTGCGTAGCCCCTTGAACGCCTACGGAGCACCGCTGGTTCAGAGGACAAACCACAGGAAGAGGCCATGGAGGAAGAAGAAGAGGAGGGGGTGGAGGAGAGAGGTGTGTCACAACCAGTAGTAGCATTTTGGAGGCGTGGCGGTGGAACAACCTCCAACACTACTGCACCTTGTCCTGCATCCTTCCCAGCTGCCAAAAGAGTGACCCAATGGGCCGTGAAAGAAAGGTAACGTCCCTGTCCATGCCTGCTGGACCATGAGTCAGCGGTAATATGCACCTTACCGCTGACCGCCCTGTCCAGCGAGGCCAAGACATTGCCTTCCACATGCCGGTAGAGAGCCGGAATAGCCTTCCGTGAGAAAAAGTGGCGTTTGGGAACCTGCCACTGAGGAACCGCACATTGCACAAACTCATGGAAGGGGGCCGAGTCTACCAACTGAAAAGGCAGCAGTTGAAGCGCTAGCAATTTAGCCAAGCTAGCATTCAACCGCTGGGCATGTGGATGGCTGGGAGTGAACTTCTTTTGACGGTCCAGCAGCTGGGGCAGGGAAATTTGCCTGCTAGAATCGGACGTCGGTGTACTGCTAGCAGAGTGGCCGCAAGTACTTGGCTGTGACACACCTAATTCTACACCTTCATTCCTCTCAGTGCATGTTTCAGAGAGGACTGAAGTTATAGTGGGGTTGGAGATCCCAGCTGATGCGGTGCAAGGAGAGGTCCGCTTTGTTCTTTGATGTGGGTCTTTGAGGTAGGCTTGCCAACGAGCTGCATGGCAGGTCAACATATGTCTGGTCAGGCATGTGGTACCCAAGCGGCTGATGTTTTGGCCACGCGATATACGCTTGAGACATATGTTGCAAACAGCAGCTGTGCGATCTGATGCACTAGCCTCAAAAAAGGCCCACACCAAAGAACTTTTTGAATGACGGGCATAGGCAGCGCCCTGCACAGGCGGAGCTCTGCGGTGTGATTCCGTCGGTGTACTGCCCTTACGCTGGCCACCAAAGGGCATCCTGCCTCGTTGGAGATGTGCCTCCTCCTCATCCTCCTCCTCCTCCTCTCTCCTATTAGGCACCCACGTGGAGTCAGTGACCTCATCATCCCCTCCCTCCTCATCACTGGAGCCAATCTGGCAGTATGCTGCAGCTGCTGGAACATGACTGCCAGATTGGTGTCCTTCTTGAGCATCCCCTCTGTCTGCTCTCACGCTACTGCCTTCCTCTAGCTGGGTTTCATCATCAGACCCTTCGAAACGCTGGGCATCCTCCTGGAGCATGTACCCAACACTGTGCTCAAACAGTTCGGGGGACTCCTCAGGAGGAGGACATGGTGGGTCTAGGGAAGGAGTGACTGATGATGAGTCTGACATTGATACCAGGGAAGAGGACGCTTTGGCAGCTGCTTTGCCAGTACCCTGAGCCTGGGTGAGAGAGGATGAGGAGGAGGAGGAGGGCTTGGTCATCCACTCTACCAAGTCTTCAGCATGATGTGGCTCAACATGTCCAGCTGCCGAAAAGAAGGACAAGCGTGTCCCATGGCCATGTGCTGATGACAATGCACCGCGTCCACGACCAGCACTGTTGCCCCCAGACACAGAGCCTGCTTGCCCTCTTTTATTGCCTCCTGACTGTCTGCCTCTCCTTGTTTGCCTTCCAGACATTCTAATGGATGGCCTGCAGGGAGATGGGAAAAAAAGCAATAAGGGCTACCTTCAGGTGTCCTTCTCTGTCCCTTTAATTAAGGATTTCTAAATATGGTTGAGGATGATTGCTTTCGCACAGAATAGCACAATGACAATTTCCCTGACTGTCCAAAAAACAAGGATTTCAAAGATGGTTGATGAGGAATGCTTTAGCACAGTATAGCACAATGAGAATTTCCCTCACTGTCCTTCCCTGTCCCTACAAACAAGGTTTAGCACAGTAAAACACACTGACACTCTCCCTACCTATAGTTTTCTGTCCCTATAAAATTTTTTTTTTTTAAAGATGGTTGATGAGGAATGCTTTAGCACAGTATAGCACAATGAGAATTTCCCTCACTGTCCTTCTATGTCCCTACAAACAAGGTTTAGCACAGTAAAACACACTGACACTCTCCCTACCTATAGTTTTCTGTCCCTATAAAAAATGTTTTTTTAAAGATGGTTGATGAGGAATGCTTTAGCACAGTATAGCACAATGAGAATTTCCCTCACTGTCCTTCCCTGTCCCTACAAACAAGGTTTAGCACAGTAAAACACACTGACACTCTCCCTACCTATAGTTTTCTGTCCCTATAAAAAAATTTTTTTTAAAGATGGTTGATGAGGAATGCTTTAGCACAGTATAGCACAATGAGAATTTCCCTCACTGTCCTTCCCTGTCCCTACAAACAAGGTTTAGCACAGTAAAACACACTGACACTCTCCCTACCTATAGTTTTCTGTCCCTATAATTTTTTTTTTTTTAAAGATGGTTGATGAGGAATGCTTTAGCACAGTATAGCACAATGAGAATTTCCCTCACTGTCCTTCCCTGTCCCTACAAACAAGGTTTAGCACAGTAAAACACACTGACACTCTCCCTACCTATAGTTTTCTGTCCCTATAAAAAATGTTTTTTTAAAGATGGTTGATGAGGGATGCTTTAGCACAGTATAGCACAATGAGAATTTCCCTCACTGTCCTTCCCTGTCCCTACAAACAAGGTTTAGCACAGTAAAACACACTGACACTCTCCCTACCTATAGTTTTCTGTCCCTATAATTTTTTTTTTTTAAAGATGGTTGATGAGGAATGCTTTAGCACAGTATAGCACAATGAGAATTTCCCTCACTGTCCTTCCCTGTCCCTACAAACAAGGTTTAGCACAGTAAAACACACTGACACTCTCCCTACCTATAGTTTTCTGTCCCTATAAAAAAATTTTTTTTTAAAGATGGTTGATGAGGAATGCTTTAGCACAGTATAGCACAATGAGAATTTCCCTCACTGTCCTTCCCTGTCCCTACAAACAAGGTTTAGCACAGTAAAACACACTGACACTCTCCCTACCTATAGTTTTCTGTCCCTATCATTTTTTTTTTTTAAAGATGGTTGATGAGGAATGCTTTAGCACAGTATAGCACAATGAGAATTTCCCTCACTGTCCTTCCCTGTCCCTACAAACAAGGTTTAGCACAGTAAAACACACTGACACTCTCCCTACCTATAGTTTTCTGTCCCTATAATTTTGTTTTTTTTAAAGATGGTTGATGAGGAATGCTTTAGCACAGTATAGCACAATGAGAATTTCCCTCACTGTCCTTCCCTGTCCCTACAAACAAGGTTTAGCACAGTAAAACACACTGACACTCTCCCTACCTATAGTTTTCTGTCCCTATAAAAATTTTTTTTTTAAAGATGGTTGATGAGGAATGCTTTAGCACAGTATAGCACAATGAGAATTTCCCTCACTGTCCTTCCCTGTCCCTACAAACAAGGTTTAGCACAGTAAAACACACTGACACTCTCCCTACCTATAGTTTTCTGTCCCTATAAAAAAATTTTTTTTAAAGATGGTTGATGAGGAATGCTTTAGCACAGTATAGCACAATGAGAATTTCCCTCACTGTCCTTCCCTGTCCCTACAAACAAGGTTTAGCACAGTAAAACACACTGACACTCTCCCTACCTATAGTTTTCTGTCCCTATAATTTTTTTTTTTTTAAAGATGGTTGATGAGGAATGCTTTAGCACAGTATAGCACAATGAGAATTTCCCTCACTGTCCTTCCCTGTCCCTACAAACAAGGTTTAGCACAGTAAAACACACTGACACTCTCCCTACCTATAGTTTTCTGTCCCTATAAAAAATGTTTTTTTAAAGATGGTTGATGAGGGATGCTTTAGCACAGTATAGCACAATGAGAATTTCCCTCACTGTCCTTCCCTGTCCCTACAAACAAGGTTTAGCACAGTAAAACACACTGACACTCTCCCTACCTATAGTTTTCTGTCCCTATAATTTTTTTTTTTTTAAAGATGGTTGATGAGGAATGCTTTAGCACAGTATAGCACAATGAGAATTTCCCTCACTGTCCTTCCCTGTCCCTACAAACAAGGTTTAGCACAGTAAAACACACTGACACTCTCCCTACCTATAGTTTTCTGTCCCTATAAAATTTTTTTTTTTTAAAGATGGTTGATGAGGAATGCTTTAGCACAGTATAGCACAATGAGAATTTCCCTCACTGTCCTTCCCTGTCCCTACAAACAAGGTTTAGCACAGTAAAACACACTGACACTCTCCCTACCTATAGTTTTCTGTCCCTATCATTTTTTTTTTTTAAAGATGGTTGATGAGGAATGCTTTAGCACAGTATAGCACAATGAGAATTTCCCTCACTGTCCTTCCCTGTCCCTACAAACAAGGTTTAGCACAGTAAAACACACTGACACTCTCCCTACCTATAGTTTTCTGTCCCTATAATTTTTTTTTTTTTAAAGATGGTTGATGAGGAATGCTTTAGCACAGTATAGCACAATGAGAATTTCCCTCACTGTCCTTCCCTGTCCCTACAAACAAGGTTTAGCACAGTAAAACACACTGACACTCTCCCTACCTATAGTTTTCTGTCCCTATAAAAATTTTTTTTTTAAAGATGGTTGATGAGGAATGCTTTAGCACAGTATAGCACAATGAGAATTTCCCTCACTGTCCTTCCCTGTCCCTACAAACAAGGTTTAGCACAGTAAAACACACTGACACTCTCCCTACCTATAGTTTTCTGTCCCTATAAAAAATTTTTTTTTTAAAGATGGTTGATGAGGAATGCTTTAGCACAGTATAGCACAATGAGAATTTCCCTCACTGTCCTTCCCTGTCCCTACAAACAAGGTTTAGCACAGTAAAACAGACTGACACTCTCCCTACCTATCCTTCTCTTTCCCTAAACTAAAGGAATCCAGGTTAAGCAAGAAAAAAAAATGTCACTGTCCCTGCCTATGCTTCTCTTTCCCTGCTCCGGAACACACTACATTAGGCCGCCGTGCTGGCGGCCTTTTATAGTGTGGGGCGTGTACTAAACACCCTCAGCAATAATTGGCCACAGGCATCCTGCCTGTGGCCAATCATTGCTCTCCTCGCTGCCGTCGCTGTGCTTGGCCAAGCATGCGGGGTCACAGTGCATGCTTGGCCAATCACAGCGCCTGGATGACACTGCGATGGCGTAGTGCATTGTGGGCCGCGAATTAGGCGTGAACGGCCCAAATCGTTCGTTGTTCGGCGAATGATCGAACAGCCGATGTTCGAGTCGAACGTATGTTCGACTCGAACACCGAGCTCATCCCTACTGACGGCCTATCTCATTTCTTGAGACCCTAACATGCCAGAAAAGTACAAATACCCACCAAATGACCCCTTTTTGGAAATAAGACATTCCAAGGTATTTAGAAAGAGGCATTGTGAGTTTTTTAAAGTTGTCATTTTTTCCCACAATTCTTTGCAAAATCAAGATTTTTTTTTTCACAAAATTGTCATATTAGCAGGTTATTTCTCACACACAGCATATGCATACCACAAATTACACCCCAAAACACATTCTGCTATTACTTCCGGGTATGGCGATACCATATGTGTGAGACTTTTACACAGCGTGGCCACATACAGAGGCCCAACATGCAGGGAGCACCTTCAGACGTTCTGGAGCACCGAGGCCAATTCTGATATTTCTCTCCTACATGTAAAAATCATCATTTGTTTGCTAGAAAATTACATAGAACCCCAAAACATTATATATGTTTTTTTAGCAAATACCTTAGAGAATATAATGGTGGTCATTGCAACTTTTTATCTCGCACGGTATTTGCGCAGCAATTTTTTTAACGCGTTTTTTACGGAAAAAAAAATGTTTTGTGCTTAAAAAAAAAAAAAAACAGTAAAGTTAGCCCAATGTTTTTGCATAATGTGAAAGATGAAGTTACGCCGCGTAAATAGATACCTAACATGTCACCCTTCAAAATTGCACACGCTCGTGGAATGGCGCCAAACTTCGCTACTTAAAAATCCCCATAGGCGACGCTTTAAATATTTTTACTGGTTACATGTTTTGAGTTACAGAGGAGGTCTAGGGCCAAAATTGTTGCTCTCGCTCTTACGTTCGCAGAGATACCTCACATGTGTGGTTTGAAAACCGTTTTCATATGTGGGCGGGACTTATGCATGCGTTCGCTTCTGTATGCGAGCTCACGGGGACAGGGGCGCTTTAAAAAAATATATTTTTTTTTATTGTTCATTTTACTTTATTTATTTTAGTCTGACATGTTTTTCCGCCCCAAAATTTTTTTTATCACTTTTATACCTATTACAAGGAACGTAAACATCCCTTGTAATAGGAATATGGCATGACAGGTCCTCTTTACAGTGAGATATGGGGTCAATAAGACCCCACATCTCACCTCTAGGCTGAGAAGCCTGAAAAAAAAACAAAAAAAAAAAAAACAATCCTTGCTTTGATCGTAGCGGTGAGTCGGTAGAAGCACCGGAGGGCGGCAGGGGGGGGGGGACATCCCCTCTTGCCTCCCGTAAGAATGATCAAGTGGCGGAACAGCCGCTATGATCATTCTTATGGTGTAGGGAATCGCCGGCTGAAAAAGCTAATATCTGAATGATGCCTGTAGCTGCTCCCATCATTCAGATATCCCCGCTAGTGATGAGCCGAACACCCCCGGGTTCGGTTCGCACCAGAACCCGCGAACGGACCGAAAGTTCGCACGAACATTAGAACCCTATTAAATACAATGGATGCGAACGTTCGGATTCTAAAGTGCTAATTATAACGACTATTATCCATGTTATTGTCCTAAACAGAAGTTGGGAACCCGGGTTCTGCACCAGGGGACATGTATCAATGCAAAAATAAGTTTTAAAAACAGACGTTTTCCGGGAGCAGTCATTTTAATGGTGCATAAAGTGAAAAAAAAAAAGTCAAATATTCCTTTAAATATTGTACCTGGGGGGTGTCTAAAGTATGCCTGTGAAGTGCCACGTGTTTCCCGTGTTTAGAACTGTCCCTGCACAAAATAACATTTCTAAAGGAAAAAAAAACATTTAAAACTGCTTGCGGCTTTAATGTAATGTCTGGTCCCGGTAATATGGATGAAAATCTTTAAGAAAAATGGCATAGCTACCCCATCAACCCCCCCCCCCCCCCCCTACCCCAGCCCATTACCAGCCCCTTTGGGTCTTGTATGGATATTAAGGGGAACCCCGCACACAAAATAAAAAAGGCCCTATATACTCTGAACAGCCGTATACAGGCAGTGCATACAAGACAGGGACTGTAGGTTTGTTCTTATGTAGAATCTGTTTGTAATTTTGAACAGCTACATTGTTTAAGTGTAGCTCCAGCCCAAATACCTATTTTTAAGCTTTTTGGAAAACATAGGGAAGGGTTATCACCCCTGTAACATTTGTTTTGCTGTCTGTGCCCCTGTTCAGAACATTTCACCTCACTTTGCGTCCCAATGACAACTGTTTTTGAAATGTGGTGTTTTTATTGAAACAAGGATTGGTGATAAAGCATCAGTAGAGAGGAGACACCTTTCTCCCATATTAATTCTTACAGGAGAGAATTTTCCTTCCAAGGGGTAGATTTCCTCTCACTTCCTGTTGTCTTCTTCCGTTTGCAAGTAGTAGTCGTTTGTAAGTTGGATGTTTGAAAGTAGGGACCTGCCGTATATACTCTGCAGAAATTGGCCCCTTAGGTGTTGGTGTTGGCACAACACTGTAAGCACTCACAGTTACTCTTGGTGGGTGCTGGAACGCCCTGCTGTCAACTATTATATCAGGAATTGTAATAACATATAATTGTTGATCAGTGGTAGTAAAAATTGGGCCTTTGATGGTGGTGCTGGTGCCACAACACTGTAAGGCCTGACAGTTACTCTTGGTGGGCGCAGCAATGGGCCCTGCTGTGAATTATTAGATCAATAATTATAATTGCATGCCCCTGTTGAACAGGGGCTGAAAAATTGGGCCTTTGGTGGTGGTGGTGGTGGTGATGGTGGTGCTGGTGCCACAACACTGTAAGGCCTGACAGTTAGTCTTGGTGGGCGCAGCAATGGGCCCTGCTGTGAATTATTAGATCAATAATTATAATTGCATGCCCCTGTTGAACAGGGGCTGAAAAATTGGGCCTTAGGCACTGGTGGCACAACACTGCAACCCCTCACAGATACTGTACTTGGAGCACAGCAATGAGGCCTGTTGCAAAGTATTGCATCAAAAATTGTAATTACACGCCCCTGTTAAACAGGGGCTGAAAAATTGGGCCTTAGCCACTGGTGGCGTCACCCATAAACCAAAATGATCTTCCAAGCTATCATCATTAATCGTATCATTGAGGAGGAGGAGGAGGATAGCCAGTCAACATAACAGCACAGGCACTCAGCATCAGCATCAGTCTTGAAGGGATGTGACATTTTAAAATCAATTAGTCTGTTATATCAGCATCAGGTGTGTGGTAGCTGGTGGTGATCCAAGACTGGTTCATCTTGATGAAAGTCAGTCGATCAACCGAGTCGGTGGACAGGCGCACCCTGTGATCCGTGACAAATCCTCCAGCAGCACTGAATGTGCGTTCTGAAAGAACGCTGGATGCAGGACAGGCCAGTAGCTCAATTGCATACTGTGCAAGCTCTGGCCAGTGATCCATCCTCAAGACCCAGTAAGCCAGAGGATTTTTGGTGGGGAAGGTGTCCAAGTCTGACCTTGCCCCTAGGTATTCCTGCACCATGTATATCAGACGCTGGCGATGGTTGCTGGAACCGATCATACTTTGGGGCTGCGGACTAAAGAATTGTCTGAACGCATCGGTCAGACGGCCACCTTCCCCACCGCTCCTTCTTTGACTGCCCGAAGCCTCAGCAACTCGTTGTCCAGGACCAGGAGTTTGTAACCTCCCAGTCTCTGGGAACGCGTTGCACAGACCTTTCTGCAAGGCCTCCCGGAGTTGTCTCATCCTCTGCTCCCTCTGCGACGGTAACATAAGGTCCGCAACCTTACCCTTGTACCGTGGATCAAGGAGAGTGGCCAGCCAGTAATGGTCCCTCTCCTTGATCCGAAGAATACGAGGATCCTTCCGCAGACTTTGCAGGATCAGGGAGGCCATGCAGCGTAGGTTAGCTGAGGCATTCAGTCCGGAGTCCTCTGGGTCACTAAGGACGACATGATCCGCAGCCACCTCCTCCCAGCCACGTACAAGTCCACTGGTTTCTTGGGACTGTAAATCATCCCTAAAAGACTGCTGCTGATGATGCTGAGTGCCAGCCTCCACCTCCATGCTGACACAATCCTCCTCCTCCTCCTCCTCCTCTTCCTGTGCGATGGGTGGGACAGAAGGAACACTGTCTGGGTAAAGGGGGCCTTGAGAGGCAAGGAAGTCCTCCTCTTCCTGCCTCTGTTCTGCCTCAAGTGCCCTGTCCATTATTCCACGCAGCGTGTGCTCCAACAGGTGGACAAGAGGTACAGTGTCACTGATGCATGCACTGTCACTGCTCACCATCCTCGTGGCCTCCTCAAATGGTGCCAGGACAGTGCATGCATCCCTGATCATGCCCCACTGGCGTGGTGAAAAAAACCCGAGCTCCCCTGACCTTGTCCTGGTGCCGTAGTCGCACAGGTACTCATTGATGGCCCTCTGCTGCGTGTGCAGCCGCTGCAGCATGGCCAACGTTGAGTTCCACCTGGTGGGCATGTCACATATAAGGCGGTTCTTGGGCAGGTTCAACTCCTTTTGCAGCTCAGCCAGGCGAGCACTGGCATTATAAGATCTGCGGAAATGCACACAGACTTTCCTGGCCTGCCTCAGGACATCCTGTAAGCCCGGGTACCTGCCCAAGAACCGCTGCACCACCAGGTTAAGGACGTGAGCCATACAGGGCACATGGGTCAGTTGTCCCTGTCGGAGGGCGGAGAGGAGGTTGGTGCCATTGTCGCAAACCACCATTCCTGGCTTAAGCTGGCGTGGCGTCAACCACCTCTCGGCATGCCCCTGCAGAGCAGACAGGACATCTGCCCCAGTGTGGCTCCTGTCCCCCAAACACACCAGCGCAAGCACGGCATGGCATCTTTTTGCCTGCGTACTTGCGTAGCCCCTTGAACGCCTACGGAGCACCGCTGGTTCCGAGGACAAACCACAGGAAGAGGCCATGGAGGAAGAAGAAGAGGAGGGGGTGGAGGAGAGAGGTGTGTCACAACCAGTAGAAGCATTTTGGAGGCGTGGCGGCGGAACAACCTCCAACACTACTGCACCTTGTCCTGCATCCTTCCCAGCTGCCAAAAGAGTGACCCAATGGGCCGTGAAAGAAAGGTAACGTCCCTGTCCATGCCTGCTGGACCATGAGTCAGCGGTAATATGCACCTTACCGCTGACCGCCCTGTCCAGCGAGGCCAAGACATTGCCTTCCACATGCCTGTAGAGAGCCGGAATCGCCTTCCGTGAGAAAAAGTGGCGTTTGGGAACCTGCCACTGAGGAACCGCACATTGCACAAACTCACGGAAGGGGGCCGAGTCTACCAACTGAAAAGGCAGCAGTTGAAGCGCTAGCAATTTAGCCAAGCTAGCATTCAACCGCTGGGCATGTGGATGGCTGGGAGTGAACTTCTTTCGACGGTCCAGCAGCTGGGGCAGGGAAATTTGCCTGCTAGAATCGGACGTCGGTGTACTGCTAGCAGAGTGGACGCAAGTACTTGGCTGTGACACACCTAATTCTACACCTTCATTCCTCTCAGTGCAGGTTTCAGAGAGGACTGAAGGTATAGTGGGGTTGGAGATCCCAGCTGATGCGGTGCAAGGAGAGGTCCGCTTTGTTCTTTGGTGTGGGTCTTTAAGGTAGGCTTGCCAACGAGCTGCATGGCAGGTCAACATATGTCTGATCAAGCATGTGGTGCCCAAGCGGCTGATGTTTTGACCACGCGATATACGCTTGAGACATATGTTGCAAACAGCAGCTGTGCGATCTGATGCACTCGCCTCAAAAAAGGCCCACACCAAAGAACTTTTTGAATGACGGGCAGAGGCAGTGCCCTGCACAGGCGGAGCTCTGCGTTGTGATTCCGTCGGTGTGCTGCCCATATGCTGGCCACCCAAGGGCATCCTGCCTCATTGGAGATGTGCCTCCTCCTCATCCTCCTCCTCCTCCTCTCTCCTATTAGGCACCCACGTGGAGTCAGTGACCTCATCATCCCCTCCCTCCTCATCACTGGAGCCAATCTGGCAGTATGCTGCAGCTGCTGGAGCATGACTGCCAGATTGGTGTCCTTCTTGAGCATCCCCTCTCTCTGCTCTCACGCTACTGCCTTCCTCTATCTGGGTATCATCATCAGATCCTTTGAAACGCTGGGCATCCTCCTGGAGCATGTACCCAACACTGTGCTCAAACAGTTCGGGGGACTCCTCAGGAGGAGGACATGGTGGGTCTAGGGAAGGATTGACTAATGAAGATAATGATACCAGAGAAGAGGACGCTTTGGCAGCTGCTTTGCCAGTACCCTGAGCCTGGGTGAGAGAGGATGAGGAGGATAAGGTGGGCTTGGTCATCCACTCTACCAAGTCTTCGGCATGATGTGGCTCAACATGTCCAGCTGCCGAAAAGAAGGACAAGCGTGTCCCATGGCCATGTGCTGATGACAATGCACCGCGTCCACGACCAGCACTGTTGCCCCCAGACACAGAGCCTGCTTGCCCTCTTTTTTTGCCTCCTGACTGTCTGCCTCTCCTTGTTTGCCTTCCAGACATTTTAATGGATGGCCTGCAGGGAGATGGGAAAAAGAGCAATAAGGGCTACCTTCAGGTGTATACTGTGCAGGAGGCTTAGCAACAATGACACTGACACTGTCCCCTGCCTATCCTTCTCTGTCCCTAAACACAAGGATTTACAATATGCTTCAGCAAGATTGGTTTAGAACAGAATAGCTCACTGACACTTTCCCTCACTGTACCTCTCTGTCCCTAAACTCAAGGATTTCAAATATGGTTCAGCAAGATTGGTTTAGAACAGAATAGCACACTGTCAGTTTCACTCACTGTCCTTCTCTGTCCCTACAAACAAGATTTAGCACAGAATAGCACACTGATAGTTTCCACGAGTGTCCTTCTCTGTCCCTAAACTCAAGGATTTCAAATATGGTTCAGCAAGATTGGTTTAGAACAGAATAGCACACTGACACTTTCCCTCACTGTACCTCTCTGTCCCTAAACTCAAGGATTTCAAATATGGTTCAGCAAGATTGGTTTAGAACAGAATAGCACACTGTCAGTTTCACTCACTGTCCTTCTCTGTCCCTACAAACAAGATTTAGCACAGAATAGCACACTGATAGTTTCCACGAGTGTCCTTCTCTGTCCCTAAACTCAAGGATTTCAAATATGGTTCAGCAAGATTGGTTTAGAACAGAATAGCACACTGACACTTTCCCTCACTGTACCTCTCTGTCCCTAAACTCAAGGATTTCAAATATGGTTCAGCAAGATTGGTTTAGAACAGAATAGCACACTGTCAGTTTCACTCACTGTCCTTCTCTGTCCCTACAAACAAGATTTAGCACAGAATAGCACACTGATAGTTTCCACGAGTGTCCTTCTCTGTCCCTAAACTCAAGGATTTCAAATATGGTTCAGCAAGATTGGTTTAGAACAGAATAGCACACTGTCAGTTTCACTCACTGTCCTTCTCTGTCCCTACAAACAAGATTTAGCACAGAATAGCACACTGATAGTTTCCACGAGTGTCCTTCTCTGTCCCTAAACTCAAGGATTTCAAATATGGTTCAGCAAGATTGGTTTAGAACAGAATAGCACACTGACACTTTCCCTCACTGTACCTCTCTGTCCCTAAACGCAAGGATTTCAAATATGGTTCAGCAAGATTGGTTTAGAACAGAATAGCTCACTGACACTTTCCCTCACTGTACCTCTCTGTCCCTAAACTCAAGGATTTCAAATATGGTTCAGCAAGATTGGTTTAGAACAGAATAGCACACTGTCAGTTTCACTCACTGTCCTTCTCTGTCCCTACAAACAAGATTTAGCACAGAATAGCACACTGATAGTTTCCACGAGTGTCCTTCTCTGTCCCTAAACTCAAGGATTTCAAATATGGTTCAGCAAGATTGGTTTAGAACAGAATAGCACACTGTCAGTTTCACTCACTGTCCTTCTCTGTCCCTACAAACAAGATTTAGCACAGAATAGCACACTGATAGTTTCCACGAGTGTCCTTCTCTGTCCCTAAACTCAAGGATTTCAAATATGGTTCAGCAAGATTGGTTTAGAACAGAATAGCACACTGACACTTTCCCTCACTGTACCTCTCTGTCCCTAAACTCAAGGATTTCAAATATGGTTCAGCAAGATTGGTTTAGAACAGAATAGCACACTGTCAGTTTCACTCACTGTCCTTCTCTGTCCCTACAAACAAGATTTAGCACAGAATAGCACACTGATAGTTTCCACGAGTGTCCTTCTCTGTCCCTAAACTCAAGGATTTCAAATATGGTTCAGCAAGATTGGTTTAGAACAGAATAGCACACTGACACTTTCCCTCACTGTACCTCTCTGTCCCTAAACTCAAGGATTTCAAATATGGTTCAGCAAGATTGGTTTAGAACAGAATAGCACACTGTCAGTTTCACTCACTGTCCTTCTCTGTCCCTACAAACAAGATTTAGCACAGAATAGCACACTGATAGTTTCCACGAGTGTCCTTCTCTGTCCCTAAACTCAAGGATTTCAAATATGGTTCAGCAAGATTGGTTTAGAACAGAATAGCACACTGACACTTTCCCTCACTGTACCTCTCTGTCCCTAAACTCAAGGATTTCAAATATGGTTCAGCAAGATTGGTTTAGAACAGAATAGCACACTGATACTTTCCCTCACTGTACCTCTCTGTCCCTAAACTCAAGGATTTCAAATATGGTTCAGCAAGATTGGTTTAGAACAGAATAGCTCACTGACACTTTCCCTCACTGTACCTCTCTGTCCCTAAACTCAAGGATTTCAAATATGGTTCAGCAAGATTGGTTTAGAACAGAATAGCACACTGTCAGTTTCACTCACTGTCCTTCTCTGTCCCTACAAACAAGATTTAGCACAGAATAGCACACTGATAGTTTCCACGAGTGTCCTTCTCTGTCCCTAAACTCAAGGATTTCAAATATGGTTCAGCAAGATTGGTTTAGAACAGAATAGCACACTGACACTTTCCCTCACTGTACCTCTCTGTCCCTAAACTCAAGGATTTCAAATATGGTTCAGCAAGATTGGTTTAGAACAGAATAGCACACTGACACTTTCCCTCACTGTACCTCTCTGTCCCTACAAACAAGGTTTAGCACAGAATAACACACTGACACTCTCCCTACCTATCCTTATTTGTTCTTAAACACAAGGAATCCAGGATTAGTAAAGGAAAAAAATGACACTGTCCCTGCCTATGCTTCTCTTTCCCTGCTCCGGAACACACTACACAAGGCCGCCGCGCTGGCGGCCTTTTATAGTGTGGGGCGTGTACTAAACCCCCTCAGCAATAATTGGCCACAGGCATCCTGCCTGTGGCCAATCATTGCTCTCCTCGCTGCCGGCGCTGTGATTGGCCAAGCATGCGGGGTCACAGTGCATGCTTGGCCAATCACAGCGCCTGGATGACACTGCGATGGCGTAGTGCATTGTGGGCCGTTCGCGTCACTCGAATTTGGCGCGAACGGCCCAAATAGTTCGATCTTCGTCGAACGATCGAACAGCCGATGTTCGAGTCGAACGTATGTTCGACTCGAACACGAAGCTCATCCCTAATCCCCGCACAAAGTCAAGGACGTCATATGACGGCCGGCGGGCGGGAAGTGGTTATTGCAGAGTATTGCCGGGCATTGCGGAGTATTGCTGGGCATTGCGGAGTATTGCCGGGCATTGCAGAGTATTGCCAGGCATTGCGGAGTATTGCTGGGTATTGCGGAGTATTGCAGGGCATTGCGGAGTATGGCAGGGCATTGCGGAGTATGGCAAGGTATTGCGGAGTATGGCAGGGTATTGCGGAGTATGGCAGGTGTGAGGGGGTTAGCTCGGCAGCGGGTGTGTGTGACCCCCGGGATGGGCTCCCCACACAAAAACAGGCCCAGCAGACGGAGGTTGTGGTTTTCAAAATCAAAAAGGTGCCGTTTATTTTCTATTTACAGTGACAAAAACACAGCAAAGCAAAAAAAACAAACAAAATAAATCCTGGTCAACTTGACCTCTGACTAAACATACAGGTTTCCTAACTAACAACTGGGATCAGCCTAGTGCTGTCCTAGTCCCTGGTTTTAAATGTCCAAGCAAAATATAGCCACACAGGCTTTCTCTCACCGCACAGGGGTTCACTCTCCCTAGACAGTCCACACAGGTCTGCTTCCAGGCATGAGCTAACATCTAATGAAGCTGGGATTTCTTATAGAGGCCTAAATGAGCTGACAAGGTTCAGCTGATCTCATCAACTCCCTGTCTGCACGACGCCCAGCCCTCTCCTTAGAGGTATGAGTCATCCATGAGCCCACTAGCCTTATACAACTCTCCACCTAGTTGTATAAATCGGCGTAAAGCCTGAATCTGGGCGAAATATATCTACCCCCCTGGATGCAACCAGGTGACTTTACCTTCCTGCTGTCACATACCCCCCCCTCTTGTTTTAACCTCGGGGTTGGAACACCAGCAATCAGGCATTCATGTACTCGAGACAAAGCATCCACATTCCCCATTTGAACGCCAGGGCGATGCTTTACTGTGAAGTTGAATTCCTGGAGGGCCAGGAACCACCTATTCACTCTTCTATTTGTTTCCTTGTTTTGAGCCATCCACTTTAACGGAGCGTGATCCGTAACCATGTCAAAGTGCCTACCTAGCAGGTAGTACCGAAGGGAATCTAGAGCCCACTTCACCGCTAAACACTCCTTTTCAACGGTGGCGTAATTTACCTCATGGGACTTCAACTTCCTGCTGAGGTAAATGACTGGGTGCTCTTCCCCGTTCCAGACCTGGGACAATACTGCTCCTAACCCCACATCTGACGCATCACTTTGTACGACAAAGTCTCTAGAGAAGTCGGGTGAGTACAACACTGGCTGGCTACATAAGGCTTGTTTCAAGAATTGGAATGCTGCCTCAGCCTCGGGGGTCCATTTAATCATGACCGACCCTTTCCCCTTCGTCAGGTTGGTTAGGGGCACAGCCTTAGAAGCAAAGTGGGGAATGAATCGCCGATAATACCCAGCGATTCCCAGAAAGGCTCGTACCTGCTTCTTGCTGTTGGGACGTGGCCAACTCTGGATGGCCTCGACTTTGTTGAGTTGGGGTTTTATTACTCCCCTCCCAATGGTGTACCCAAGATATTTGGCCTCCTCCTGCCCAATGGTACACTTCTTGGGGTTAGCCGTAAACCCTGCTTCCCGAACAGAGTCCAGGACTGCTTGCACTTTTGGCAGATGTGAGGCCCAATCTGTGCTATGGACAATTACGTCATCCAGGTAAGCCGCAGCATACTTCCGATGGGGCCTCAGCATCTGGTCCATTTTCCGCTGGAATGTGGCCGGCGCATTCTGTAACCCGAACGGCATTCTTTTATATTGGAACGCCCCGTCTGGGGTTACAAATGCGGTTTTCTCTTTGGCTGACTTGGCCAGGGGGATTTGCCAATACCCTTTTGTGAGGTCAAGAGTCGTCATGTATCGGGCTGTTCCCAGCCGGTCGATCAACTCATCTATACGTGGCATGGGGTAGGTGTCAAATTTTGTAACTTTGTTCAACTGACGAAAATCGTTACAAAATCGCCAGCTCCCATCCGGTTTAGGCACCAACACAATGGGACTAGACCAATCACTTTGGGACTCCTCTATCACCCCTAAGTTCAGCATTTTCTGTACTTCCTCCCGTATTGCCTCCCGTCGGGCCTCTGGGATCCGATAGGGTTTTAACTTCACCCTTTCACCGGGCGGGGTAATAATGTCATGCTCTACCCCAGATGTTTGTCCCGGCAGCTCAGAGAATACCTCCTTGTTGCGAAGCACAAACTCCTTAACCTCCTGTTGTTGGGGTTGTGACAAGGTGGCTGCGATTCCAACCTCAGGAATCACGCAACCAGTTTGAGCTGGTGACCAAGTGTCTGCGACTAGGGACTCTCTATCCCTCCAGGCTTTCAACAGATTAACGTGATAGATCTGTTCGGGCTTTCGCCTTCCTGGTTGTCTGACCTTGTAATTCACTTCGCTCACTTTTTCCATTATCTCGTAGGGGCCTTGCCATTTGGCAAGGAATTTACTTTCAACCGTAGGGACAAGTACCAATATCCTATCCCCCGGGGAAAAGGTACGGGTCTTGGCTCCACGGTTGTACACTCTCTGCTGTGCCAACTGCGCTTGGGCCAAATGTTCCTTCACGATGGGCATTACCTGTGCAATTCGATCTTGCATCAGGGCGACATGCTCAATCACACTCCTGTGGGGAGAACTCTCACTTTCCCAAGTTTCCTTGGCAATATCCAACAGCCCTCTTGGGTGTCTCCCATACAGTAACTCAAAGGGGGAGAATCCCGTAGAGGATTGGGGCACCTCCCTAATAGCAAACATCAAATAAGGAAGTAGACAGTCCCAATCCTTTCCATCCCTATCCACCACTTTCTTCAACATTTGTTTTAGGGTTTTGTTGAATCTTTCAACCAGCCCATCGGTTTGGGGGTGATACACAGATGTACGTAATTGCGTCACTTTGAACAATTTACACAGCTCCTTCATAACCCGGGACATAAAGGGTGTACCTTGGTCCGTAAGCAGTTCTTTACAAATACCCACCCGGCTAAAAACAAGAGATAGCTCTTTGGCTATGGTTTTGGCCGAGGTATTTCTGAGAGGGATCGCTTCTGGATAACGGGTGGCATAGTCCATTATAACCAATATGTACTGGTGCCCCCTAGCGGACTTGATTATAGGACCTACCAAATCCATTGCGATTCTCTCAAACGGGACCTCAATGATGGGTAGAGGGACCAGCGGGCTACGGAAGTGTGGCATCGGGGCCGACCTCTGACACACAGGGCAGGAGGAACAATAATTTTCTATGTCCTTCATCACCCCAGGCCAATAGAATCTCTGTAATACCCTCTCTCGGGTTTTCTCTGTCCCCAGATGACCTCCAAGAATGTGCCCATGGGCCAACTCCAACACCAACTTCCTGTAAGGTTTGGGCACCACAAGCTGCTCAACGGTTTCTTCTGCCCTTTTTGCCACCCGATACAGTAGGTCCTTCTCTACGCTGAAGTATGGGTAAGTGCAGGTATTATCTGGGTTCACTAACTCGCCATCTATTTTCACTACGTTTTCCCGTGCCTTTATTAGGGCGGGGTCTTTCAACTGTTCTGTGGCAAAGTTTTCCCTGTGAACCTCAAGATCAGAAAACTCCACAGACGGTAGGTTTTCGTCTGAGGAGGTGGGCTCCTCTCCAGTTTCTTGAGTCTCCCCTGCCAATACTGACAAGGGAAATTCGGGAGAGTCCTCACCACTCTCAGAGGAGTTCTGGCTATCATATTCCTGGTACATAGGGGCACCAGTGGGGGGCTCAGGATCATCCCACAGTTCCCAGAACTTCGGAAAATCCCTTCCCACAATGGCGTCATGCGGTAACTGAGACACTAAGCCCACTGGATGAGAAAGGGTACCTTTGGGGGTCTCGAAACACACTGTAGTCACTGGATACTCTCGGGTGTCCCCATGCACACAAATAACAGCTACCTTGCTATTCCCAGAGACCTCTGTTTTAACTAATTCAGCCTTTATCAGGGTCACAAGGCTACCTGAATCCAGCAATACCACAACATTTCTACCATTAATACACATTTTGCATAAATGTTTCTCAGTTCCCCGAATGGCAGTGCATGCGACTGTCGCACACAGCGACTGACGTCTGCCCGTCAGAAAGTCACACTGCATGGGTTCCTCCAAAACTGGGCAATTTGCTGCAATATGTCCCGCTTGCCGGCAGCGGTAGCAAATGATCCTTCTTGCCGCCTCTTGAGCCGCTGATTTCCCAGGCTGTTCTCGCCAAACTTGGGGTAGAGCTCCCACCCTCTCACTCTCTCCACCCTTACCCCTTGGAATCATCTTATCCGCCCCTGGGGATGGTCTGGTCTTAGGGTGGAAAGTCCGAGTGTCTCTGGAAGAGGCCGTCAGGTTCTCTGTAGCCAAGTATTTCTCCACACGATCCACAAGACCATCGGCCGTCTCTGGGTCTCCATGGCTTACCCACTTTTGGATGGCAGTAGGAAGAGCTCTCAAAAACCGATCCATTACAACACGTTCCACAATCTTTGGTGCGGACAAAGTCTCTGGCTGTAGCCACTTTCTGCTCAGGTGAATGAGATCATACATTTGAGACCTGGGGGGTTTTCCAAGCTGGAAAGTCCAGTTATGCACACGCTGAGCCCGGACAGCCAGGGTGACACCCAGCCTTGCCAATATTTCAGCTTTTAGCATCACATAGTCTTTTGCTTGGTCAGGCTCTAGGTCATAGTAAGCTTTCTGCGATTCACCCGTTAACAGAGGAGCCACCAGTCCAGCCCACTGCTCCTCAGGCCACTTTTCTCTTTCAGCAGTCCTTTCAAACGTGGTCAAAAATACCTCTGGATCATCCTCTCCAGTCATTTTTGTCAATAAACGACTCACCCCAAAGGACGCGGTATTAGTGGGACGGCTTTCCTCACTGGTCTGCGGACGTTGCTGCATTACTGCTTCCATTTGTTGTAGTCTCTGCTCTTGCTTCTGTAATAGGTCTATGAAGCGGGCCTCAGATCGTTGCTGGGCTTGTTGCTGAGCTTCCAGACTCTGTTGGTGAGCTTGCTGCTGGGCTGCAAGGCTCTGTTGATGAGCTTGCTGCTGGGCTGCGAAGTTCTGTTGTTGAGCTGCAAGGCTCTTTTGCAAACCTGCATTTGTCTGCTGTTGATTGGCATTTGCTAGAGCCAGCTGTTTCAGTATCTCCTCCATGCTGGCTTAAAAAAAAACTGCCACTGGTTCTCCACCAACTGTGAGGGGGTTAGCTCGGCAGCGGGTGTGTGTGACCCCCGGGATGGGCTCCCCACACAAAAACAGGCCCAGCAGACGGAGGTTGTGGTTTTCAAAATCAAAAAGGTGCCGTTTATTTTCTATTTACAGTGACAAAAACACAGCAAAGCAAAAAAAACAAACAAAATAAATCCTGGTCAACTTGACCTCTGACTAAACATACAGGTTTCCTAACTAACAACTGGGATCAGCCTAGTGCTGTCCTAGTCCCTGGTTTTAAATGTCCAAGCAAAATATAGCCACACAGGCTTTCTCTCACCGCACAGGGGTTCACTCTCCCTAGACAGTCCACACAGGTCTGCTTCCAGGCATGAGCTAACATCTAATGAAGCTGGGATTTCTTATAGAGGCCTAAATGAGCTGACAAGGTTCAGCTGATCTCATCAACTCCCTGTCTGCACGACGCCCAGCCCTCTCCTTAGAGGTATGAGTCATCCATGAGCCCACTAGCCTTATACAACTCTCCACCTAGTTGTATAAATCGGCGTAAAGCCTGAATCTGGGCGAAATATATCTACCCCCCTGGATGCAACCAGGTGACTTTACCTTCCTGCTGTCACACAGGGTATTGCATGGTGTATTGCACGGGGTATTGCACAGGGGTTATTGCGCAGGGTATTGCAGAGTATTGCGCAGGGTATTGCAGAGTATTGCACAGGGTGTATTGTGCAGGGTATTGCAGAGTATTGTGCAGGGTATTGCAGAGTATTGCGCAGGGTATTGCAGAGTATTTTGCAGAGTATTGCGCAGGGTATTGCAGAATATTGTGCAGGGTATTGCAGAGTATTTGCAGGGTATTGCACAGAGTATTTTGCAGAGTATTGCGCAGGGTATTGCAGAGTATTGCGCAGGGTATTGCAGAGTATTGCGCAGGGTATTGGCAGGGTATTGCAGAATATTGCGCAGGGTATTGCAGAGTATTTTGCAGAGTATTGCGCAGGGTATTGCAGAGTATTGCGCAGGGTATTGCAGAGTATTTTGCAGAGTATTGCGCAGGGTATTGCAGAGTATTGCGCAGGGTATTGCAGAGTATTGCACAGGGTATTGCAGAGTATTTTGCAGAGTATTGCGCAGGGTATTGCAGAGTATTGCGCAGGGTATTGCAGAGTATTTTGCAGAGTATTGCGCAGGGTATTGCAGAGTATTGCGCAGGGTATTGCAGAGTATTTTGCAGAGTATTGCGCAGGGTATTGCAGAGTATTGCGCAGGGTATTGCAGAGTATTGCGCAGGGTATTGCAGAGAATTGTGCAGAGTATTTTGCAGAGTATTGCGCAGGGTATTGCAGAGTATTGCGCAGGGTATTGCAGAGTATTGCACAGGGATGGCTGAGCAGGGATGGATGGATGACTGGATCTGTGACTGCAATTGTCACAGATCCAGCCCACAGTGCTGCTGCCATGATCCGCTCCCTCCCCTCTCCTCTCACACTGTACCGATCGGTACAGAGAGGGGAGAGAGGAACCGGCGTTATCACATGACGCCGGTCTGTTTACAAGTGATTGCTCCTTCATTTGACGGAGCGATCACGTGGTAAACGGCCGCTATCAGCGGCGATTTACCGTGATTCGTGATGCGCCAGGTCCTCTGGACCCGGCGGTCACGGAGATTCCGGTGTGCTCGCCCCAGGGGGCGCGCGGGAGCGCGATTCTGGGAGGACGTTATATAACGTCCTCCCAGAGTTAAGCAACCACCTTGTCGACGTTATTTGTCGGCAGGTGGTTGTTAAGTGGTTAAAGGGGAGTTCCACCCTTTTTTTATGTTTATTAAAAGTCAGCAGCTACAAAAAGTGTAGCTGCTGGCTTTTAATAAACATACACTTACCTGTTCCACTGTCCAGCGCCGCGCCGCCTGGAGCTCCGCTCCTCTCCCCCCCTTCTCCGCCGGCGCTTCCATTCATTGTGTGGGCACCCAGCCGTGACAGCTTTCGGCTTCACGGCCGGGCACTCACTGCGCATGCGCGATCGGCGCAGCGCTCTTTGAATGGACAGGCGATCGCCTGGGACCTGTCACGTCCCAGGTGATCGCCTACAGGGAGGGGCCGCCACAAGGCGATATGACGTATCGCCTAGGCGAGCCCAGGGCGGAAGGAGAAAGTGGGACAGGAAGTCCCACTCCTACTGAAGCCCCCACTCGCCCCCCAAAAAAATTACATGCCTAATGTGGCATGTAAGGGGACGAGGAGTGTATAAAGCGGAAGTTCAAAATTTGGGTGGAACTCCGCTTTAAGGTAACATCTGAAATGGTATTTGCTAACCATGCTTATAAGAAATTGACAATAGTGACCATTTACTTGAAGACACTGCAAATTTTTCATCACTAGTCTATAATAAAATACACTATATTTCCAAAAATTTGTAAACACCTGACTACTTAATCTACTATGTGGCCAAAGCTAAGGAGTTTCTAGAGAATGGAGCAATTAATTCCACATAGATTAAAGACATTTTAAACAGTTGCACACTTCCAATCTTGTAGTAACAGTTTAGGGAAGGCCATTTTTCTGTCCCAGTATGATTGTAATTCTGTGCACAAAGCCAGGTCCATAAAGACATGGTTTGATGAGTTTGGCGTAGGTGGCCTGATCAGAGCCCTAACCACAACCTGGACTTATTGAAACTCTCTTTGCAAGCCAGGTCTTCTCTACCAATATCAGTACCTCACCAAACAAATTGTTTGTTTTTTTTTGGTGAATGGTCACACTCTACAGTAAGGTGACTAGATTTTTAAAATGAAATCCGGGGACATACTAGTAAAGGCGGCAATCAGCGACTCTCTGCCCATCGCCACCGCCGCCCGCCTCACAGCCTTTCAAGTCTTACTCTCCGGGCCCCGGCTACTACTGGGTGGGGAGCGGAGGAAGATCACTCCGCCAGGGAAGGCAAGAAGATAAGCAGGCAGGCGGCTGGCCAGGACTTGAGCCAAGGCAGAAGAACATGCGAGCGGAGCTGTATGGGCATGTACCCGAAACTGAAGAAATTTTCCCCCCCTTCTGACCAGCACATGATCATCAGAAAGGGGCACAGATAATGAAAAAAATACACCCCCCTAAGCTAGTAGGAGCGGCAGGGGTGTGTAATTCAGAATTTTTTTAATTCTGCACTGACTGTCTTTGGGCTCTTTAACACGGAGGTCCGTTCAGGTCCGCCTGTCATTTTTTTAGGCGGACCTGAAACGGATCCTCCATGTACCCCTATGGAAGCACGGATGTCAGCGGAGACATGTCCGCTGACATCCGCTCCGCCAAAGTGTGACGGAGGAAACACCTATTTTTCCTTCCGTCGGCGGAGCGGATCGGATGACAACGGACTCTACAGTCCGTCGTCATCCGATTCCCCATAGGGGAGAGCGGCGCTCTGACAGGGCGGTCCCTGCACAGTGTGCGGGGACCGCCCAGTCATCCGTCGGCTCAGCGGGGATCAACGGAGCGATCCCCGCTTAGCAAGCGGAGCTTCACGGGCGGATCTTCACGGATCCGCCCAGTGTGAAAGGACCCTTTGAAATTGCCCCAGCCCCTGTTCAAGTCCAATCTGGGGACAAAACCGGGGACAGTGTCCTCAATCCGGGGACTGTACCCTGAAACCAGGGATGTCTGGTCACCCTACTCTACAGACACACTCCAAAATCTTGTGAAAATCTTTTATGCAAGAATACAGGATGTTATAGCTTTAAAGGGTCAGCTCCTCTTTAAATCAGGCCAAAAAAAATACAAAAAAGGTGTTTGTAAAGAGTGTACTTTTAAACCATATAATTGCAGATATGCAGCAGCTGTTGCTATTCCACTAACAGCTATGGTCTCCAAGTTTCCAGTATCTTTATTCATGGCTTTGCTCCATGCTGAAGCAAACCTGAGAACAGATCTATACAAAGCTGTTTTATTTTTTCCACATAGGAGTGAAAGGGGGTGTGCCAGGTGTGCCTGGGCACACCATAATCACTATGTGCGGTGCCGATTCCCCCTACTGCCTGGGCTTCCCCTGTGTGCCCCCCCCCACCCCACAGTGCTGTTAGCTTACCTCCTGTTCTTTCACCCCAGCTGCTGAGGGGGATGTTTCAGGTTGGAGAGTAGGGGAAGGGGATAGTAAATATGTAATTTACCAGCATCTTTCTTTTTTAAATAAACACACTCACTCACTGTGTTCTTTCATAACTAAATCATAGTAAACTGTGTGTACTATGCTTCAGTTTGTGAATGAACAGGAAGCCGCTCAGCACAGAGCACTTCCCATTCATTAACTGTCCAGGGCAGCTGAGGCTGCAGAGAAAGGCATGTGTGTTTGAGCTTTGGGGTGCACACACTAATGCAATAGGCTGCGCACACCTATGCACATAGTTAAATGTATATGCTACGTACATAAAACTGAAATACACTGGGCGTTATATTATGAAGAATATTAAAACACTCTGATAGAATTTAAAATGGTACAACAGTTTCCACATATGACAACGTGATCCAAGCCATTCGCAGAATTCTGTAAAAGCTCTCTTTAATAATAATTGAAATACAGTGATTCATGGTTAACGTGCTACCCTTTTTCAGCTAAGCTCTGCTTTGACAGTATTCTTTGAAGTCCTAGCTCTTAGTCCTATTCCTAAATGTTCCATCACTTCCATCGACCTTTACATTTGCAAGAAACTCTTTGGAAAAGGTCAGATTGGCAGGCAGGCTAATCATATATTACTATTCTGCACTATTAGGAAGGTCAAATCCCCTAATTGGAAAGTCAGGTTAACAAAACATGGATATCTTAAAGAGGAAAATTTGATTTTTGCAAGGTCTTTGAGAATCCTTAATAATAGGACAATCCTTAGGTAACTTTTTGGACAAAATGATTAGCTTTAAATGATGCATTGCATATTAAGATTACATTGCTCTTTAAGTCTGAAGTGAAAATAACACATTAACAGAAAGAGATTATCATGCCATAGAGCAAAGGAAAGAAGTTGGTCTCAGGTGGAGTGCTTTAACACGTCACCTACTGGCAGCACAGGAGGTGAAACCTTATAGGGAATCCAAAAAATCTGAACAATCTCATAAAAGCCTTAAAGTGTAACTTAACCATTGGTGCCATTTCACTTACTGGATCCATTGAGATATGGCTGATGAGGCCACACATGGCTTATTAAGATCTTCACAGTCAGGTCTGCACATACGCTACACACTCCCATTTATTCCTATGGAGACCTCTAGAGAAGGGATGAGGAACTCAGAATAACTGTTTACTGTATTTGCCGGCAAATAAGGCGACTGGCCGTATAAGACGACCTCCTAATTTTCCAGCTAAAAGGTTGGTTTTGGGATATATTCACCTTATAAGACAACCCCCTTCCGATTAGTCTGTCACCGCTGACAGGAACAGGCTTTTTTCAGATTTTTTCAAATCTTACTGTGCCAATTGCATGCCTCACCTTACTGTGCCCATTGCATACCTCACCTCACTGTGCCCATTGCATACCTCACCGTGCCCATTGCATACCTCACCTCACTGTGCCCATTGCATACCTCACCTCACTGTGCCCATTGCATACCTCACTGTGCGGATCTCCATACCTTATCCCTGACATGCAGAGTCAGACTGTGGGCATCCATTGTTCAAAAGCCGCGCCTCCTCCTCGTCCTGTTCCGTGATAGGCGGAACACTCAGTTTCCCAGCAGAGCCTGTGTTCAGTGTTCCGCCTATCATGGACGTCCACAGGTATATAATACCGGCGTATAAGACGACCCCCGATTTTTGGGGGATATTTTTAAGTATAAAAGGTCGTCTTATACGCCGGAAAATAAAGTATATATATATTTTTTTTTTAACAAGTTTTATACACACGTGTAATGTTCTTCAAAGTCTTGGGTACTAACTGTAAGATAAACCGACATAATTCACATGTTCGTCAACGTCTTAAGTACCAACTGCACTTCTCATCTGAAGTATTACTGAATGGCCATAGATTTTGTCCAAAAAGTATTTGTTTAGTCCAGGCTGAAAGAACCAATATCCTTTACGTACTGCCTGAAGCACTAACGGCACATGTTAAGTCCATATTTGCGGATCAGTCCATCTCTATTTGAATAAACAGCAGAGGCGGGACCCCTGGCTGAACTTTCTTAGGTTATTTCAGTACAGCTGCTGGTGGCCTATTGTGCTCACCTCTCTGCTTGCGAAAAGGAAAGCAGAATAACTATTTTGATGTTACCAGGGAAGGGGGTGTGGGTTTTGGGGCATGATGCTCTCCACTTGAAGCCCTGAGGTTTTCTTGGCTGACATACTTGGAGAAAAATACCCAGTGAATTGCCATCAGCATAATCCTTAAACATTTTGAGATCTTGGTAGACAATGTTTGGATAGGACAATAACATAGGATAATGATAGGGAGTGGCGTTCAGAATTATCATTACAAAAGCACACTAACAACAGAATCCAGAAGATAGACTGAAGTCATATACTGAACATCCACTACAATCACAGCCCAAACACCTAAAGCCTACAAAAGACGAAAAAATGATTTTTTGTTAACATACTGCAAAATTTATATTTATGGCTTGATCAGACTTGTGATACAGTGGTGATAATTTTCAGAAGATAGATGGATGAACTTATAGGCAATGAAGATGACTCCTGAGTGTGCTGGCTGCCTATGGATGGCGAAAAGAACACAGCTATTACTGGAATTGCCCTTTATATATATGAAGTGGTGTCCAGGTCTTTTTAAAAGACCCTTAACATACGCCTATTAAAAAAAAGGCATTATATAAAAAGAGGGAAGCCATGCTATCAAGGCACAGAACGTACTATGTTCACTGAACTAATTCCTCAAAGTGTTGCATCAACACATTCAGAACATGTATACTCACATGCACATACAATGAAGAAAAGAAGAGCAAACTGCAGGAAAAATATGGACAAAGGGAAGGATGTATGTGGAAAGAGGAAATGAATGATGTGCAAAGGTCATTGTGCAAGAGAGGATATGTCTATTCTGACTGTGGCAAATTTAATAAAGTGATATCTACGAGGCTGTTTACTTTTTATTCTGAATGTGATGGACTTGTTAGTTGACATTCACCAGTCTGAGCACCTATATATATGGACTCTAGTTAAAGAGATACAGTACAGATTTTTAACCTATAGTAGATTAAAACCTTAACCTTTCATAATACATAAAGTCAATTTGACACTTTCAGGTTCGCAGGGAACAGAGCATAAATGTCATGGCCAATTTTGATGGCTACTTAATTGGCAGTCCCAGATTTTAATTGTGTGACCATAAAAGTAACCTTTTCTACTGTTGCTAACATTACAAAATGCTAGTTGGCTGACTATTATACCAACCCACTGATGTTAAAACATTCCTAGTCACTGACCTGGAAAAACTGTATAGATCAGGAAAGTCAAAGATGGGGTCAGAAGTTATTCTTTTAGACTTGTTCTGGGTTATTGACTTAATGTATGGAAGCAAGAGGGTTATCCTGTTAGCATGACTGGTATTTGGAGAATGATGTTATAAACAGACTTCAGTGGCTGCCAGGTTCTGTTTTTCTAAAAAATCTAAAACACATACTAGCAAGAACCTACTAACCTCTAGGGTATGCTGGGAGGGAGGCACATGGATTCAGGTGTTGTCATATATAGTTAACAGGACACAAAATGGAGAATGCATTCAATATGGATGTCTACCACTGATGAAAGAATGAGAGCAGCACAGAGATAAACAAAGAGTGCTGCATATCCCAGTACTGACCACAATGATAACTGAGATTGGCCAGGTGTCTGACACATAGACAGTATTTGAATTGTGAAGCAATGCTTGTTCACCTTTCAGAGCCAAACATTTTTCTATATACAGTACTTCTCTAATCAAGAAAACGTTGATGTGAAGATAAAGCTTTGTATCATTAACTGTTAGCGCAAAGAACAGTGTAAAGTAAAAGTAGTGATGATGTCAATAAAAAGACACTTGTATTCAGATAAAGCTTGATTAATGTTTAAATGATAATAAGGATGATTACAATTATTTTCACTGGCAGACCTTTGATCAAAGTAATAATAACAGCAACTAGAAAATGTAACAGTAACATGCAAAAGTCCAGAATATTCCTGCTCTCCTTGGTATCTTTATTAAAGGATTAAAATGACAGAAACATTAAAAGGTGACATGTTTCATGCTAAAATCAGCGCTTATTCCAACCAGTAGCATCTTCATCAGTGCCCACCAGTGCCACTTCATCAGTGCCCATCATTGCAGCCTATCAGTGCCCATCAGTCCCGCCTCATCAGTGCCACCTCATCAGTGCTCATCAGTGCCTATTAGTGCAGCCTATCAATGCCCATCAGTGTAGCCTCATCAGCGTACATCAGTGAAAGAGAAAAATGACCTGTTTGTAAAATTATATAACAAACTTTGATTTTTTATTCACAATTTTCAGTCTTTATGCATTTATTTTGCAAAAAAAAAAAACCAGTGGAGATTAAATACCACCAAAAGAAAGTTCTATTTGTGTGATAAAAATGATAAAAATTGTGTTTAGGTACAGTGTTGCATGACCGCGCAATTGTCATTCAAAATGCGATAGCACTAAATTGGCCTGGGCAGGAAGGGGGTAAAAGTGCCCAGTAGGCAAGTTAAAAAGTAAAAACAAAACAGTTTTGACTGCTATACTTCCTCTCCATCACTGTCCCCCACAGACTCACCTGCTGTCAATACATGGCGCTGCTCTCAGCAGCATTTAGGATATGCCCACCGCCAAAGGAAGAAAAGGGTGAAGACAACTTATAAGGTCACCAGATTCGAAGACATCTGGAAAAATATCAAGTATACATATGTTTTTAATGGTACAGATGTACTCCAAAGGGAGGGAGTATGTGTTGGCCTTTAAAATCGTGTTTACTGTGAATACCCAATCACGTGCTCGCAAAAATTCCCTTTTCTTAATCTCCCCTACACATGATTGGGTCTTAAAAGCAAGATTGGGTATTAAAAACAAGTTCACAAGTTTTACCAACATTTCTTTGCTTAGTGAATATCCTTTAATTTTTATTTTTTTAAACAGAAACGTTTATTAAACAAATCAGCACTACAACATACTCAGCAAAAGGTATTTATGAAGTACATTACAATTTATTACCAATAAAATGTATTCCACACAAGGTATGTACCGTGTTTCCCCGAAAATAAGCCTGGGTCTTATATTATTTTTAGCAACCAAAAGCACGGTAGGGCTTATTTTCGGGGTAGGGCTTGCATGCCAGGAATCCCCAGTGTGAACTGAGTAAAAGTGCCTGTAAAATGCTGGAATTATCTGTATTACAGAATTGTGTAATATGGAGGGTGTGTGAATTGTGCCAGTACCTTCTTATAGCGCTGCTCGGCGCTTCCACGGCCCACCTGAGCTGTCCTCCACAACTCCGAGCACTACAGAGGGAGGGAGGGGGGACGAGATCCCCCACTGACACCCGGGAGACAAGTAGATAAGTGGAGCTGAGTGCCTGCAGAGGGAGGGGGGATGAGATCCCCCACTGACATTCGGGAGATGAGTAGAGCAGCGGAGCTGAGCGACTGCAGAGGGAGGGGGGACGAGATCCCCCACTGACATCCAGGAGACGAGTAGAGCAGCGAAGCTGAGCGACTGCAGAGGGAGGGGGGACGAGATCCCTCACTGACACCCGGGAGATGAGTAGAGCAGCGGAGCTGAGCGACTGCAGAGGGTTGGGGGGGGGGCGAGATCCCTCATTGACACCCGGGAGACGCTGAGAGCAGCGGAGCTGGGTGCCTGCAGAGGGAGGGGGCCGAAATCTCCCGCTGACAGCCAGGAGAAGAAGAGGAGAAGAGATCAGTTGAGCGCTGCTGTACCGAGGGGTATGTGATACGATTTTATTACAGAGGCACACACCTTTTGAATTGTGTACTACTATAGAACAGTGGATTCTACCTTTTTCCAACCACTTTCAACTAGGGCTTATTTTCGGGGTAGGGCTTATATTGCAGCCCTTCCTGAAAATCTAGATAGGTCTTATTATCGGGGTAGGTCTTATTTTCGGGGAAACGCGGTAGCATCCTGTAATTGACCAAAGCGATGCACAGGAACTCGCAAATAAGGGTGCACTTCCTGGTGTGCCCCGAGATTGTGCAGCTCTAAGACCCCTTTCACACTGAGGCAGTTTTCAGGCTTTTTAGCGCTAGAAATAGCCTCAGAGTAGTGCCTGAAAACTACATCCCATTTATTGCAATGTTTGCTTTCACACTTGGGCGGTGCACTTGCGGGACATTAGAAAAAATCCTGCAGCAGCATCTTTGGGGCGGTTTGGGAGCACTATAAATAGCGCTTCCAAAATGCCCCATCTCATTTAAATAAATGAGCAGCTCTTCCAAAGTGCCTTAAAAGCAATTTAAAACAAGTCTTTATTCCTTTTTTTTAAGGTCACGTTGTCGCGTGACGGCCACAGCGCGGACCCCAAATGCCAGGAGGCCGTCAATAGACGTTCTCCCCTTCGCGCGCTCCTCGCGCTCCCGCTGTGATCACCAAGTCACTGAGACTCGGGTGATCACGGATCCGTGTAAGGGGCCGGTCCCAACCCCTTACCACGTGATCAGCTGTCAGCCAATGACAGCTGATCACGTGATGTAAACAAAGGCTCGGTAATAGTTTTTTTTTTTCCTCACGCTGACAGCGTGAGGAGAAAAAAAAGCAGATCACCAGCTTGTGTGCAAGGGACTTGGGTCCCTAAGAGAAAGAGGCAATTCTGCCTCATCTCTGTGCAATACGTACCCCCTGCCAGTGCCACCTGCCATTGCCATCTGCCAGTGCCCACAGTGCCCACCAGTGCCACCTATCAATGCCCAAAGGTGCCACCTATCAATGCCCACAAATGCCACCTATCAATGCCCACCAGTGATGCCAATCAGTGCCTCATCAGTGCCACCTAGCAATTCTGCCTATCAGTGTAACCTACCAGTGCTGATCAATGCCCATTATTACCACCTATCAGTGCCCATAACTGCCACCCATCAGTGCCCATCACTGCCACCTATCAGTGCCCATCACTGCCAGCTATCAGTGCCACCTATCAATGCCACCTATTAGAGCCACTTCTCAATGCCCACCAGTGTCACCTATCAATGCCATTCAGTGCGACCCATCAGTGCCACCTCTCAGTGTCACCTCTCAGTGCCGCCTATCAGTGCCTACCAGTTCCGCCTTATCGGTGACCACCAGTGCCGTCCATCGGTGCCCATCAGTGCAGCCTCATCAGCGTACATCAATGAAGGAGAAAATTACATGTTTGCTAAATTTTCTAACAAAATATAAAAATATATAAAAAAAAAATTTAATCGGTCTTTTTAAAAAAAAATAACAAAAAATAAAAACCGCAGAGGTGATCAAATACCACCAAAAGAAAGCTCTATTTGTGAGAAAAAAATGATAAAAATTTAATTTGGGTACAGTGTTGTATGACCGCGCAATTGTCATTCAAAGTGCATCAGCCCTAAAAGCTGAAAATTGGTCTGGGCAGGAGGGGGGTATAAGTGCCCAGTAACAAGTGGTTAAAAAAAACGCCCCGCTAGAGTCCGAAAAGTGCAGCTAAAACTCTGTTTTAGCGGCGCTTCAGTGTGAAAGGGGTCTAAAGGGCTGCCCTACTGAGAACAGACAGAAAGACATCTACTGTATATACTGTATATATATCCTCCAATGACTAGCATATTGCTTGGACACATCTTTTCAATCCTTTTTTTATTTATTTTTTGGACAAAATTTCTATCAAACAAGTGCCAGTTTTACACTATACAAATTCCTCACCACCCTGGAGGGTCACTTTTCTTCTTGTGTTCTTTGTTGGGTGTAAAACTTAAGCCTAATGCCGCGTACACACGATCGTGATTCACGGCGGTGAAAACACCGCCGTGAATCACGACATGAAATAAAATGAAAAACGAGGGAACGGCATTTTCCCCCACACACGACCGTTTTTCCCGTCATTTTTTTCTTTGTCGAGAAAAACGACCGTCTGTGGGCTCCGCGGCAGTGTCTCCCTATGGGAAAACTGCCGCGGAAAAAAATGATGGAAAAAACGATGAGAAAATTTAGAACATGTTCTAATTTTTCTCATCGTGATTAATGCCGTTTTTCCCGTCGGAAAAAACGGCAAAAAGCCCACAGACGATCGTTTTTCTCGTCCAAAGGAAAAAATGTCATTTTTCCCGACGGGAAAAATGATCGTGTGTACGCGGCATAAGTTTATCAGTTTTTTATCTCTTGCTACTGAGAGATGATGGTCAACCAATGGTAGTAGCCATAGCATATCCCTTCTTTTTACTTTCCTTTGGGGCTCTTAGGGGTGTTATATTTCTTGGCACCATCATTGGATTTACCCAAATCGAATGTACTAAAAAGTCTAAAATTAACACGCGAATCTCATACAGATTGATGAAGGGTTTAAACAAAAGATAAACCCCTATTGAATGATAATATCCTATATCTTTTCAAAGTCTGTTCAAAATAAATATGCAGGGTCATGAGAATTTGGACCCACCCGAAGCTCCTTTTACTATTCAGATCCATGAAGCCAAGCATGTACATGTTTGAAATGGAACTGTTGACCTGTTCCTGTTCAAAGTTGCCATAAACATTGGAAAGGATACAGGTTTTCTCTGTAGTAGCTAAAGAAATAGTTTGTCAGCTTCCTCCACACAGGAACATGCAAAAGGAAATGACTAAATATGTTTCACGCTTTGAGTAAGCAATATCCATGAGTGCTTGGACTTGGAACAGCTAAAGTTCTCGCACGCATTTTTCAAAGAACATCTGTCATCAGAACATGATATAGGCATAATGTATGGGCATAATGTATGGGTAAAGTGGATATCAAGAAAGCAGAAAAATGACATAGTTTAGTAGATGAGCTCCTGATGCATGCATTAAAAACCTTCACTTCTAAAAATGTATTAAGGTACCCTAAAATCATCTTCTAAAAACAGGTCACATGACCTTGCTGTCCCTGTTTTTAGAAATATTGCAGTCTAGGGGTAGTTGTCATTGCAGAGGTGCAAGTTGGTGACCCGGTGGTTAATAACAATTAAAAGAGCTTTCCTCTACAAAACACTTAATAGATTTTAGTCAGGGAGATGCTATGTTGTCAACCACTCTCTATACAGTATGGGGTTGATTTACTAAAGGGAAATCCACTCTGCACTACAAGTGCACTTGAAAGTGCACTTGTAAGTGCAGTCGCCGTAGATCGCTGTAGATCTGAGGAGAAGCTCTGAAATTAGGGGAAGCTCTGCTGATTTTATCACCCAATCATGTGCAAGCAAAAATGCTTTTTTTTATTTTCCTTGCAAGTTCCCCTCAGATCTACAGTGACTGCAATTGAAAGTGCATTTTCAGTGCACTTGTAGTGCCAAGTGGATTTGCCTTTTGTAAATAACCCCCTATGTGTTGAGTTCAGGGCCGGTGCTACCACTAGGCAAACTAGGCAGCCGCCTAGGAAGCCCTGCTGCCTAGGGCGCTCAGCCACTGGTGTTCCTACTCTCTTCTATCTGCAGCAAGCAACTAAGTCTAAGCATCAGCAGGCAGCCGCCGCTCCATTCGCACATTGTGTCAGAGACGCAGCAACAGCGGAGGACTGTGTCTGTGTCCTGACTCCCGAATGAATGGAAGCATGCAAACATTAATTGATGGGCACTGGTAGGCTGCATTTGATGGGCGCTGGTGAGGCTGCATTGATGTGCGCTGGTGAGGCTATATTTGGTGGGTGCTGGTGAGGCTGCATTGATGGGCACTGGTGAGGCTGCATTTAATGGGCGCTGGTGAGGCTGCATTGATGGGCGCTGGTAGGCTGCATTAATGGGTGTTGGTGAGGCTGCATTTGATGGGCGCCGGTGAGGCAGCATTGATGGGCGCTGGTAGGTTGCATTGATGGGCGCTGGTGAGGCTATATTTGATGGACGCTGGTGAGGCCGCATTGATGGGCACTGGTGAGGCTGCATTTAATGGGCGCTGGTGAGGCTGCATTGATGGGCGCTGGTGGGCTGCATTGATGGGTGTTGGTGAGGCTGCATTTGATGGGCGCTGGTGAGGCAACATTGATGGGTGCTAGTGAGGCTGCATTGATTGGCGCTGGTGAGGCTGCATTTGATGGGTGCTGGTGGGCTGCATTTGATGGGTGCTGGTGGGCTGCATTTGATGAGCGCTGGTGGGCTGCATTTGATGGGCGCTTCATTAAAAAGGTGGGGTATACATGGGCAGGGAAAAGGGGGTGGGGTCAGGGGTGGAGCCAAGGGGGGCGGCAAAATGAGGTTTCACCTAGGGTGTCAAAAATCCTTGCACCTGCCCTGGTTGAGTTATAGGTGATTCTGCCACTACCAGTATACATTCCAACCATAGTGGCACTAGAAGGGTCAGGATCTCTGCCATTTTGTTGTGGTGGCCTCAGCCTAGTCCACGGGGACTGTATAATGTAGATTCAGATAGATCATGAATTAGTGCTAAGGTAAAGCATTATTGTTTGGGGTAAGGATTGTCACAGATAAAAAATTGGGACTGGGAATTTATGTCATGGTCTTCAAGTGGAATACTGGAGTTATGGCTGCAGCAACATGCCATAACCCCAGTATTGTTTCTTTCAGCCCGCGATTTTCTAACTGCAAAAAGTGATCCGAGCAGCTGAATAGCCACTGGATCACTTTTAGATGCAGTGGGAGGGGTGCCCCCCCGCCTCTTTCCAGTGGTTCTTACCTGGCTTACCTGGATGATCGGCGGGTCCAGGAACCGATCCAGTGGTTGCGGGGGCTGACCAGAGAGATTAGGTGAGGAAAGATGGACTCCGCTAATCTCTATGGTCTAAGAGTACCGGAGCAAAGTCATGACGTCACTTCCAGCCCAATGTAAACATGTTTTTTGGGGAAAGCATCAGATTTTTTTTCTCTATCTCATGCTTTCCATTGAGAGAGGAGAGATATGCAGTCTTATAGACCCCAGATCTTTCCATAAAGAGGACCTGTCGTGCTTTATTGTTATCGCAAGAGATATGTATGTAGCGGATCCCCCAAAATTGGGGTCACTATGCTCTAAATTTAAGGGCAGCCTGAGCAATAGTTTAGCTCAGGTTCTCCAATTCTGCTTAGCATGGACTCTGCTCTGCTGTAATGTTGCCTGGAGTATAGTTCCCCTTGGCCTGCAGGTGGCGCTGTTGCCCAGGTCTTGAGGAGAACCACAGGTGGCGTTGTGGTGTGGTTGGGTGTCCTCTCTCGGCTATCGTGCGGTGGGCGGGTTTTGCCTGCTGTGCATGCCGGGAGAGGGTACATAAAGGGCAGACGCCATGATCTGGTGTGGTGTGCCGGGGGGATTCCAAGGAGGACCCCTGGTGGCGAAGTCGTGCCCTTTGGCCCTGCTGGCCGGGGGGTGCGTGAACTGGTCGAGGAGTCTCGAGCACCTTTAGCCTGAGGCTACAGAGTTCCAGGTAGGCCCAGTACTTTCAACTGGGTCTACAAACCAACCACTGGAGTCCCAGGGAACCCGAGGGAGGGTGGCCTGCTCTGAAACAGAGGAAACCGGGGGAGGACCTGTCCGATGGATCGGTGAAGGAAGTCACGGTCTCGGGGAGGCCTGGTTGCCTATAAGAGGGAAGGATTCGTGAGTTGCAAGATAGCTCCTGTAGCGTGCCCCATTGGCACCTATGGTCTCTATAATCTACAGGCATTAGGAAGTTCTAAATTCAGGAACTAAAGGATTCTGTGGCAGAGGATCTCCTGAACTTGTCCGTGAAGGGAACTAAAACTAAAGTGTCATGTTCGTGCTACACTCCGGCTGCTAGAACTGTGAGAGGGATCTATCCGGGTGAGCAATACCCACTCAGGCTTGAGTGGAGAATAGGGTGACTGGGTGCCGCGTGCCTGAACCTATTTCCCTACCAAATCCTATTGCTGTTTTCAACCTTTTTCCCAAATTTGTTTCAAGCAAAGAAAAATAAACTTGTCTGTTGGAGTTTAAATACTTTCTGGACATTGGCTTTCTTTCGGGGAAGAATAGACTGTTCCCTACATTCTAGAGACGAGAACCAATGGAGGGAGGTAACTGGCTGCAGGACCCAAAATTGCAAGAACACCGCTCAACCTCTTATACCAGTAGGATACGGGCATGTGGCATGGTGTGCCTTTACCCCTGCAAGTGAAGGTAGGCAGGAAAAAAGGGTCTGTGTGCTACATGTACATTTCTTGAGATAGCAATAAAAGTGATAAAAAATGTAAAGGGACAGTGTAAAAATAAAAAAAATAATCAAATAAAAAAAAAATTGTAAAATGCCTCGTCCCTCCGTGCTCACAGTGGTGAACGCATATGTGGGTCACGTCCACATATATAAACGGTGCTCGTACCACACATGTGAGGTATCACCGCAAACGTCAGAGCGAGAACAATAATTCTAGCACTAGACCTCCTCTGTAACTCTAAACTGGTAACCTGTAAAAAAAATTAAAACATCGCCTATGAAGATTTTTAAAGAGGAGCTCCAGGCTCCTTCAGAAAAAAATAAAAGTTAGCAGCTACAAATACTGTAGCTGATGACTTTTAATATTAGGACACTTACCTGTCCAGGGATCCCGCAATGTCCTCAACCAAGCTGATTTTTTAATCGGCTATTGGGTGCTGTCACCGCCATCTCCACTAAGGGAAACTGGCAGTGAAGCCTTGCGGCTTCACAGCCGGTTCCCTACTGCCCATGTGCGAAGAGCGCTGCACTCTGTGAATGGGCTGGCTGTGGGGGAAAGAGGAGGGGGGCTGCCGCAGCGAACTCAGCCGGAAGTGCAAATGTGGCAGCGGAGGGGGGAGAAGGCAGATTTGCAGAGACTCCCCTTTTGGGTGTAGCTCCGTTTTAAGTAATATAGTGTGGCGTCATTCCACGAGCGTGCGCAATTTTAAAGCACGACATGTTAGATATCTATTTACTCAGTGTAACATCATCTTTCATATCTTACAAAAAATTGGGTTATATATTGTGTTTTGTTTTGTTTTTTAAATTAATCAAAGTGTATTTTTTCTCCAAAAATTGTGTTTGAAAAATCGCGGTGCAAATACTTTGTGACATAAAAAATTGCAACGACAGCCATTTTATTTTCTAGAGTCTCTGCCAAAATATATATAATTTTTGGGGGTTCTAAGTAATTTTAGCAAAAAAAACCTAGATTTTTACATGTAGGAGAGAAGCATCAGAATGGGCCTGGTCCTTAAAGCGGAGCTCCACCCCAAAGGGGAAGCTCCACTTGTCTGCCTCCCTCCCCCCCCTCTGCTGCTACATTTGGCACCTTTTGGAGGGAAGGGGGTGTAACGGGTGGGCCTGTGGAACCCAGAAGTTCTTAGAAAGCATGAGCCAGAAAATAATGGACATTGAGAATATGTCTTGGATTGCTTTAAAATGGGTCTGTATTATTAATCCACAATATTCCCCAGGATATCTGTAAAGAACTATTTACTGTGTGTTGATTCTGAATTCAACATGTTACTTGAAAGATGTTAATGTCATCACCTCCAACCACCTGGATGCCTGTTGTAATGTTAATGAATCCAGACTAGCTTCTAAAGACCTTTTCATTGTTGTTTGTGGTGATGTGGATTGGAGCTTGGTAGACAGTCTGGCTGCCTATTATGGGATGTTTAAGTGTCTTGCTGTGAGGAAGGGGGGGGGGGAATCACTCCAGCAACCCCTTCTGCTAAGACTGTTTACTGAAGGAGAAGTTTGAACACACCTGACCTGTATCACCATTGTCATTGGACAGTTTAACCCGCCCTGTTTCCCAAGGATAAGAGTGTTTTGAAGAGAAGTGTGTTACTATGTGCTTGCAATAAAGATTCATTAAAGAAAAACTTAGATAGTAGCGCTAAACTCAAACTAAATTAAACAGCAAAAAAGTTAATGTGTCGTGCTTGATTCACCACACATATACAGTGCATAAATCCAATGATGGTAACACATAAACTGGTAAGTGGTTGTGAACAAACCTAAACTTAATAATAAAATTAGGTATACATGCAAAAAATAAATAAATGAACACACATCTGTGAATAGCTTCCAAATGTGGCACACCAAGAGGTCAGTCCATATGTGCAAAAAAACAGTGTTAAAGTCCAAATAATTACTGTGATGTAAACACCCGTGCAAAAAATTAAATAAATTCCAAATTCCAGATTCCAACGTGTTGTCTGAAGAGTGACATCCACCACCATAAAAAGGTCAGCAGCTTACCAGAGCTAGTTGGTCCTCTGTTACGGAGGACCTCAAACCGCATCTAATAAACCCAGTGGGATGATAATAGCTCCTATAGCCACCTCTTCATTCGGCACTTCCACAGTAAAAAACAATGTATCCGCAGCAATGACATGCAAGAGAGGAAAGGAAACCTCACTGGTGTGATATCTTTGGGTTTATTGGAATAAAAAATGGATAAAAATACTTACAACAATGTTGAAAAGGTACAGCCTTAAACTCGCGGCGCCGGCCGGACACCGACGAGCAAACCCGTCCTAGGAGATCGAGCAGTAAGGGGATGACGTCACCACGCCGCTCGGTCCGCCCTACGCGTTTCGTGATAGGTCACTTCGTCTCGGGGCACGGGCGGCGTAATGCGTCACCCCCTCTTGTAGGAAAAACAATAACAAACCAAGCCTCGTTCTGAGCGCACATAAAACTAGATACCAAGCCTCCGTTTAGATGGAACATCGGAGGATATCCCTTCCCACGGCACAAAAAGCCCATGCTGCGCCTTTGGGCCAATAGAATAGTACTCTGGCATTCCGCGCGTGCGCACTCACCCCAGAAACCAGAGGAAAAAACAAACTCCTATACTTGCTCCCATCGCACCCTCCATCAAACGCGGAGTCACCCCGCAGGGATGGAAGGAGCAGCCGGAAGTACATCAAGGATGAATACACACAATAACTAAAAATAATACGTTTTTAAAACTATATTATAATGCGGCTATATTCCCAGAGGGGTTGGTTCGGAAGAACCTCCCCCTTGAGGGTAGATGGAACAGCCACAAAGAAATATAAGCTGGGCTAAAGATTGCAATAGACATGTTGTGGCATACATGCAAATACAACCTTTGCCTACCAAGCAATTAGGTGGTTTACATAAACCCAAAAACCAAATATAATTATTTTTTTTTTAAATACCATAAAAAGACTCTGTATGTACTTATACAATCAATGGAGATTGTTATCACACATCTACCAACACATACCGAGTTAGCAATGTGTGAAGGGGGAAAAACGGGGGTGACCAACTGGTGGATGAGCCTGAGGCAATCTTAAAAATTCGTCACAGGCAAACCCCGCAGGTAGTCCCACCGAGTAACCCCCTAAAACAGCCAGTGTGTGTGCTGATAGGCCAACACACCCTATGTAAAATAATATAAAACCTTCAATAGAAACAACATATTGGTAATAAACCCCTAATGTTATTGCACCAACATTGGTATACTTCATATATTAACCAACTTAGTTGTATGAGCTTCCAAGCATATTACATAAATCCCCATCGGGCACCTGGGCCAAAACCGTGCATCGGATGGTGGATCAAATCGTATAATAATGCCAGAATCCGCAGACATCAACGCATGCGCCAACTAAGAAATATTGATGAATGCATTGATGTCAGTGTCGACATTCAAACCAAATGGCACATAAGTTTTCAACTGATAGACCCAAGCCATCTCCTGTTTGGATATCTCCCTCACTAACGAGCTGCCCCTTCAATGGGGTCTGTATTTATCAATAGCCACAAATAGGGTCTTAGAAGGGTTTCTCTTATGGCCAAATGGGAGGAGGACGTTGTGGATGCTTGTCGGAGACCGGAAGTGGTGCTCTGGGCAAGATACATCGACGACGTCCTCCTCCTATGAGATGGGGGCGAATCAGAATTACACGAGTTCATGCAATCCCTTAATATTAACAACAGAGGTATTGTTTTTACCTTTGAGGCCAGTCAGGAGAGAATTAATTTTTTGGACCTCAGCATTTCCGTCGTAGGGAATAGTTCCATCACTACCACATTCTTTAAACAGACAGATAGATAGAAACTCGTATATCCCCCTGGATAGCTGTCATTATGCCCCTTGGCTTAAGGCAGTACCCCAGGGTCAGTTTACAAGACTACGACAAAACTGTACGGAGGTGGAAGCGTTCGATAGTCAAGCCGATATCCTCTCTAAGAGATTCCTTGAAAAGGGATATGACCCGACCGTTATATCTAGCCTGGTTCAATCAACTAGAGAGACTGATAGAGCCTCACTTTTGAAGGATCGGGTAAGGGATGAGAATGGAGGAGGTCATTCACTTCCATTCATCACCACTTTTTCTGCACAACATCTAAGCATTAAACGGTTGATACGAAAGCACTGGCATGTGCTGATGAGTGATCAAGTATTAGCACCCAATTTACCTGATAGACCAACAGTTGTTTTTAGAGGAGCATCCTCACTGTCGGGCCGGGTTGCGCCAAGTGTACAAGATCCCCCTAGGGAAATGAGGACGTTCTGGCAAAACCTTACTGGGTATCATAGATGTAAAAAGTGCCAGGTTTGTTCTTTGAATGCCTGTCAAGACAGGAAAATCTATCAATTTACATCAACCAACACAGGCCGAACCTATGAGGTGGAGCCATTCATAACTTGTTCCTCCGAGGGGGTGGTCTACCTCATTCAGTGCCCTTGTGGTCTCCAATATGTGGGGAGGACCAAAAGGGCACTGAAGGTTAGGCTCAACGAGCACATAGCCAATATTAGAAAGGGTTTCGATAAACACTCTGTATCAAGACATTATGACCTTGTACATAAGAGAAACCCTTCTAAGACCCTATTTGTGGCTATTGATAAATACAGACCCCATTGGAGGGGCAGCTCGTTAGTGAGGGAGATATCCAAACAGGAGAGGGCTTGGGTCTATCGGTTGAAAACTTATGTGCCATTTGGTTTGAATGTTGACACTGACATCAATGCATTCATCAATAATTCTTAGTTGGCGCATGCGTTGATGTCTGCGGATTCTGGCATTATTATACGATTCGATCCACCATCCGATGCACGGTTTTGGCCCAGGTGCCCGATGGGGATTTATGTAATATGCTTGGAAGCTCATACAACCAAGTTGGTTAATATATGGAGTATACCAATGTTGGTGCAATAACATTAGGGGTTTATTACCAATATGTTGTTTCTATTGAAGGTTTTATATTATTTTACATAGGGTGTGTTGGCCTATCAGCACACACACTGGCTGTTTTAGGGGGTTACTCGGTGGGACTACCTGCGGGGTTTGCCTGTGACGAATTTTTAAGATTGCCTCAGGCTCATCCACCAGTTGGTCACCCCCGTTTTTCCCCCTTCACACATTGCTAACTCGGTATGTGTTGGTAGATGTGTGATAACAATCTCCATTGATTGTATAAGTACATACAGAGTCTTTTTATGGTATTTAAAAAAAAAAAATTATATTTGGTTTTTGGGTTTATGTAAACCACCAAATTGCTTGGTAGGCGAAGGTTGTATTTGCATGTATGCCACAACATGTCTATTGCAATCTTTAGCCCAGCTTATATTTCTTTGTGGCTGTTCCATCTACCCTCAAGGGGGAGGTTCTTCCGAACCAACCCCTCTGGGAATATAGCCGCATTATAATATAGTTTTAAAAACTTATTATTTTTAGTTATTATGTGTATTCATTCTTGATGTACTTCCGGCTGCTCCTTCCATCCCTGCGGGGTGACTCCGCGTTTGATGGAGGGTGCGATGGGAGCAAGTATAGGAGTTTGTTTTTTCCTCTGGTTTCTGGGGTGAGTGCGCACGCGCGGAATGCCGGAGTACTATTCTATTGGCCCAAAGGCGCAGCATGGGCTTTTTGTGCCGTGGGAAGGGATATCCTCCGATGTTCCATCTAAACGGAGGCTTGGTATCTAGTTTTATGTGCGCCTGCGCCTCCCCTCAGAACGAGGCTTGGTTTGTTATTGTTTTTCCTACAAGAGGGGGTGACGCATTACGCCGCCCGTGCCCTGAGACTAAGTAACCTATCACGAAACGCGTAGGATGGACCGAGCGGCGTGGTGACGTCATCCCCTTACTGCTCGATCTCCTAGGATGGGTTTGCTCGTCGGTGTCCGGCCGGCGCCGCGAGTTTAAGGCTGTACCTTTTCAACATTGTTGTAAGTGCTTTTATCCATTTTTTATTCCAATAAACTCAAAGATATCACACCAGCGAGGTTTCCTTTCCTCTCTTGCATGTCATTGCTGCGGATACATTGTTTTTTACTGTGGAAGTGCCGAATGAAGAGGTGGCTATAGGAGCTATTATCATCCCACTGGGTTTATTAGATGCGGTTTGAGGTCCTCCGTAACAGAGGACCAACTAGCTCTGGTAAGCTGCTGACCTTTTTATGGTGGTGGATGTCACTCTTCAGACAACACGTTGGAATCTGGAATTTGGAATTTATTTAATTTTTTGCACGGGTGTTTACATCGCAGTAATTATTTGGACTTTAACACTGTTTTTTTTTGCACATATGGACTGACCTCTTGGTGTGCCACATTTGGAAGCTATTCACAGATGTGTGTTCATTTATTTATTTTTTGCATGTATACCTAATTTTATTATTAAGTTTAGGTTTGTTCACAACCACTTACCAGTTTATGTGTTACCATTATTGGATTTATGCACTGTATACGTGTGGTGAATCAAGCACGACACATTAACTTTTTTGCTGTTTAATTTAGTTTGAGTTTAGTGCTACTATATAAGTTTTTCTTTTATGTTTCAGTGTTTATGTTTATCAGGTTAGTAGCTGCATAAGACTTTCATCTAGGCAATCTGGTGCTAGCCAATAATTGCCACCTCTCAATCTTGAGCGCAATTTCTTCCTTTTTATAATAAAGATTCATTCCCTGTTTGGAACCTGAAAACAGAGCTGTGTCTCGTGATTAGGGGGGAATTATCAGTATGGATCTCGTTCGCCTGACTGGGGAGTGTCAGTAGTTGCCTTGTGTTCGGAAAGGAAATATCCTAAATGGCGTTAACCCCTTTCATACTTGGGATGCCGTTACAGGGGGTACCTGGTTTTGACAGGTACCCACTCCCACTTCCTGGCTCAGCTTGCCGTGGAAAACTGAGCCAGAAGTTTGGCCCCCCTCCTTCCCGTGCAGCCTTCTGGGACACTTCACAGAACCCAGAAGACTGCGGCCCATTCACAAAGCACAGCGTGCTTCACACATATGCAGTAGGAAACAGTCAGTGAAGTGGCAAGGCTTTACAGCAGGCTTCCCTTAGTCTAGGTGGCGGTGCCAGAAACCGATAGCCAATTAAAGAATCATCTCGGGTGAGAACACCGCTGGATGCCTGGACAGGTAAGTTCCCCGCTTATTAAAAGTCAGCAGCTATAGAATTGTAGCTGCTGACTTTTAATTGTAATTTTTTTTTGGTGGAGCCCGGAGCTCCTCTTTAAGTTCTAGCCAGATGTATAACCCTTTTTTATCACCGATTCCAAGTAATGAGGTCTGACATTTCCTTAGATAACTATATGAATTCAATGACTATCATCCAAGCCTGCCAAAAATAGCAGGAGCAAGCAATGGCGAGCATATCTATAAATGCTGCTCCATGGAAGATCTCCTAGGAAATTGGTAATCATGGCAATACATGGGCAACAAACGTACACTACAGTTGTGACAAAACATGGGCAGTGAATGGGAAATCGAGGCAAAACAGGTGCATCAAGTAGGCAATCAATGATTTACATGGATAACAAATGAGCACTGGCAGCAATAAATAGCCAACAAAATGCTGGGACAATAACTGGAACCCAAAAATTGCAGCACAGTCTGCCTCCCTCCTTCTTTTCGCTTTAATTCAGGTCGCTATGCTGCATGCAGTAATTCCTTTATGATCACAAGCATTTTTTCATTGGCTAGAGGGAGGAAAGAGTACAACCCATTGCTCTTCTACAGTGCCAGCTTGGGGCTCAAGTCACTGTCTGGCAGGAGAAGTGATGGTCAGGCAGCAGTCAGCAGACAAACCAGAGAAAACTTCTGGTGACTAAGATAGCTGGTAATATTATTATATAGATAGAGTTTCTAGACCAATTCACAACAATGGGCAACTTTAAAGCACAACCATCAAATATTTTGTCTAGTTTTGCATAAAGAAAGCCTCGTACACACGACCGAGAATCTCGTCAGGAAAAAACACGTCGTTTTTTCTTGACGAGATTCTTGGACAAGAAACTTGTCCCGGCCGAGTGTACAGACGCTCGATTCAAAGAACCCGCGGTTCTTTGAATGGAGCGAACGCGGTGACGTCATCGACTACGACGAGCGTGCGCTCGTCACATTCGATGCTGTCGCCGCCATCTTGCTACACCCTAACTATGCCTAGGAAGCTACCGCGCATGCGTCAAAGTCATTTTGAGCATGCGCGGGCTTCCCGGAGGACAGGTAAGTGTACACACACACACTTTTCTCGTCGAGAAACAGGCTGACGAGAATCTCGACGAGAAAATAGAGAGCAGGTTCTCTATTTTTCTTGTCGAGATTCTTGCCGGTTTTCTTGACGAGAAACCTGATAGCCGCGTACACACGACTGATTTACTCGGCAAGAAAGCTCTGCCAGCAAGTTTCTTGTCGTTTTTCGACGAGAAACTTGGTCATGTGTACGAGGCTGAAGAGTTAGAAACTGTGTCAGGTTTTTTTATTGTGGTCTGTGCCCCCATCAGAGTGTTTTCCCCCTGCTTCCTCTCTGGGTGACACCCTTCAACACAGAAAGTGATGAGAAAACAGGGACACACACACAGCAATAAATTCCCGACAAAGGTTCTAACCTCCATGACTCTGCTGCATGTGAAAACAGAAGACACTTATGCCGCGTACATGACCGTTTTTCATGGCGTGAAAAATTGCATTTTTTAAATTGGTCATTAAAAACGATCGTGTGTAGGCTCCAGAGCATTTTTAACGACGTGAAAAATGGCCTAAAAAAAAATAGAACCTGCTCTATTTTTTCACGTTGTTTTTCACGTAGTGAAAAACGGTAGTGTGTATGCTTTTACGAGGGGAAAAAAAAATGCGCATGCTCAGAATCAAGTATGAGACGTGAGCGCTCCTTCTGGTAAAACTAACGTTCGTAATGGAGATAGCACAATTGTCACTGTAACGGACTGAAGAGCATAAGGCTGAAAAGCGCGGAATCGGCTCTCACCAAACTTTACTACTACGAGGATCAGCAAAAGCAGCCCAAAGGGTGGCGCCATCCGAATAGAACTTCCCCTTTATAGTGCCGTCGTACGTGTTGTACATCACCGCGCTTTGCTCGAGCATTTTTTTTCACGATAGTGTGTAGGCAAGGCAGGCTTGAGAGGAAACACGAAAAATCACGTCGAGAAAAACTTCGTTTTTTTCAATGACATTAAAAACGGCCCTTTGTACACGGCAATACTGCATCAAAAAATGTGTTTCGTATCGATTCGTTATTTAAATAATTAAATTTAGTTAAATCCGTTAAATTTGTTAAACTCGTTTTCGGAATTAGTTTTGTTTTATTTATTTGTTTTCGAATTTGATTAGAATTTTCAGAATTTGGTTAAATTGAATTTGACCGAATTCGGAAAATTTGAATTGGCATTCGAATTTTGAGTTTATTCTATTCGAAATTTTTACTTTTGGAAGACGGTTATATCCTTTCTATTTTATTCCAGTCTATTCTATAGTTTTTTTTCTATTCTACTCTCTTATTTTCTATTCTATTCTTTCTATTCTAAATTTTCTATTCGAAATTTGAATGTCAGAAGATGGTTATATTCTTTCTAATTTATTCTATTCTATTGTTTTTTTTTTTCTATTATTTTCTTTTTTTTATTCTATTTTATTCTATTCTGTTCTATAGTTTTTTTCTATTCTATTGAATTATTTTATTTTATTTTCTATTCCAGCCAGCCTGGAGACCCGATTTTTCTGTACTGCAGTGAAGCAACACAACTAAGTCTTCTCTCTTCCCTTAGCCAGTGATTGGACAATGAAAAAAGGAAACAGCAGACTGGTTAGCTAATTTCTCTGTCACATAGCTGCATGAATAGGTGTCTTTATCTGCCTGAAGTTTAGCTATGAATTGGACAGCAGCAAACATTGACATTCTGAAATATTTTGGGTTCTTACCTGTAGGCAAGTGCAAATTGATGCGACAATGCAGAAGGGGAGGGAAGGTTGTGGGGAACATCGTTCCTCTATGATTTCCAGCTGTCACAAGGAGACAACTGTCTGATTGGATGCTTGTGCCCCTTGTGACTCCAGCAGCCATCTTGGGTCAGGCAGAGTCTCTTTAAGACTCTGACTTCCAGATTTGGTGAGTGGCTAGTGTATGGACAAGTTCCCTGTCTGGCAGGGATGGAACTTAGAGGTATGTGAGTCCAAAAATGCAGTGCTTCAATAAAGCAAAATAAACGTGACAGTCCCAAGTCAATTCAATATATGAAAGTAAATGTAGATGTAAATGTTGAAACACCACCACCAAGGATTTCAGTGTGAAGGACAACACACCACACCAAATATGCTCACAATCTGCTTACCAGAAGGTGAACATTTGCAAACGTAAATGACAAATGTAGAGGATCAGCGATGGATACAACTCTCCAGACTTGATGAAATAATGGCAGGAAAATCCAAACACCAACAACCAGGTAACTTTCAAAACTCGGTGTATTATAGTACTATGCAATCCTCCTCAGACGTGGTTAATCTGTGATTGAATTAGGAGGCTTTAACGGTCCTTGGCACGAGTTAAGTCATATGCGTTCGCTTCTGCATGCAAGCTCATGGGGACAGGGGCAAAAGCAAGCGGAACGTTTAGCGCAGGCTGTGTTGACTGGGGAATGGGTTGTGACGGACCTAGAGGTAGGGAAAGGTTCCAGAGGAGTAGGGATTGTGCAGGGATTACCTCTTTTTAGGAAGTTCCCCCTTTGGGTGAGGACCTGCCAGGCTGCATTCCAGTCCTCGTTGCAGACACTAGTGACATCTTTAAGTCTCCAGACTGCTGTCACAGTTCAGATCGGTGTGCCTACCCGCCAGGCCGGAATAAGATGTGTTGAACCTTTCTCCAATATATATGTTTTGCTAAACTCTGGCTCTGTGTGTTTACTGCCCACCACATCATGCTGCACCTTATTCACATACCTCCTCCATCACATCATGCTGACACCACAGCAGCTCACAGTACTTACAAAGAGCAAACTGGACAACCGGAAGCTGTAGAAATGTCTTAGGGCTCATTCAGAAGGCCAATTAGTGTCGTTCTCTGTGCAGAGCCGCTGGCAGATTCATGTGCATCCACTTTGGAGCTGTGTGCAGGCAGCCCTTAGAAGTGGATGCACACGCTTCATCTGCACAGACACAAATGCATGTCAAAGTTTGACATGCCGGCAGGTGCACAGATCTGAAGGCAGAGGTTCTGCATATGATCCATGCATCCGCTCCAACCCACACGTCAAACATTGACAATCGATTGTTTACATGCAGCTGCTGCATGTGCATTTACTTATTTGGGCTGCCTGCATGCAGCTCCGAAGTGGATGCATACGCATCTGCCAGTGGCTCTGCAACGAAGATGGCACTAATTGGCCATCTGAATGTGCCCTCATACAACATGTTCCACTGCTTAAGCTTCATCCAGTGTACAGACATCAGGTAAGTAATCAATTAACACTTCCAGGCCAATATTTCCATAACACATACCACCCAGGAATAAATGAAGTGTAAAGCTGGTCATAGATTCATCGAATCTCTGCCAGTTCAGGATGGGCAGGCTGGTTATACGGAAGTGGATCCACTGCCACTTGCAGTAATCATTGTGGTATGCCGGCAGGGAAGGCTCCCCACCGGCAGAACACAATAGGAGGAGAGATTCTCCCAGTGACTGTGTTGATAGGGGGAATGAGCTACTTTCTTTCCTGCATCCTGTGGTTGCAGGAAAAAAATGCATCATCTATGGCCTGCTTAAGATTAAAATGTTCCAAAGCATATCAATCAATCATGATATTGTCAACACACCACATTGTGTCGATCTTTGCAACAACAGATAGCAGTAAAACTACTTGAAGCATTGTAATAAAGTCACGTAGATAACTTTCCAGTTGTATTCATCTACCTGTGGTATTGATACCACCTCTAAGAACAGAGACTATTAGCTGTAGTAACAATATGGATAAACTCAAATAATTTTTATTTTTTTAAATACAGTCTCATGTTCTTGCCAAGAGCAAAATGTGGGATCTGAAATAAAATGAGGGGTGTAGTGGTGGCGCTGTTCTTACGTAAAACCAGTCTACTGGGAGATGGAAAAGTTGGAAAAATTATACAAGATAATGAACTGTGGAGTGGGCTCTGCCTGGTGTTTTCTGTGTGCCCATCCGCTGAAAGTATATACAAAGCCTGAGTTTGAATGCTATATACAGAACCTAGGTTTAGATGCAGAGTGAGACCTCTAGTTAAAGTTTACTAGTGAAATATAAAGTGTGGAAATAGAGTGTCTCTGCCTGGTGTTTGCTTGACTTTAGCAGTGACCTTCAAAAGGTGATAGTGTTGGTAGGTGTTCCAGTGGGTAAAAAAGAATTGGTTGAAAAAGAATAAGAATAAATGGTATAGATTCCAATTCCGGCTCGGCCGGGTGTTTGCTAGCTAAGAACTAGCTGATAAGGGTGCTGTGAAACAAATAAATGCTACCTGTGTGGTGCTGCAAGAGATGCGGTGTGGACAAATAAATTCAATAAAGTTACAATGAATTCAAATGTTGTCTCGGCCGGGTATTTGCTGAACCCAGCTGGGATTGTGTTCAGTCCCAAGTGATTAAACAGTTAAACGAGTGTTTAACTGATCCGTGATACACTCTGACGATGCAAATAAAATGTTCAACATAGGATGAAGAAAAATAAAATAAAATAAAGATAAAATAAAATAAAATGAGTAAAGTCCAAATGCTGCAAAGTCCGAAATTGGTGACAGGTAAATTGGTGACTTCTGTGCTTGTTTTGGTAGCCTGTGCCATGAATGTGATTGTCTGTGATTGTTTAAGATATTGCACTCACCAGATCCTTCATACCCTCAGGGGGTATGGTGCAGTCACAGTATGTGCCATTGTGTAGCAGTCTCAGGAAGTCGGGATGGCTCCTATGGTCCCTTGTGGTCCTCCGAGAAGGTGAGGGTTATAAAAAGGAAAGAAGGATGCCCATAGTGTGAACCCGTTTAAATTTATTTATTAGTGAAATCGGGAAAAAAGGGTACTCACATTATGTTAGACAATTAAAAGCATTTAAAATGGCGCTTAGCCGGTGAAGAGCGATCCAACGCCCTACGCGTTTCGTCAGATTGACGTCATCGGGAGCTCTTCACCGACTAAGCGCCATTTTAAATGCTTTTAATTGTCTAACATAATGTGAGTACCCTTTTTTCCCGATTTCACTAATAAATAAATTTAAACGGGTTCACACTATGGGCATCCTTCTTTCCTTTTTATAACCCTCACCTTCTCGGAGGACCACAAGGGACCATAGGAGCCATCCCGTCTTCCTGAGACTGCTACACAGTGGCACCCCACTTTTTCTTCAAAATGTGGGATCTGCCATCGCTGACCTCCAAAAAAAAAATATCCTAGTTGCTTGGCATTTAATTTGACCATCTGGCTTCAACAATTTAAGTTATTGACAGAACCATTTATACAGATTAAGAAAGTCAATTACTTACATGTTTGTTCTGGATCAGTGACTCAAAGTAATAAATCAAGGTGACCGGAATGGCAGTCAGGTATTTTAAGAAGAGAGGTCACCTATGGCAATTTATTTTAGGACATGGTTAATTTATATCAAAAGGGGAAACATTATCCAGCTGCCTAATTCACAAAGTCTCCTTCTGTATTAATAATGATCTCTCCTTTTCTGTGGATATATATATGTATGTAGTAGCCTCCAGCTAATAGACCATTCTGCAAGTTTGACCGAAAGAGGTAATATTTTTAGTTTGTACTAAGAAAAAACTGGGAATCCAATACTGGATAGTGGAAGCTAAATGTATTTGTCCTTGGTCATACTTGCACATACAGTGTGACAATGATTTTCCTTTAATGTCTGGTGTATATATGGGATATCATATATACTGTATATAGTAAAATGCAATACAAATTTAAAACTGGGAAGGTTTTTATGCAAGCTAAATACAATTATGTTTAAGTACACAGTACCCTCTGGTGGCCAGTCATTGTCATAATTAGTGCTCTACAAAGCATAGCAAAGAGGGAAACATCATAATATCATCTAAGATGTGAAGAATTGGGTCATCAAAAGGTTTGACCAAACAGTGTAGCCATAAGCCTTGACTAGGAATACACCTTTTAATTTTGTCTGATGTGATTTTCATTGAAATCAATAAAAATACTTAAAAAAAAATCTCAACTCATGGTAAAACACACATCAACATGCAGTATAACGCATGTTGATGCATGTTGAATCTCACAGATGGGGATAAATTACACTTACTACAGACTCGCTACTCAGGATAGGCCTCCTGATGGTGACAACAGCTGGACTTGCCTAGGCAATGTGTATTGGCCACTGGTAGTTTCCACTGGAAGCACACATAACAGAATGACACCATAGAAGAGTAACTGGGAGAAAGGAAGAGATGATGTCACTGCATATTAGGAAGTGCCTGAACAAAGACGGTCATGGCAGGTTGACCAGGAATTATTTTATTAAAGCTGCAGATTTAAAAAGGATGAGTTAAATTTCATTGTGTAAAAATGTATCTTAGTTTTAGTATTTAGATATATTTTGTGCAGGCCATTCCCCCCTCAATTGTACCCACTCTTTTGAATCTACTGACAACCAATTTGTATGAGGATCTGCCTGACTGGGTTGAAAGTGATCAAGTTATTTAGGTAGGAACTCATACTACATAGATTTTGGTCAATCTAAGGGAGAAAATACAATTATATGATCCAGTACCGGCTGATTTCGGCCCGTGTGTATGGGGCTTGAGGTCAGTTGCTTTCCCTCTACATTAGGTACTTCTCTTTAGGGTGTGAGGAGATCTGGCACAAAATGGGGGACTTGCTTTATCAATCAAAATTTAGCCATTACCCCAATGGGAGAGAGAGAGGGGGCAGGGGGAGAGAGAGAGGGGGCAAGGGAAAGAGAGAGGGGGCAAGGGAGAGAGAGGGGCAGGGAAAAGAGGGAGGTGGAGAGAGGGGGAAAAGAGAGAGGGGAATGGGGGAAAGAGAAAGGGCAAGGAGAGAGAGGGAGTAGGGGGAGAGAGGGGGCAGGGGGAGAGAGGGGGGACGGGAGAGAGGGGGCAGGGAGAGAGAGGAGGCAGGGGAAGAGAGGGAGGCAGGGGAAGAGAGGGAGGCAGGGGAGAGGGGGGCAGGGAGAGAGAGGGTGGGCAGGGGAGAGAGAGGGGCAGAGAGAGATAGACAGAGAGAGGGGGCATGGGGAGAGAGGGAGGGCAGGGGGAGAGGTGGGGAGCAGGGGGAGAGAGGGGGAAAGAGGGAGGGGGAGAGAGGGCAGAGAGAAAGAGAGAGGGGACTGGGGAAAGAAAAAGGGCAGGGAGAGAGAGGAGGAAGGGGAGAGGGGGCAGGGGGAGAGAGGGAGGGGACAGGGAGAGAGAGGGGGTAGAGAGAGAAAGAGGAAGCAGGGGGTGAGAGGGAGGCAGGGAGAGAGAGGGGACGGGGGAAAGAGAAAGGGCAGGGGGAGAGAGGGGGCAGGGGGAGAGAGGGGTCAGGGGGAGAGAGAGAGGGGGCAGGAAGAGAGAAGGGACAGGGAGAGAGGAGGCAGGGAGAGAGGGGGCAGGGAGAGAGAGGAAGCAGGGGAAGAGAGGGAGGCAGGGGGAGAGGGGGGCAGGGAGAGAGAGGGTGGGCAGGGAGAGGGAGGGGCAGAGAGAGATAGACAGAGAGAGGGGGCATGGGGAGAGAGGGAGGGCAGGGGGAGAGAGAGGGGGTAGGGGGAGAGAGGGGGAGAAAGAAAGAGAGAGGGGACTGGGGGAAATAGAAAGGGCAGGGAGAGAGGGGGCAGGGGGAGAGAGGGGCGACAGGGAGAGAGAGAGGGTCAGGGAGAGAGGGTGTAGGGAGAGAGAGAGGAAGCAGGGGGAGAGAGGGAGGCAGGGAGAGAGAGGGGGCAGGGGGGGAGAGAGAGGGGGCAGGGGGGGGAGAGGGCGGGCAGGGGGAGAGACAGGGGCAGAGAGAGAGACAGAGAGAGGGGGCACGGGGAGAGAGGGGGCAGGGGGAGAGAGGGAGGGGAAAGGGAGAGAGGGGGGGACAGGGAGAGAGGGGGCAGGGAGAGAGAGAGGAGGCAAGGGGGGGAAAGGGAGGCAGGGAGAGAGGGGGCAGGGAGAGAGAAAGCGGGCAGGGGGAGAGAGAGAGGGGCAGAGAGAGATAGACATAGAGAGGGGGCATGGGGAGAGAGAGGGGCAGGGAGAGAGAGGAGACAGGGGGAAAGAGGGAGGGGGAGAGAGGGGGCAGAGAGAAAGAGAGTGGGGACAGGGGGAAAGAGAAACGGCAGGGAGAGAGAGGGAGCAGTGGGAGAGAGGGAGGAGGCAGGGAGAGAGGGGGAAGGGAGGAAAAAGAGGGGGAGAGAGAGGGGGCAGGGGGAGAGAGGATGGGCAGGGGGAGAGAGAGGTGCAGAGAGAAAGAGACAGAGAAAGGGGGAACGGGGAGAGAGGGGGGCACCGGGAGAGAGGGAGAGCAGGGGGAGAGAGAGGGGGCAGGGAGAGAGAAGGGGCAGGGAGAGAAAGGGGAGCAGGGAGAGAGAGAGGGGGCAGGGAGAGAGAGAGGGGGGCAGGGGGAGAGAGCAGGTAAGGAAGAGTGAGAGAGGGGGGCAGGGAGGTGGGGGGCAGAGAAAGGCATCAGGGTCTGATCAGTGACAGTGCTCAGCTCACTCACTTGGATGGTCCACGGGGGCTCACAGTCAGTGGCTTTAATGTGGCTGTTGGCTGCTTGTTTAATCTTCCCACCCCACCTCCCCTTCACAGATACAGAATACAGGCAAGGAGAGAGGGGCGGGGAAGGGATGTGTGTGTCACAAGCTTAGGCCAAGCTGGATGGAGCAGTGTGTGGATCCCCTCCTTCTGGGACAACTGCCCTGAGTCGCCTGTCACCCGCTACCCACACACTGACATCTGGGATGATCAGGAGGATGGAGCAGCAGTGGTCATGGGAGGGCTTCTGTCCCCGCCCACTACCTATCAGACACATATCACAGAGCCAAAGGAAGTGCATCAAAACCCTGTCGGCTTTCTGATACAGATGGGGGGAAGGCCTGAAAAGATAAGAAGCCTGCAGCTTTTGCAGCAGCAGAGAAGCCGATCCGAACCCTGAAGCTCCCAGAACACTCCCACGGAACCTCCCGCCCGGCCCAGTCCACCCCTGATTTGCCGCCCCTTGCCGCTAACGCTTTCCCCAACTTGTTCATTCCCCGACTTGTTCATTCCCCGACTTAGTTGGGGTAGGCGGTACACTTTGGTGGGGGTGGGACAGCCATGCCCAGTGACCTTTGACCTCTGGGGACCCACCTTCTGACCTTTGACCTCTGGGGGAGGTCCCTGTTCAAAAACCTGGGTCCTAGCCTTATTCTTAAAGGGAAAACCATAACCCTAACCCCCTAACCCTAACCCCCTAACTCTAACCCTAACACCCAACCCCAACCCTAACCCTAACCCCTACCCCTAACCCTAACCCTACCCCTAACCCTAACCCCTAACCCTAAGCCCTAACCCTAATGGGAACCATGGTAGGGCCAGCCCTGTAAGCAGGAAAGGGGTAAGATTAACCACTTGAGCTCCGGAAGACTTTATCCCCTTCATGACCAGGCCATTCTTTGCTATTTAGCATTGTGCTACTTTAACTGGTGACTGAGCAGTTAAGCAAAGCTGTACCCAAATTAAATCTATGTAATTTTTTTTTTTTTACACATACCCCCCTTTTTTTTCATCGTATTTAATTACCACTGTTTTTTTTCATTTTTAGTATATTAAAGAGAAAAAACTAAAATTAAACATATCCAATAAAAAAAAAATCTAATTTCTTCATACATTTTGTCAAAATGTATTCTGCTTCATGTGTTTGGTAAAAAATCCCAATAAGTGTATATTAATTGGCTTGTGTGAACGTTATAACGTCTACAAATGATGGTATATATACTGGAATTTTTTTTAAATTAATTCTTTATAGTAGTAATACCGATGATAGTGTTTTTTAGTAGGACTGTGCAGTGACCAATCTGACACTAAACAACACTGGGTGGGAACTGACTAACTGACACTGACATCACCAGTGACACTAATACAGTGACACTGGCTGGGAAGGGGTTAACATCTCAGGGTAATCATGGGGTTAAGTGTGTGCGTAACAAGTGTCAATGTAATGTATTAGGTACGTTGCTGTGCCTGTAGGAGCCGCCTATCCACACTACAATGCAGGCAGGCAGTCCTAAAGTAGTTAAAAAATCAAGGACAGGGATTGGCTGGTAGTGGGGGAAGGCTTTGAAGTTAGACTGTCAGACGAAAGTGATATGTGGGCATATTTAATCCATGAATTCCACACCGGTTTTGGGTATCTGTGAGCAGGGCTGGCACTGCCACTAGGTGAAATAGGCAGCCGCCTATGGCACACTGCTGCCTAGGGCGTACTGCTGCCTAGGGTGTGCAGCCATGGCCACTGACTTCCCTACTAGCCTGGCCGGGCAACACGAGGGGCTGAAGACTGCCACCTTACACAGGGCTGGGGCGCTGACTGACTCTCTGCTGGCCAATCCAGAGAAAGCAGCAGCTGTGGGGGACATCCGTCACGGGGGCTGCGGAGAAGGTCAGCAGCAGCTCAGCCTGTGAGGAGGGTGACACCGAGCCGACTCCCGGGGGGACAGCTAGGGTAGGGTGACCAGACATCCCCGGTTTCCGGGGGCATGCCCTGGATTGAGGACACTGTCCCCGGACAAAGTCTGTTCCCGGTTTTGTCCCCGGATTGGATTTGAACAGGGGCTGGGGCAATTTCAAAGACAGTCAGTGCAGAATTTAAAAAAAATCTGTGCCCCTTTCTGATGATCATGTGCTGGTCGGAGCGGAGGGAATATTTCTTCAGTTTCGGGTGCATGTCCATTCAGCTCCGCTCACATGTTCTTCTGCCTTGGCTCAAGTCCCGGCCAGCCGCCTGCTTATCTCCTTGTCTTCCCTGGTGGAGTGATCTTCCTCCGCTCCCCACCCAGTAGTAGCCGGGGCCCGAAAAGTAAGACCTAACAGGCTATGAGGCGGGCGGCGGCGGGCAGAGAGTCACTGATTGCCGCTATTACTAGTGAAAAAAAGAAAAAATGTCCCGGATTTCATTTTAAAAATATGGTCACCTTAAGCTAGGGGGGGGGGGGGGAGGAGGAGGTGAGCACCATGCCTCTCCTCAGGATGGAGGAGAAGTTCTTTGACTTCAGGAGCATGCTGGAGGCTGCTACCGGCTGCACGACACCGACCACTGGCTGTCCAAGCAAGCCCAGAAGCTCATGCTGGAGCAGAATCTGGCATTGCTGCCCCAGTGAGTCCCACCTGCTCTTGCCGAGGGCACAAAATAGTCAAGCACCGGTCCTGTCTGTGTGTATGCTAGTGAGTTTTTCATTAACAAAAAATAGATTGATACGCTCTTGAACTTCTTTGTATGAATTGCTTCTTCCAAGCTTCGGCAAAAGTTTGTTTAGCTGCCAGCAATTCAAAGGTAGCTAGTTTGAATTTGGATCTGGTAGGAAAGGGAGGTTTTAAATAGAGGAGTACAAACCAAGTGTCCCTTGGCTTTTTGTAGTAGTGAATGCCAACCTAATCATGTACCACTAGTTTAAAGCGGAGGTCCACCTAAAAAAAAAATATTAAAAGCCAGCAGCTACAAATACTGCAGCTGCTGACTTTTAATAAATGGACACTTACCTGTCCAGGGTGCGTGTGATGTCGGCAGCAGAAGACGAGCAATCGATCGTCTCTCGGCTGCCCCCGCTGCCATCCTCGGTGAGGGAATCAGGAAGTGAAGCATTGCGGCTTCACTGCCCGGTTCCCTACTGCACATGCGCGAGTCGCGCTGCGTTTCCTCACTGGTCCCCGCTGTGTTCTGGGAACTGTGTGTTTCCCAGAAGACAGCGGGGAGGGGGGGGTCTATGCCCGGAAGTGGGTGCAAATACCTGGTATCTTCACCCCCCTCTCCCCTGAAAGATGCCAAATGTGACACTGGAGGGGGGGAGGGTTCCGATAAAGCGGAAGTTCACTTTTTGTGTGGACCTCCGCTTTAACCTGTAGCAACAGCAGATTGATTGAATTGCTACCTTTAAACCACTGTTAATCATTGGCTTTAGTGATTTAAGCATGAGCCACGGAATCACTGCTACAAAATTGTCCATCTGACATGGTCCAAAAGGTTCATTTTATCCAAATGTTTAACAAAACACATTAAATATTAAACTATACAAGTGGAAATCTTTGTCATTTTTAAATGATTAACATCAGTGTGAGCACCTTGTTTATGCAGCTGTGGCCATCTGAAGCTGTGTGCAGGCAGATTATGTTTCTCTATGGGAATGAAACAGCTGTATGGACACAGCCGCTCGTGACAGGTGTGCAAGCATCGGTGAGCAGTCCTGAATGCATACAGTGTGTACGCCTTTCACTTTAGGGCCAACCAGGACCATCTTACCATCTTAATAGCATCATGGGCCCCTGGGCAAAGAATTGCTCTGGGGCCCCTAAAATGGAGACAGTGCAGGTAAACAGACATCAACTGTACAGCAAAGAAAGAAACAGTGGGAAAATACTACATACATAAAGTAACAAAGTTGTCCTGTGCACATAATATATCTGCTAGATTAATGCCTCCCCAGCACTATGGCCCCTCTACACCCCAGATATTCCCCCAGCACTCTGACCCCTCTACACCCCAGATATCCCCCCAGCACTCTGACCCCTCTACACCCCATATATCCCCCCAACACTCTGACCTCTCTACATCCCAGATATCCCCCCCAGCACTCTGACCCCTCTACACCCCAGATATCCCCCCAGCAGTCTGACCCCTCTACTCCCCAGCTATCCCCCCCCAGCACTCTGACCCCTCTACACCCTAGATATCCCCCCAGCACTCTGACCCCTCTTTACCCCAGATGTCCCCCCAGCACTGTAACCATATACCATAAGATAACGCTTATATTGTGACCCCACTACATCCCTGATACCCCCTACACTGTGGCCTCTCTACATCCCTGATACCTCTAGCACTGTAGCCACCCAAGCTACCCCAAGCATTGCTACCCCCTATACACCCCAGATCCCCCCTCAGCATTGTTTTCCCTAATACATTCTTGATATCCCCCAGCACCATTATTCCATCCATGTAGTACCCCCTTTTCCAGTGAAGATACAGTGCATGTAAACTTTTGGCTTTGTGCCCACCTCCAGCACTGCACTCACCTATACCAATCAAGCAGGCAGAAGGAAGGGTGGAGGAGGGAGCATCTCTCTGGGCATTCCAAGCCTTTCGGTGCAAACAGTGCTAGACAGCTGGGCTCACCATGACACCATCCACAATGCCACTTCCGCAGGTGGGCTCTCAGTGCTGCCGACTCATCAGCTCCCACCCTGCAGCCTTCGAGTCCAGAGCATCCAAACTGCATGGGGAGGGGTCAGAGCATCACTGGTGCTCTGGCCCTGCACCTCCCTGCTGGCTGTGAAATAGGTATCATTCTGCACAGCATGGCGCACCGCTGCCAGCCTGCCTCCCCTGTGTATCCATCACTCTCAGTGCCATCATGGGGTCCCCAATTTCGGGCAGCGTGGGCTCAAGGACCAGCTGCTTTGGGGAAAGTGCAGGGCCCCCCCCATGCAGCTGGGGCCCCTGGGCAGTACCCTTGTGTGCCCTCTTATTAACACAGCTCTGGAGCCAACAACTACAGTATGTCCGTACAGTTACTGCATCTCCATAGAGAAACATGGGTTTCCTGTACGCAGCTCCAAGTGGCTCCAACTGCATCAACAAGGGCCACATTCACTTTATGTGGGCCACAGCGCCTGTGTGAGTGAATCCTAAAATGCCATATTTAGCCCACCAGTGCCTGTATAGCAATGAGCCAGTACTGAACAAAGTTAAAACAAAAAGTTACTAAAATGAATAAAAATGATACAGTGTTTGTGCTGGCTCAGTACCCCAATTCACCCCAGGAAGTCACTAATGAGAAATCTGCTGAACATTTATCTGGAGTACAGGGTTACAATGGAACTAGACACGTTTTGATAAGCGCCATCCATTATATTGGAGTGTCAAAGGTTTGTTTAACATGACACAGTTGTGGGCGACATCATAAGTATGACAAACTGTGTTTTAGAGAGGAAGTGAGGACTTTCTATGAGAAAGCTTGGGAACAATGTACGGTGAGCATTACAACATCCACAGCCTTCTTAATAGAGGGAGGGAAGCAATAAAAATGTTCATTAAAGAAGTGAAGAATTTTGTTGCTGGCCATACACGACAGTTTAAACCACTTTGACTAATTCCAAAGCTGGCCATACCTGTGGTAATTTTCAGTCAAATTTACAGTCATCACACATAGGGGGTTATTTAGGAAAGGCAAAGCCACTTCGCACTACAAGTGAAAACTACAAGTGCAAAGTGCACTTCAAATTGCACTGAAAGTGCACTTGGAAGTGCAGTCGCTGTAAATCTGAGGGGTAGATCTGAAATGAGAGGAAGCTCTGCTGATTTTATCATCCAATCATGTGCAAGCTAAAATGCTGTTTTTTATTTTCCTTGCATGTCCCCCTCGGATCTACAGCGACTGCACTTCCACTTTGCACTTGTAGTTTACAAAGTGGATTTGCCTTTCGTAAATAACCCCCATAGGGTCATTGTCCATTGAATAGACATTGTCCATTCACAAACGGAGCGTGGCTTGGCCCTGCCCCCCGCACTCACCTCATTGGCTACTGGCTGTGACTTACCGTAGCAGGAGGCAATGGCTCCCGCTGCTGTCTGAGCCAATGAGGAAACAGAGACCTTTGGAGAGTCGCTGCTCCCATGCACATTGATGGATTGAGATGAGGCTCAGGTAAATATAAGGGTGGTCGGGGGTGGAGGGGGGGTGAGTTGCACCCAGAAGGTTTTTACCTTAAATCATAGAATGCAGTAAGGTAACAAAATAAAAATAAACCTTCTGCTTTTCAAACCACTTTAACTATTTAGTAATCTGTTACCTTACGTGTAGCCCTACTGCCGTAGGAGCCACTGGTGAATGTTGGTTATCTCCCACCCTGCACAGCCAGGCACATGAATTTTCCATACACTCTGGAGTCAAGAAGCAGTCCTTGCAGCTTTGTTTTTTAAAAGGGGTATTTGAACTTGGATGGTGGAAAAGGGTTAATATGGAATTCCCATCTGATCAGCTTAAACTCTTCAGGGACTCAACCTATATACATCCGTTATATACACACTCCTTTCCTCTACTTACAGCACACACTTGCTTGTAGAACTACAATTCTCAGGACCAGCTATCACTTTGATTTTGATCCAACAAAGAATTTAAATCCTTGTAATTGCCCTTTGCAGGCAGGTATCGAAGGCCCCTTTTGGTGTAGCAAAAAGAGAGTTTTTTTGGTGATAGCTTTCCTTCTCTGTTGCTACTGCTCCCAGTACCACCTCTTCAGGCACTGCCCCTTTCTCTAGCCCTCCTAGCTACTTTTCCACAGGCCTCCCAGACTGACTCTGCATCCATCCCAGACTGCTTGCACCCAGTCCTTTCAGGCATGCCTCTCATTCCTCTGACTGTAGCATTCACCAGCCCACGTGGCTGTCTTCTTCTCTGAAGATTTGCCCGGCAGTGTTCTCCCGCTGTCCTCTCCTTGCTCCTGTGCCTCCTGGTCAGGATCCCTCTGTTTGTCATGAAGAGGGGGCCCTTTCACACCTGAGCCCAGGCTTGAGTTCACCCCCCCCCCCAGACTGGGGAGCTACTCTCAAAGGCCCCGACAGCTTAACACTCCATCTTAATTTTCCAACCAAACTCCACACTGCCCCAGCTGTGCTGAAACTGAGTATTTGAGAGGGCCTGCCCCCTGCAAAACATTCTGATGGGGATTGGCCAGGGCCTCAGAATACTCCAGCTAGCTCCTCCTAGACTCCTCCTATCTGCTTCTGGAACCTTCTCCAAGTTTCCAGGCTAGCAGGGAGGAGTTCACCAGAGAAGCTGCTGATGAGTCATCCAGCCTACCTGAGTCACTCAAACCCTAACCCAGAAAAACACACAGGCTTGGCTTCCAGCCAAGCTTGAAATTTATCCACACTAACAAAACAAAAATCCTAGCACTCTAGCAACACAGCTAGGGGGTGCTACACTCACCTCCCCACCATGTCCAGACAGTGCCTTGGCTGGGAATAAAAAAATTAGCTCCAGGGCCCAGGAGCAAGGGCACCCCATGTAAATACAGTTTTGCAAGGGGGAAAGGGAACAAACTGGGACAGGGCTATATTACAAATAAATTACTGTATCAAAACTATACACCATGTCTATACAGTAAATATTTACAGTACACCATATGTACACCCTAGCTACAGGTCCCTGCAGCTAGCACAGCAACATCAACAAATATACAGTATTGTAGGAGCACCTCCCCCTCAAGGGAAATCCTCCCACAGCTGGAATTCTTGAATCCGCCTGGAGCAGGATGAACACCCGTTCATACTGAAACCTGAAAACAAAAAGGCAAATAGAACACCATCCTACCACTAACAACTAACTGTACATATTTTCTGTCAGTAGGGGGTTATGATCCTACCTACAGAAAGGCAATAGTAAACACATTTATTTTCCTCTTTATTCTTTCAACAGAGAGTTCTGATCATGCTGACAGAAAACAAAATAGAAAGTGTGTAGTGAACAGTTATTTTTGGAGTTCTGGGTGGGAGGGGCCCCTCCCGGATTATCAGGCTCCTTGAAAGAGTTAAAGCCAGGATTTAGGCCTTACCCAAAGCTCAACAGTGGGAAGTGTTCATCCAGCTGGCACAGGTCAGGGTGGCAGACCGGCCTAGTCCCAAAAGCAAACAGAGAAGCAAAGACAGTTTGCAATATTCCCAGCAGTCAATGTAACAATTTCCATCTTTGAGCTGCACATGCCAGCAATCCCTTAAGCATAGAAATTGGGATGAGCCAGTCTCCTCCTACCTCATTCAGCTTCTCTGATAGAAACAGAGTGGCCCCTAGAAGACTGTCCTGCTCTCACGACCCACTCTCTCCGGGAGACCTCTATGAGGTCAATGATGTCAGGAGGGACATAGGGGTAGTCCAGACCCCACTCAAGAGCTGTTTTGCATTGAATTTCCTGCTGGAACCTGTAAAACCTGGTAGTTTTTTTGGCTTCCCTTTTCCTTTCAGGACACAAGCGTTGGGGGACCTCTTGATCCACTGCTTGAACTCAGTTGCTCTGGTCTGGGTGGTGGATGGTCTGTTGTAGAAGAGCTTTCTTGCACTGACATGGGTTCCTGCAGCTCCTCCACTTCCCACATCAACATCTGGCACATCTAAACCCTAAAAATTGGATCTCTTCCTGGACCAGGGAGCCTCCCATCTCCCAATCCTCCTCCAAGCTACTGTGTGATGACCAATCTGCTATCTCTTCCAGGGACCCGAATTCAGCTTGCTGTCTGGGGGAACCCAATCTATGGCCCCGTCTCCATTTTCCCCTTCTGGCACATCTCCCTCCTGCACTGGCTCCTTCCAGGTGAGCACATAGAAGCAGCCGGCATTTATGGGGCAGTACTTACAGTTACCAGGTCCCTGACCTGGCTGCAGGCCGTGGCAGATCTCCACTCTTCTTTCCCAATGTCACTGACATTTGCAGGGTAGTCACAAGGCTCCGATTTGACCCTGCGTTGCTTGGATGATCTAAGGCCCTCACTGGCCTTCCAGGACTTCCGCCGCTGTAGTTGGCACAGTCCTGATTGCAGGTCCACACGATAGTACTGTGGCCTATGCTGGCTGGATAATAGCCTGGTAAGCAGTTTGTTGCAGTGCCCACACCGGATCCAGGCACTGACCACCATGGTCGGCATACCGCATTCTAGACACAGCAGGCACAGTCACTCTGTCCCCTCGATCATCCCAATGGCAAATCCCAAGCAATGCTCCAACCAGACACTGGTGTCCACCAGCATCCACTCCTGCAGATCAGGCAGCCAGGTCAGCGCTGGAAACACGCAAGCACACTCCACCATCTTGCTCCTCTCTGCTATCAGGGTACACAGGATTTTCTCCAGGGTGTAGTCCCCCCCCCCAGCTTCCAGACGGGCTGGCGCCTGAAGAACTGATAAGCAGGTCTCTCTCTGCTCGCGTGGCTGTAACCCCATATTAGCTGTACTGAAGTTTGCAAGCCTTCTGATGCTTGCAGAACTTGTTCGGACATGCTGCTCCGCACCGATTGTGCCTGAGCAACTGGGAGCAGGTGACTGCTGACTTGCACGGTGGTTGCCGGTAGTAACAATAAAGTTTATAGCCCATGCCTCACTGTAAGGAGCAGAATGAGAACAGTCCCACCCGCAGGCACCCGCTGGCTCACCCTGCTCACCCTTCTGTTGCGGATTGGTCAGGGTCCTCAGAATACTCCAGCTAGCTCCTCCTGGACTCCTCCTATATGCTTCTGGAACCTTCTCCAAGTTTCCTGCTAGCAGGGAGGAGTTCACCAGAAGCTGCTGATGAGTCATCCAGCCTACCTGAGTCACGCAAACCTGACCCAGAAAAACACACAGGCTTCGCTGCTAGCCAAGCGTGCAATTTACCTACACTAGCAAAACAAAAATACTAGCACTCTATCAACACAGCTAGGGGGTGCTACATACGTTTATGAAAGAGATGCGGGAGGGAAATTGCTTCCCCTCTCTCACCACCTTAAACCTAATAATCCAATATAATCAAAGTTTGTGATTTTATGTGCCACATGTGCTATATCTATGCAATGTAGTACCCTCTAGTGTGCTAGATGTAAATAGGTAAGTTGTTAGAGTAGGGAATTTGGCTTGGCTGTGAGCCAGGCCTGGTGTCAGGGAAATGGCTGTGGAAGTACTGGCAATCTTGCCAGTAGAAGAAATGGGCGCCATAGGCACATCATGTGACAGATGGATCCCCCTGCTGGTCTATAAAAGGCTGTCACTGTCTGACTGAAATTGCTGGATTGTCGTCAGCTTCCTGTACTCCTAAACCTCTGTGTTACTTTTTGGATCTCCTGTTCTTGACCTGGCTCATTCCAGACCTGTTGACCTCCTCTCCTGGCTCATCCACTGGCTTGCTCCTTGACCTTCCTTCTGCTGATTATCCGTGCATGACCCCGGCTTTGCTATATGGACTTTGCCTTTGCCTGATAACCTGCGCATGACCCTGGCTTGCTATATGGACTTTGCCTCTGCCTGATTACCTGTGTATGACCCCGGCTTGCTATAAGGACTTTGTCTCTGCCTGATTTCCTGTGCATGACCCCGGCTTGCTATATGGACTTTGCTCCTGCTTGATTACCAGTTTATGACCTCAGCTTACTTGCTCTTGTTTCTGGCCATCCTGTGTTTGACCCTCAGCCGAGCGTCCACTGGCCATCCTGTGTTTGACCCTCTGTCGGGTGTCCACTGGCCATCCTGTGTTTGACCCTCAGCCGGCTGTCCTCTGAAGCACGGTCTATTCCAAGCACAGCGGGAAGTTCCTGAGCGCCTGTGCACCATCACGCCCTGGCAGTCCTCGCAAGGTGATGCTCTTCTGGATCTATCCAGATCCTGCCGGCAACCTGTGCTACTTCGGGCTGTATACCTTCTGTGGCACTTTCAGAGGTATACCGCACCTAGCTGCAAGGGGAGCCCCTCTCTGCATATTGGCTTCGGATCAGGTACGTGACACCTGGGTTGTGAATCTGGGTCAGGGTTTAGTAACTCATCTGGATGACTCATCTGGCAGCTCTATCTGGCACTTCCCCCTGGTCTGGAAGTTGGTAGGAAGGATAGGATGGGAGTAAGGAGGGGCTACCATGCATATTTATGTGGTCATCGACCAATCCCCTGCAATCCCCAGCAAATCTGACTGAGAGTTTTTGTCAGATTTCCACAATTGTCCCAGCTGAGTTCTGCAAGCGAGTGCTGGAGGAAGAAGTGAAGTGTGTATATTGAGACTGTATATATACAGTATATAGGAATGTATGTAGGAAGAGTTGTCCCTGAAGTTGTTCTGAAGTCAAGTGGGCACCCCATAATTTCCCTAATCCCTATCCAAGTTATTATTCCTCAATAAATAACAAAAAACAAAGTCATGGAGTGTTAACTGACTCTGAGTGCTTGTGGAAATTCTGTGTGTCTGGCTGTGCAGGGAAGGGGTCCCAGTTATTGTGGCCCTTAAGAGGGTGCGCTACAATGACTTCTATAAAGAGGATTTTAATCCTAAATAAGTGGGTATTCATCTGTATTTTATATATTCCCACTCAGTGCCCCAGTCTACTCACCCTCTTCTCTCCAAACCAAGGGCAAGGCTAGGTAGCGTAGGTGGAGGCGGGGGGATATACCCTAATGTCAATCATAGGGGATTGTAAGACTGATCCAAAATTGCCTTCCTAATTCACAAATAACCTCACTTACTTTAATCCCTCATAGCACAGGTACCCACTACTTTCTCAATATTCATTTTAAGATTACTTAGGCTCTGTCAAATTTTCCGATCTGCTCTCTTTACTCACATAATCTATATATTTAGGTGTCTTCTTACACCTTAACCAATCAGACCAGATTACATTTCCTATACGTGTCCCTATGCGTGTGCATCAATTCCTCCATTAAACATATTTGGTCCCCCTTTGAGATCCACTCCTCAATGATTGGCAACTTTCTTGTCTTCCATTATTTAGGAATCAATGCTTTTGCTGCATTAAACATACTTGACGTAATTGTAGCCGTATGAGTGCAATTGTGACAGAGAAAATTGAGTACTGTCCGTGATACTTTTTTTATTTGCACTAACATACAAATTTTCAGGACAAGCTTTCGGGGTATGTCCCCTTCTTCAAGATCCAAGCAGTACCGATTCACAATTTTTTTTGCAGAATGTTAAAACAGATGTTTGTTTACCCAAAATAGTTGCATTATTTCCCAGTGTCAGACAACTTCTGTCCATATTGTGAGTGATTACCTACTTGCTACTGTTCCATAATAGGCACTTATACCTTCCAACTTTTGGAAAGAGCGACATTTTTTAGCACAAAGTGTGTAGGCACAAGGACACACCCCTGCCATACCCACGGTATGTAAACCATGTGGAAGAATTAATATACAAAGAGTGGTTGGCAAATAAAAATAAAAAAATGCATAAATTTAGAGGTGGGATAGAAAATGTATTGAAAAAAAATAAAGATTTTTGGTAGTTACATGGTACATTTTTATAGTCTACAAAAGATTCCTAAAAAAAAGGGACAACATAGGAGGAAACAGGAACAGAGATTTTTGCTTTCTAAAGAGGGACCGTTCTTCTAAATGAGGGACTATAGAGAGCTAAAAGCTAAAATTGCATAGAGTGACAGAGGAAAACAGTTTGATTTATTATTGAAATGTCTGTCCTAAAGTAATTTTGATGTGATTTTCACATTTAATATGTTTGTTATTGTAGCGCCCTCACCTCTCTCCCTACCTGCCTTTTTGTGTGTTTTCGGCTACTCGCAGGGCGGGGAGAGGCACACCGCACCACAAGCCCGTACCCTCCTGAGTAAGGAGGTTGAACGGTGTTAATTTTCGGGCCTGCCTGCGGCTGGTGTTATGATCCTCCTGAGGATGATTCTCACCTCTACCTTAGGTAGAAGCAAGTCCTTATGTTTCCCCCAGTAATGTAACTGTCCACACCAACTGAAAGTCCAACTTCTATATTTATCCACTTCGCGCCCAAGGACGTCCATGGACGTCCTTGACTTTGAGCCGGGATATCTGAATAATGCCTGCAGCTACAGGCATCATTCAGATATAGTTTTTTAGAGCCGGCGATTCTCTGTACCGTAAGAATGATCATAGCGGCTGTTCCGCTGCTTGATCGTTCTTACAGGCGGCGAGAGGGGACGCCCCCCCTCCCGCCGCCCTCCGGTGCTTCTACCGACTCACCTGAGCGATCGGCGAGTCAGTGACAGGATCCGCCGGCCCCGGCTTCTTACCATAGAGATTTCCGGACCAGATGGTCGCCGGAGTCTCTATGATCGTTCGGAGGCCGGGCGCGATGTTATGACGTCACACCCGGCCTCTGCATTCAAAAAAACGGCGCCGCTTCGGCTAGGAAGCGGTGATCGTTTTTTTGTTTTTTTTTATTTTAGGCTTCCCAGCCTAGAGGTGAGATGTAGGGTCTTATTGACCCCATATCTCACTGTAAAGAGGACCTGTCATGCTTATTCCTATTACAAGGGATGTTTACATTCCTTGTAATAGGAATAAAAGTGATCATTTTTTTTTTTCTAACTTTTAAAGTAAAAAGTTAAGTGTAAAATGAACAATAAATAATAAAAAAAAAATGTAAAGCGCCCCTGTCCCCGGTAGCTCGTACGCAGAAGCGAACGCATACGTAAGTCCCGCCCACATATTAAAACGGTGTTCAGAACACACATGTGAGGTATCATAGCGAACGTTAGAGCGAGAGCAATAATTCTAGCCCTAGACCTCCTCTGTAACTCAAAACATGTAACCAATAAAAAAAATTAAAGCGTCGCCCATGAGGATTTTTAAGTACCGAAGTTTGGCGCCATTCCACGAGCGTGTACAATTTTGAAGGGTGACATGTTAGGTATCTATTTACTCGGCGTAACTTCATCTTTCACATTATGCAAAAAAATTGGGCTAACTTTAATGTTTTAATATTTTTTAATTCATGAAACCGTTTTTTTTCCCCAAAAAATGCGTTTGAAAAATTATTGCGCAAATACCGTGCGAGATAAAAAGTTGCAATGACCGCCATTGTATTCTCTAGGGTCTTTGCTAAAAAAACATATATATTGTTTGGGGGTTATATGTAATTTTATAGCAAAAAAATTAGGCTTTTTATATGTAGGAGCGAAGTGTCAGAATTGGCCCGGGTGCGAAGTGGTTATTTCACACGGATAATAAATAAGCCTCTTTGACAGCAGACAGGTTGGAACAAGACACAGGACAGCTTAGGTGGGAGGAGGTCCAGGCGCAAACTTGAATCAGGTTCTTTGACTGTTTAGGCTTCACAAACAGTTTTGGCGCACGATCTCTGCCACAGACCGTGAGGTTGGTCTCTGCCACAGACCGGGTGAATAAGAAGTCACTGCCACTGACTTGGAGAACAGGTCACTGCCACTGACCAGGTGAATAGAGTCACTGCCACTGACCTGTAAGAGAACTTTCTTCTAGAGAGTGCTTGGCCCGTGTAAAGGAGAAGACATCCCTCCGGAGAGTTACCAGAGGTCCTCACCGTCACCACGACTCTGCGCTGGGTCTTCGGTACAGGTAACCTCCCTGGCCTCCTCATCCCAGATCCGGGTCCCCTCGCAAGGCGGCACCCTGGGAGTCCTTGATTCCCGGCGGAACCCAGCTGAAGGTGCTGGGCTCCGGGCCTCCAAAATAGTACCTCACCCCAGACTGAAGGTGTCTGGGATGGAACAGGAACCAGGCCTCCGGGCCTAGGGCACCCGGAGATGACGAACCCACACACCCAGGCTGAAGGTGCCTGGGCGTGGACGAAGATGAACCCCCATGGAAGATGGCCGCCCTTTTTATACCCTCTCCCGACAGGCACAGCAGGTTCCCCGCCCCGCCGTACTGCTGCTGAGAGGGGACAAGAAAAGGCACAACCTTGTACTGTGGTTCAACCCGGACCTATGGCGACAGCGCCATCTGTAGGCCCCAGGGAACTATACACCAATACTAGCTCCCATGGCACAGAAATGGTCTATTAACCCTAACAATAATGTGTCTGAGCCTAACTACCACTCAGACACTCCCCTAAATTGAACACCCCGTTACATTATTTTATATTTTAAATATTGTGTTAAATATAAAGATTTGTAGATTCAGCAGGGAGCTGTCAGGCTCAGTAGAATCACACTGCCAGTACAAGGAAAAAAGCAGCGCCTTCTAAGCGTAGCAGAACAATAATTTAATCAAATTAAACATAAAAACAAGCATTAGGAATCACACTCACAAAAGAGCAATTGAAATGGGCTTATCTGAATAACACTGCCAGTGCCTTTGCTTAACCACTTAACGACCGCCCACTGTAAATATACGTCGGCAGAATGGCACCGACAGGCACAATCACGTATATGTACGTGATCGCTTTTGTATAGTTGGGGGGTCCGATCGGACCCCCCTTCTTTACAGTGAGCTGTCGTTAAGTTTTCGGGAGTGATCCAGGAAGAGGGGACGGCCGTTCAATTCCGGCCACCCCCTCTCGATCGCTTCCAGCGCATCTAATCCTTCCCCTGCCTGTGTAATGTAAACACAGGCAGAGGAAGTGATGTCATCTCTCCTGCGGTGCTCACATATACCGAGCACCGCACAAGAGAAGATGCAGGTTAGTGCACAAAACACTACATTGACACCAGGACACATAGGAACATAAATCGCCCCCCCAGACACCCCAGATCACCCCCCAGCCCCCAGTCACAGTGTCACTGATTGCAGTGACCATTTATTTACTGATCACTGCAATCAGTGACATTTGTGACTGTAAAAGTGTCACTAAAGTTAGTTTTAGGTCCAGTGTAGCCCCCTAACCCCCCCTAATAAAGGTTTAACCCCCTGATCGCCCCCCAGATAACCCTTTCACCCCCTATCACCACTGTCGCTAAGCGATCATTTTTCTGATCGCTGTCTTAGCGTCGGTGATGCAGATCGGTAGCCAGTTATTTTTTTTAGGTTCGCCACAGGTTTTTATAGCGTCGGGTACCCCCATATATTACCTAATAAAGGTTTAACCCCCTTGATCGCCCCCTAGATAACCCTTTCACCCCCTATCACCACTGTCGCTAAGCGATCATTTTTCTGATCGCTGTCTTAGCGTCGGTGATGCCGATCGGTAGCCAGTTATTTGTTTTTAGGTTCGCCGCAGGTTTTTATAGCGTCAGGTACCCCCATATATTACCTAATAATGGTTTAACCCCCTTGATCGCCCCCCAGGTAACCCTTTCACCCCCTATCACCACTGTCGCTAAGCGATCGTTTTTCTGATCGCTGTCTTAGCGTCGGTGATGCCGATCGGTAGCCAGTAATTTTTTTTAGGTTCGCCGCAGGTTTTTATAGCGTCGGGTACCCCCATATATTACCTAATTAAGGTTTAACCCCCTTGATCGCCCCCCAGGTAACCCTTTCACCCCCTATCACCACTGTCACTAAGCGATAGTTTTTCTGATCGCTGTCTTAGTGTCGGTGATGCAGATCGGTAGCCAGTAATTTTTTTTAGGTTCGCCGCAGGTTTTTATAGCGTCAGGTACCCCCATATATTATCTAATAAAGGTTTAACCCCCTTGATCGCCCCCCAGGTAACCCTTTCACCCCCTATCACCACTGTCGCTAAGCGATCGTTTTTCTGATCGCTGTCTTAGTGTCGGTGATGCCGATAGGTAGCCAGTAATTTTTTTTAGGTTCGCCGCAGGTTTTTATAGCGTCAGGTACCCCCATATATTATCTTATAAAGGTTTAACCCCCTTGATCGCCCCCCAGGTAACCCTTTCACCCCCTATCACCACTGTCGCTAAGCGATCGTTTTTCTGATCGCTGTCTTAGTGTCGGTGATGCCGATCGGTAGCCAGTAATTTTTTTTAGGTTCGCCGCAGGTTTTTATAGCGTCAGGTACCCCCATATATTATCTAATAAAGGTTTAACCCTCTTGATCGCCCCCCAGGTAACCCTTTCACCCCCTATCACCACTGTCGCTAAGCAATCATTTTTCTGATCGCTGTCTTAGTGTCGGTGATGCCGATAGGTAGCCAGTAATTTTTTTTAGGTTTGCCGTCAGGTTTTTATATAGCGTCAGGTACCCCCATATATTACCTAATAAAGGTTTTAACCCCCTAATTGCCCCTAGTTAACCCTTTTACCAGTAATCACCATATAAGTGTTACGGGTGACGCTGGTTAGTTAGTTTGCTTTTTATAGTGTCAGGGCACCCGCCGTATATAACCCAATAAAGGTTTAACCCCCTGATCGCCGGCGGGTGATATCAATTAGGTTTTAGCGTCAGAGAGGGTCTGCGTCACACCCCAGGCAGCATCAGGTTAGTGCCAGTAGCGCTAACACCCGCGCGTGAAGCATACACCCCCCTTAGTGGTATAGTATCTGAACAGATCAATATCTGATCTGATCAGATCTATACTAGCGTCCCCAGCAGTTTAGGGTTCCCAAAAATGCAGTGTTATCGGGATCAGCCCAGATACCTGCTAGCACCTGCGTTTTGCCCCTCCGTCCAGCCCAGGCCACCCAAGTGCAGTATCGATCAATCACTGTCACTTGCAAAACACAACACACATAACTGCAGCGTTCGCAGAGACAGGCCTGATCCCTGCGACTCCAGTGCTGTAGGAGGTGATTTCACCACCACAGTTCAAAAAAAAAAGCATATATGCCGAAGCATTGGGTCAGCAGGGGCGGAGGAGCGGAGGAGCGATTTTGCTCCTAATGCCGCGTACATACGGTCGAAATTCCGACGGAGGCTTGCCCGTGGAAAAGTCTGACCATGTGTACGCGGCATAACTTTTGCAGGAAGATGCCCCCATGCTTCGGCATATATAAATGGTGCATGTATGCCCATCATTAGAAGTGGGTGGATGAAGGGCGGTATTCTAATGGTGGGCATACCCACCGATCAATCTTTTTTTTTCGTTCAGCCAACAGGCTGCATGAAAAAAAAGATTACAATACATGTCCAACAAGGACCAGCAACGTACTGGTATGTTGCTGGCTTTGAATGTTTATACCAGAATGATGCTTGCGGGTTTAGGTATCATCTTGGTATCATTCTTTTCAGCCAGCGGCCGGCTTTCATGTAAAAGCAATCCTAGTGGCTAAATAGCCTCTGGACTGCTTTTACAAGCAGTGGGAGGGAATGTCCCCCCCCCGGATATAAAAAGCGCCATTGGGAAATTGGGAAAGCATTTTATCACACCGATCTTGGTGTGGTCAGATGCTTTGAGGGCAGAGGAAAGACCTAGGGTCCAATAGACCCCAGTTTTTTTTTAAAAAGAGTACCTGTCACTACCTATTGCTATCATAGGGGATATTTACATTCCCTGAGATAAAAATAAAAATGATAAAAAAAAAAAAAAAAAATATGGAAGCAACAGTTTAAAAATAAAATAAAAAAGCAAAATGAATAATAAAAAAAAAAAAAAAAAAAAAAAAAAAGCACCCCTGTCCTGCCCTGCTCTTGCCCAATGGCGAACGCAAGCGTCGGTCTGGCGTCATATGTAAACAGCAATTGCACCATGCATGTGAGGTATCACCGCGAAGGTCAGATTGAGGGCAGTAATTTTAGCAGTAGACCTCCTCTGTAAATCTAACGGCGTAACCTGTAAAGGCTTTTAAAGGCTTTTAAAAATGTATGTAGTTTGTCGCCAATGCGCGTTTGTGCGAAATTTTAAAGCTTGTCGTGTTTGGTATCTATGTACTCGGCCTAAGATCATCTTTTTTATTTCATCAAACATTTGGGCAATATAGTGTGTTTTAGTGCATTAAAATTAAAAAAAGTGTATTTTTTCCCCAAAAAATGCGTTTGAAAAATCGCTGCGCAAATACTGTGTAGAAAAAAAAAAAATGCAAAACCCACCATTTTAATCTGTAGGGCCTTTGCTTTAAAAATATATATAATGTTTGGGGGTTCAACATAATTTTCTTGCAAAAAAAAAAATGTTTTCATGTAAACAAAAAGTGTCAAAAAGGGCTTTGTCTTCAAGTGGTTAGAAGAGTGGATGTAAGCTTCCTAATGTTGTGTATAAAATGCCAGAATAGTTCAAACCCCCCCCCCCCAAATGACCCCATTTTGGAAAGTAGACACCCCAAGCTATATACTGAGAGGCATGTCGAGTCCATGGAATATTTTATATGTTGACACAAGTTGCGGAAAAAAGACAATTTATTTATTTATTTATTTATTTTTGCACAAAGTTGTCACTAAATGATATATTGCTCAAACATGTCATGGGCATATGTGGAATTACACCCCAAAATACATTCTGTTGCTTCTCCTGAGAACGGGGATACCACATGTGTGAGACTTTTTGGGAGCCTAGCCGCGTACGGGACCCCAAAACCAAGCACCGCCTTCAGGCTTTCTAAGGGTGTAAATTTTTGATTTCACTTCTCACTGCCTATCACAGTTTCGGAGGCCATGGAATGCCCAGATGGCACAAAACCCCCCCAAATGACCATATTTTGGAAAGTAGACACCCCAAGCTATTTGCTGAGAGGTATGGTGAGTATTTTGCAGATCTCGCTTTTTGTCAAAAAGTTTTGAAAATTGAAAAAAAATATATATATATTTTCTTTCTTCATTTTCAAAAACAAATGAGAGCTGTAAAATACTCACCATGCCTCTCAGCAAATAACTTGGGGTGTCTACTTTCCGAAATTGGGTCATTTGGGGGGGTTTTGTGCTATTTTGGCATTTTATGGCCTACGAAACTGTGATAGGTAGTGAGGAGTGAAATCAAAAATTTGTGCCTAGAAATCCTGAAGGCGGTGCTTGGTTTTCGGGGTCCCGTACGCGGCTAGGCTCCCAAAAAGTCCCACACATGTGGTATCCCCGTACTCAGGAGAAGCAGAAAAATGTATTTTAGGGTGTAATTCCATATATAACCATGGCATGTGTGAGCAATATATCATTTAGTGACAACTTTTTGTAATTTTTTTTTTCTTTGTCATTATTCAATCACTTGGGACAAAAAAATAAAAATATTTAATGGGCTCAACAGGCCTCTCAGCAATTTCCTTGGGGTGTCTACTTTCTAAAATGGGGTCATTTGGGGGGGTTTTGTGCTATCTTGGCATTTTATGGCTTTCGAAACTCTGATAGGTAGTGAGGAGTGAAATCAAAAATTTGCGCCCTTAGAAATCTTGAAGGCGGTGCTTGGTTTTCGGGGTCCCGTACGCGGCTAGGCTCCCAAAAAGTCCCACACATGTGGTATCCCCGTACTCAGGAGAAGCAGCAAAATGTATTTTGGGGTGAAATTCCACATATAACCATGGCATGTGTGAGCAATATATCATTTAGTGACAACTTTTTGTAATTTTTTTTTTTTTTTAGTCATTATTCAATCACTTGGGACAGAAAAAAAAATATTCAATGGGCTCAACAAGCCTCTCAGCAATTTCCTTGGGATGTCTACTTTCCAAAATGGGGTCATTTGGGGGGGTTTTGTACTGCCCTGCCATTTTAGCACCTCAAGAAATGAGATAGGCAGTCATAAATTAAAAGCTGTGTAAATTCCAGAAAATGTACCCTAGTTTGTAGACGCTATAACTTTTGCGCAAACCAATAAATATACGCTTATTGACATTTTTTTTACTAAAGACATGTGGCTGAATACATTTTGGCCTAAATGTATGACTAAAATTGAGTTTATTCGATTTTTCTTATAACAAAAACTAGAAAATATATTTTTTTTTCAAAATTTTCGGTCTTTTTCTGTTTATATCGCAAAAAAAAAAATCGCAGAGGCAATCAAATACCATTAAAAGAAAGCTCTATTTGTGGGAAGAGAAGGACGCAAATTTCGTTTCGGTACAACATTGCATGTCTGCACAATTTACAGTTAAAGCAGCGCAGTCCAAAATTCTGAAAACAGCTCTGGTCCTTTAGCTACAAAATGGTCCGGGGCTTAAGTGGTTAAAGTGAAAGTTTTGCAGTTTCTTATAGCAAAAAAGAAGCGCAAGTTGGCAACTTTGGACTGCGAGATCAACATCATTAAAATTACCTGCTCATGCCTGAGGACCGTTTATTGGATGACTGCCTGCCAGCTCCTTTCTCCAATCTATGGATTTCTATGTGAGCCATTTTCATCATTCTATTGGGCTTGGATATCTGGTGTCATCCTTGAGTCTGGATCTCGGATACATATGTGTGCAGTGCCAGCTGGGATTTCATATGTACGGATACATACACATTAAGCCTGTTTGACCCTCTACACGCATGTGCATTGGGTCCACCCCATCTGGTAAGCCTCCTCTCCACATGGTGGTGGTCACGTCACTTACTATTTTTGGAAAATTCACCATTTTGAACTGAAAGTTTCAACCACATTCACGTTTTGATTATCAAAGACTTTTTTATACATTCATTTGGAGTTCTATATGCATTTGGACTTATCATTAGATCCATTGTGATCCAGTCACTTTGAGCACTTGGGTGTTATATATTGTCATTACGCATAGTGATATATATTGTCATTACGCATAGCGCTACTTTTTTGTATATTAAGTTGTTAAAGTGAAAGTTTAATGTGATTTTATTTTGCCTTCCCTGGTTCTTCCTTCCCCCTCATCAACATACTAACAACATTTTTACAAAGCGTTACCGTTTTCATTACATAATTTATTTTAGGCCCTGTGACATCATCACATTTGTGCTCTCTATGCAATGCAGGCTTATTGTGGCTGGTGGGAGGGGAGTGTGTGCCCTTCCTGCTTTAATTATATATAGTAGGTGAGGTTGAAAAAAGACACAAGTCCATCAAGTCCAACCTATGTGTGTGATTATATGTCAGTATTACCTTGTATATCCCTGTATGTTGTGGTCATTCAGGTGCTTATCTAATAGTGTCCCCCTATGAGACCACCGCCTGTGGAAGGGAATTCCCCATCCTTGCCACTCTTAAGCCCCATACATACGATCTGACTTTTTGACAATAAACTTCAAAATGAGCAGGTTTTCAAAAAAATCCGACCGTGTGTACGCTCCAACGGACAAACTTTTTTGGTTTTCATCGGACAAAAGTTCGCTCTGCAAACGGACAAACTTTTCGGCAACAAAAGTCCTACGGTGCAAAGTCTTGCCGTGTGTACAGAAATCCATCGGACTTTAGTCTGAAGTACAAATACGCATGCTCAGAACCAATGTTAAAATCAACCAACAATAGCAGAAGTTGACCAAAGGGTGGCGGTAAAGAGCAGAAAAACTACGTAGTACGTCAATTACGTCACTACGTTCATGTTTGTTGGCTGAAAAAGTCCTGTCGTGTGTATGCTATGGGTGTTCCCGGCCAACGCCCTTCAAACAAAAATCCACAAAAAAGTTTGTTTGAAGTCTGATCGTGTGTATGAGGCTTTACAGTAAAGAACCCTCTACGTAGTTTAAGGTTAAACCTCTTTTCTTCTAATTTTAATGAGTGGCCACGTGTCTTATTAAACTCCCTTTTCGCAAAAAAGTTTTATCCCTATTGTGGGGTCACCATTATGGCTTTAAGCTGCATTAATACCTGCAATGCAAATTCTTCAAAGATTACTGCTTGGTCTTAATCATAGCAGTTTGGATCAGTGGATGGGAGGCACAGGTTTGCTGGCCAATCAAACTACAAGGTGTGTAATCCCTGGATAGCCTTATTTACTGTAAATGACCAATATTTTATGTTTCCATCTTCCAGGCAGAGGCAGGTATCTAGCATCTCTCTTAGCAGTGACTCTGATGTTCACTAAACATTCCCTGCAGGTGAATCTTCTAGGTGTATGCAATTTAAATGACAGTGATTGATTCTCCACCAGTGAATTTTTAGTGAAAGTTTCATTCACTGCTTTATAACTAAGCCCCTAGTGATATAGGTTAGTTTTAGCTTCACTGTCCTTGTCTTACCTCAATATAGCCTGTAGATGGCAATGATGTTAAACTGTAAATAAGATTTAATGCAAAACTGGATAAAATGTAAATGTATTGATATTATAGTATTCTTTGCTCTTTAATCTTCTAAACAGAGTGGACACCTTGTTACGATGCAGGTTCATATAATATATTTACACTAGACAAACATATAAATGATCATTTGGTCTAGACAGACGGATACATTGGATGAATGGATACAGATAGAGATGCTAAACAAATGTCTGTAAATATTCTTTCAGAGAACAGTAGTCATTGACAGTACCAAAGATGGTTTGTAAAGAAAAAAGAAAAAATCTGAAAAGGCTTTACTTGGAGGTACCTGTACCTGAGGATGTTTTTTCTTTTAATTTTCCAGGTGCACTTACAGAAGGTGCATGTATAGATATGATAAACCTATGGAGAGATTTTCATGCCAATGATCAAAAAGTAATACCAATCAGCAGGCTATCTGCAACTGTCACAAAGTGCATTCAGTTTACAGGTAAACTAAAGACAACGAGATGCAGTTTACACATTCTTAGATGTGGTGGCTGCTTTATTTTTTTACAGGTTAAGAATATTTTCAGCAAGTAAAGAAAATGTCTGTTGATTTTACCAGAAATGCTGTGTCTATGTCACTGCCTGTCAGCTGAACTGGACGCAAAAACAATGTTATCTTTCTTTTGCAAGCTACTCATCTTATTACCCCACATGTAATTTTAGATTGTAAACTCTAATGAGCAGGGCCCTCAGATTCCTACTTTTTGCAATTTTACTGTCTGCCCTTATGTTGTTAAGCGCTGCCTAAACTGCTGGCCCTATATAAATCCTGTATAATAATAATAATTGTGGATGAGCTCGATGTTTGAGTCGAACGTAAATTTGATTCCAACATCGGGTGTTCTCCCGTTCGCCGAGCAGCTCCCACTAGTCCCGAATCCCTAACCCTCACCCTAATCTCACTCCCACTAGTCCTAAATTCCTAACCCTGCTCCCACTAGTCCCAAATCCCTAACCCTAACCCTAATCCCGCTTCCACTAGTCCCAAATCCCTAGCTCTAACCCTAACCCCACCCTCACTAGTCCCAAATCCCTAACCCTAATCCCGCTCCCTATAGTCCCGAATCCCTAACCCTAATCCCGCTTCCACGAGTCCCAAATCCCCAACTCTTAACCCTAATCCCACTCCCACTAGTCCCAAATCTCTAACCCAAATCCCGCTCCCACTAGTCCCAAATCCTCAACTCTAAGGCCCCTTTCACACTGAGGCGCTTTGCAGGCGCTATTGCGCTCTAAATAGCGCCTGCAATGCGCCCCAAAAAAAGCCTCTCAATACTATCCAATGTGAAAGCCCGAGGGCTTTCACATTGGAGCGTTGCGCTTGCAGGAGGCTCAAAAAACTCCTGCAAGCCGCATCTTTGAGGCGCAATAGGAGCGCTAAAAATAGCGCTCCTATAGCGCCCCTGCCCATTGAAATCAATGGGGTAGCGCCTCTAATACGCCCGCAAAACGCCTCAAAGAGGCGTTATTGCGGGCGTTTTTAACCCTTTTTCGGCCGCTAGCGGGGGTTAAAATACCCCCGGTAGCGCCCGCAAATCGCGGCAAAAAAAACGGTATAGCGGCGCTAAAAATAGCGCCGCTATACCGCCAGCGCATCCAGCGCCTCAGTGTGAAAGTAGCCTTAACGTTAATCCTGCTCCCACTAGTCCCAAAACCCTAAGGCCCCTTTCACACTGAGGCGTTGAAAAAACGCTAAAAAATTATGGGATTTTGTACCTCTATTTTACCGCGTTTTTACCGCGGTTCCCATTCATTTCAATGGGGATAGGCGTTTTTACAGCGCTATTTTATGCGCCCTAAAGTTGCTCTAAAAAAGCGGTTTGCAGGATTTTTTTCCAACGCCCAGCCAGCATAACGCCTCAGTGTGAAAGCCCTCAGGGCTTTCACATTGAGAATGCTGGGGCAGGATTATTTCAGGCGTTATTACAGCGCTATTTTTAGCGCGAAAACGCTGTAAAAACGCCTCAGTGTGAAAGGGGCCTAACCCTAATCCACCTCCCACTAGTCCCAAATCCCTAACCCTAACCCCGCTCCCACTAGTCCCTATTCCCCTAATCCATAACACTAATATTAATATGTAGTGTTAACAAGTTACCTATTTTCTGTCCCAGATTTGACTTTCTTCTTGATATGTTGTCGTCTACCTTGTTGAGACAGGATACGAACTGCAGGGAGGCAATACCTCCGTGTGAACGTTTGCTTATAACACTCAGGTACGTTTATAAAGCTAGATAAATAAATAATTCAACAATTGATCAAGTAATGAAAAATAAAAGACAACATATTTTAAAAATATATATATATTTTATTCAACACAGATATTGTTTGTACAATAAACAATTGAAATAATGGCCAAATAACATTAAACATAATAAAATTAACAAATAACAAGCAGTAATGTGCATACATTATTTTATTTTTTTGGATAAATAAAAATGTTCTTGTTTAGGAACTTTTTGTTTAATTACGTAATTCAGATAATAAAAAAAGATTGACAACTAGAACAATTATTATTATTATTATTTCAGGTACTTATATAGCGATGTCAATTTACGCAACACTTTACATATACTGTACATTGTACATTCACATCAGTCCCTAGTAGGGATGAGCTTCGAGTTCAAGTCGAACATGAGATCGACTCGAACATCGGCTGTTCGCTCGTTCGCCGAATTTTGAACATTATGGGCCGTTAGCGCCAAATCCGAGCGGCGCGTCACGGCCCATAATGCACTGCGTCATTGCAGTGCTGGCTGATGATTGGCCAAGCATGCACTATGACCCTCATGCTTTGGCCAATCACAGCGCCGTCAGCACAGAGAGCCATAATTGGCCAAAGGCAGGGTGCCAATCATGGCTCAGGGGGACTAAGTACACGCCCCACACTATATAAGGCCGCCTGCGTTGTTTTGTGTGTTGTGGCGTTCAGAGAGAGAGTGTCATTTCATTTCAGTTAGCTAGATTGAGCAGGCAGTTGATTCAGTTAGATCCAGTTTTCCAGTATATTTAGTATATATATATACATTGCAGGCTTTTGTGTATATATATATATATATACTGTATACAGTTTAGCTAGATCTCACTGCAGAGCGTTCCTGTTCTCTTCCTAATTAATATACTTAAGGCAGGCAGTTGATTCAGGTAGCTGCAGTATATTCAGTCATTATACTGTATCCTGTGCACAATGCTCAGCTAGATCTCACTGCAGACCATTCCTGTTGTTCTCTTCCTAATATACTACAGGCAGGTAGTTGTTTCAGTTAGCTGCAGTTTATTCAGTACTATATCCTGTACACAGTGTTCAGCTAGATCTCACTGAAGACCATTCCTGTTGTTCTCTTCCTAATATACTACAGGCAGGGAGTTGATTCAGTTAGCTGCAGTTTATTCAGTACTATATCCTATGCACAGTGTTCAGCTAGATCTCACTGCAGACCATTCCTGTTGTTCTCTTCCTAATATACTACAGGCAGGCAGTTGATTCAGTTAGCTGCAGTTTATTCAGTACTTTATCCTGTGCACAGTGTTCAGATAGATCTCACTGCAGACCATTCCTGTTGTTCTCGTCCTAATATACTACAGGAGGGCAGTTGATTCAGTTAGCTGCAGTATATAAAGTACTGTATCCTGTGCACAGTGTTCAGCTAGATCTCACTGCAGACCATTCCTGTTGTTCTCTTCCTAATATACTACAGGAAGGCAGTTGATTCAGTTAGCTGCAGTATATAAAGTACTATATCATGTGCACAGTGTTCAGCTAGATCTCACTGCAGACTATTCCTGTTGTTCTCTTCCTAATATACTACAGGCAGGCAGTTGATTCAGTTAGCTGCATTATATAAAGTACTGTATTCTGTGCACAATGTTCAGCTAGATCTCACTGCAGACCATTCCTGTTGTTCTTTTCCTAACATACTACACCAGGCAGTTGATTCAGTTAGCTACAGTATATAAAGTACTGTATTCTGTGCACAGTGTTCAGCTAGATCTCACTGCAGACCATTCCTGTTGTTCTTGTCCTAATATACTACAGCCAGGCAGTTGATTCAGTTAGCTGCAGTATATTCAGAATATATATACATCCCAGCTTTGTGCAGCTACATCTCACTGCAGGCCATTCTTGGTTCAAATACATCAAATACAGTATGTCTGGAAGGCCAACAAGGAGAGGTAGACACTCACAGGCCAATAAAGAAGGCAAGCAGGCTCTGTGTCTAGAGGTAACAGTGCTGGCCGTGGACACGGTGTATCCTCAGCACGTGGCCATGGGGGACGCTTGTCCTTTTTTCCGGCAGCTGGCGGTGTTGAGCCACAACATGCAGAAGAGTTGGTAGAGTGGATGACCAAGTCGTCCTCATCCTCCTCATTCTCTGTCACCCAGGCTCAGAGTACCTTGGCTGCCAATGCAGGTGACAAAGCGGCCTATTCCATAGGCTCAAGGTCATCAGTTACTCCTTCCCTAGCCCCACAATCATGCACGGAGAAGTCCCCCGAACTGTTCGACCACAGTGTTGGATACATACTGCAGGAGGATACGCATGATGGTACCCAGCTTGAGGAAGGCAGTAACGTGAGCCCAGAGTGAGGGGGTTCCCAAGAAGGACAACAAACTGGCAGTCATGTTCCCCCAGCTGCAGCATACTGCCAGGTTTGCTCCAGTGATGAGGAGGGAGGGGATGATGAGGTCACTGACTCTACGTGGGTGCCTGATAGGAGAGAGGAGAGAGGAGGAGGAGGAGGAGAAGGAGGAGGAGGAGGCACATCTCCAATGAGGCCGGATGCCCCCCAGGGGCCAGCTTAAGAGCAGCCAAGCGACTGCATCACACTGCAGAGCTCCGCATGTGCAGGGTGCTGCTTTCCAAAAGTTCTTTGGTGTGGGCCTTTTTTGACACGTGTGCAGCAGATCGCACCATTGCTGTTTGCAACATATGTCTGAAGCGTATCAAGCGTGGCCAAAACAGCAGCCGCTTGGGCACCACATGCTTGCCCAGACATATGTTGAACTCCCATGCAGTCCGTTGGCAAGCGTACTTAAAAGACCCACACCAAAGAACAAAGCGGATCTCTCCTTGCTCCTCATCAGCTGGGATCTCCAACCCCTATACATTCAGTCCTCTCAGAAACCTGCACTGAGAGGTATGAAGGTGTAGAATTAGGTGTGCCACTGCCAAGCACTTGTGGGCAATCTGCTATCGCTACACCAACGTCCGATTGTAGCAGGCAAATTTCCCCTACCCCAGTTGCTAAACCAGCAAAAGAAATTTGCTCCCAGTTATACACATGCCCAGCGGTTGAATGCTAGCTTGGCTAAATTGCTAGCACTCCAACTGCTGCCTTTTTGTGAATTTGTGGAATGTGCGGTACCTCAGTGGCAGGTTCCCAAACGCTACTATTTTTCACGGAAGGCAATTCCGGCTCTCTACCGGCATGTGGAAGGCAATGTCTTGGCCTCGCTGGACAGGGCGGTCAGTGATAAGGTGCATATTACCGCTGACTCATGGTCCAGCAGGCATGGACAGGGACATTACCTATCTTTCACGGCGCACTGGGTGGCTCTGTTGGCAGCTGGGAAGGATGCAGGACAGGGTGCAGTATTGTTGGAGCTCAAGTGGTGATTCTGCCACACCTCTCTCCTCCACCCCCTTCTCTTCTTCTTCCTCTATGGCCTCTTCCTGTGCTGATTTGTCCTCGGAACCAGCGGTGCTCCGTAGGCGTTCAAGGGGCTACGCAAGCACTTAGCCAAAAAGAAGCCATGCGGTGCTTGAGCTGGTGTGCTTAGGGGACAGGAGCCACACTGGGGCAGAGATTCTGTCAGCTCTGCAGGGGCAGGCTCAGAGGTGGTTGACGCCACGCCAGCTTCAGCCAGAAATGGTGGTTTGCGACAATGGCACCAACCTCCTCTCCACCCTCCCACAGGGACACCTGACCCATGTGCCCTGTTTGGCTCCTTAATTTGGTGGTGCAGCGGTTCTTGTGCAGGTACCCAGGCTTACAGGATCTCCTGAGGCAGGCCAGGAAAGTCTGTGGGCATTTCCGCCGGTCATATAATGCCAGTGCTCGGCTGGCTGACCTCCAAAAGGAATACAACCTGCCCAAGAACTGCCTAATCCGTGACATGCCCACCAGATGGAACTCAATGTTAGCCATGCTACAGCGGCTGCACACGCAGCAGAGGGCCATCAATGAGTACCTGTGCGACTATGGCACCAGGACAGGGTCAGGGGAGCTTGACTTTTTTTGCCACGCCAGTGGCTCATTATCAAGAATGCATGCACTGTCATGTCACCATTTGAGTAGGCCACGAGGATGGTGAGCAGTGACAGTGCATGCATCAGTTAAACTGTCTCCCTTGTGTACCTGTTCAAGCACACGCTGCGTGGAATAATGGACAGTGCACTTGAGGCAGAACAGAGGGAGGAAGAGGAGGACTTCCTTACCTCTCAAGGCCCCCTTTATCAAGACAGTGTTCCTGCGGGCCCGCTGATCACACCGGAAGAGGAGGGGGAGGAGGATTGTGTCAGCATGGAGGTGGAGCCTAGCTGTAAGGGTATGTACTTACCGAGGCCGAGATGCCGAGAGTGGTTCACCTTTGCGACTTGACGCACTCCACCCCCTGGAGTTGAGACAGGGAGTGGATGGCGAGAAGCGGCACCGGCTACCGGCAGGTGGTGGGTACTTGTAGACGGTCCGGTAGTGCTGAGTAGACTGAAGAAACAGGCTTCAAGCAGGAACTAGCCGGATTGGTAAAGTTCAAACAGCAGGAGATAATGGAAGCCGGTGCAGGTTGAGTCCGGGTTGCAATTGCAAGGTAACAGTCCCGGCTGGGGGTCTAGCACAGTAAAAGGCAACAAGTCCAGAGAATACCGGGAACCAGGCAGGAGTTCAAAGGAAACGCGGAAGTCCAAAAGGTACAAGCAGGAGGTCAAGGATTGTAGACAGGCAGCAGATCCGAGTCACAGGCCGAGGGTCAAACACAGGAGAAGGCAGAAGTCCGTATAGCAAGCCGAGGGTCAGGTCCAGGAGAGAGATCAGAGGAGTCAAGCCAGTCCGGGTCACAAGGAGATTTTCAAGATAGTTTTCCAGAGTCTTGGGTATACAGGAAAGCTGACAATCCAGCAACTTGTCAGTGCAACTGGGTCTCTTTAAATAGGCCCGCCTGGATTCCTATTGGTGCGCCGCCGCGCATGCGCGTGCGCCGCTGCGTCGGCGCGCGCACCCGAGGACGTAGAAGCGCCGTCCCGCGCACGTGCATGCGCCGAAGCATCATTCCGCCGCGCGTGCGCATTGGGCGCTGATTGGCGCCGTTGGACGGATTTCCCTGACAGTGCCCCCCTCCGGACGCCCAGACTAGACATCAACTCGGGATGTTCCTGGTGAAAGACTCTAATTAGGCGGGGAGCATGTAGGTTCCTAGATGGTTCCCAAGAGTTGTCCTCTGGGGGATACCCCTTCCATTTGATTAAATACTGCAACTGCCTGCCTCTTTTCCTGCAGCCCAAGATAGATTCCACCACATACTCATCTTCACCATCAACCTGTACAGGTGGAGGAGGTGGCTCATCCCTTCCCGGGAAGGAGCTGGAGACTACTGGTTTCAACAGAGACGTGTGGAAGACCGGGTGTATCCTGTAGGAGTCGGGCAGTGCCAATTCAAAGGCCACAGGGTTGATTACTCGCTTGATTTTAAAAGGGCCTATAAATCTTGGTCCCAATTTCCGTGAAGGGATCGGCAATTTGAGGTTGGTGGCGGAGAGCAATACTTCCTCCCCAACTTTGAAGACTGGATTTTCCTTCCTACCCTTGTCATAGTGTCTCTTGTAAGACTCCTGGGCGTTTTGCATCATTTCCTGGAGTCTCAGAAAATTAGATTGAACAAAGGCTATCCGATCTTGAACAGCAGGAACAGAGCTCTCCGGAATGTCATCAGGGAGGAAGGAAGGATGGAAGCCAAAGTTGGCCCAAAAAGGAGTTTGACTGGTGGCTGAATGCACCGAGTTGTTATATGCAAATTCAGCGTAGGATAATAGGGAGGACCAATCGTCTTGTGAGGCTGAGCAAAAACAACGGAGATATTGTTCTAGGGTTTGATTGGTTCTCTCTGTCTGTCCGTTGCTCTGGGGGTGATATGCCGATGATAGGCAAATCTTGACTTCTAAAGATTTGCAAAGTTCCTTCCAGAATTTCGACGTGAATTGAACGCCTCTGTCAGAGGTGATGCTCTTAGGCACCCCATGGAGCCTGATTATCTCCTGAAAGAAGGCTTTGGCTGTATCTGCAGCAGAGGGGGTACCGATCATGGGCACGAAGTGTGCCATTTTGGAGAGGCGGTCAATTACGACCAGAATCGTGGTAAAACCTCCAGAGGGCGGTAGATCTACAATGAAGTCCATGGACACATCTGCCCACGGACGTTCAGGGATAGGCAAAGGTTTGAGTAGTCCCCAACTCTTGGTTTTGGGTCCCTTATACCGTTGGCAACGGGTACAGGAGGCAACATAGGACTTGCAATCTTGTCTCCAACCAGGCCACCAGAAGGAGCGAGAGATTAGTTCCATGGTTTTTTTGGTTCCAAAGTGACCAGCTAGTTTGTGGTCGTGGAAAGTTTTCAGAATCAGTTGCCTTGTTTCCAGAGGGACGAAGACTTTACCTTGGGACCAGAGCAAGTCATTATGCTTCTCTAGGGAAGAGGTTACTTGGTCAGGACAATGCTTAGAGGCGGCTTTTATGGAGGTTAGTAGATCAGCCTGTGGGATGAGCAGAAAGTTTTGTGCTGATAGGATGGTACTTGGTTCCTCTGCTTGAGGGGTCTCGGGAAACATCCTAGAGAGTGCATCCGCCTTCACGTTCTTGGAACCGGGCCTATAAGAGATATGAAAGTTAAACCTGGTGAAGAAGAGGGCCCATCGGGCTTGTCTGGGTCGAAGACGTTTTGCTGTTCTCAGATATTCTAGATTCTTATGATCCGTGAATATCATGACAGGGTGAGGGGCTCCCTCCAGAAGGTATCGCCATTCTTCCAGGGCGAATTTGATAGCTAATAGTTCCCGGTCTCCGACGTCATAATTACGTTCTGGAGAAGTTAGTTTACGAGAGGCAAAGGCTACTGGATGAAGAAGGGATTTGGGGCCCTGCCTTTGAGAGAGGATGGCCCCAGTGGCTGACTCTGAAGCATCTACTTCCAGAGTAAATGGCAGTAGCGGATCTGGATGCTTCAATACAGGTGCCGATGTGAATGCATTTTTTAGTTTATCGAAGGCATCCTGAGCTTCCGGTGACCAGTGAAAGCGGTAGCCCTGGCGTGTCAGTTGGGTTATAGGTGCCACAATAGAGGAGAACCCCACAATGAACCTCCTGTAGAAGTTGGCAAAACCTATAAACCGTTGTACCCCTTTCTTGTCTGTTGGGGCTGGCCATTCCTGGATAGCTTTGACTTTCTGCGGGTCCATTGCGACCCCATTGGTAGAAATAATAAATCCCAAAAATTGCACAGTGGTTTTCTCAAAGTCACATTTCTCGGCCTTGAGGTAAAGTCTATGTTCTCGGAGAATAGTGAGGACCTTGATGACATGGATTCGGTGCAGTTCAAGGGAGGACGAAAAAATAAGAATATCGTCTAAGTAGACTACTAGGAAGTCGTCCAAGTGTTCACGGAAAATGTCATTGACCAGGTGCTGGAAAGTAGCTGGGGCGTTGCAAAGCCCGAATGGCATGACCAAGTATTCAAAATGACCGAACCTAGATCTAAAAGCCGTCTTCCATTCGTCTCCAGCCCTGATCCGGATGAGGTTGTAGGCCCCTCGAAGGTCCAGTTTAGAGAAGATCCGAGCTGATCGGAATCGTTGGAACAACTCCGAGATGAGAGGAAGCGGGTATCTATTTTTAATAGTAATTTTATTTAATTCCCTATAGTCGATGCAGGGCCTCAGAGTCCCGTCTTTCTTTTCAACTAAAAAGATTCCGGCACCGGCTGGGGAAGAAGAGGGGCGAATGAATTTCTTTTCCAGATTTTCCTCAATGTAAGACTTGAGGGCCTTCAACTCAGATTCGGACAAGGGAAAGATGCGGCCGAATGGAATTTTGGAGCCAGGCAGAAGGTCAATGGGACAATCGTAGGGACGATGTGGAGGTAGGCGGTCGGCCTGCTGTTTGTCGAAGACGTCCTGGAATTCTAAGTATGCTGATGGAACATGTGGTAGGTTATCCGGTTGAGGGGTTAAAGTAGCACAGACAGTTGGAAGTGCGGGAAGACAGTGTTGGGAACAATACGAAGAAGTGAAGTTAACTTCCCTTTTGGCCCAGTTTATATGAGGCTCATGTGCTTGTAACCAGGGGAGGCCCAGGATGATGGGAAACATGGGAGATGGGATGAGGTCAAATCGAAGGTATTCTTGGTGGCCTGAATCCGTGATAGCAAGGACGGGTTTTGTTTCTTGCGTAATTACCCCTGAACGAGGCAGGGATCCATCCGCCAGACGAACCTGAAGATAACGGTCCTTGGTTTGCAGAGGAAAGTGAAGTTGGGAAGCAAGTGAAGAGTCCAGAAAGCAGCTGCAGGCTCCTGAATCAATAATCGCCGGTAGGCGGGTTGCTCCTGTTGGTAGCTGTAGAGAAATAGAAAGAACAACATAAGTCTGTGGTAAGCCAGAAACTTGGTAGTTCAAAGTGTCTTTGAGGGTACACTTACTAGGTCTCACTGGGCAGCTCCAAAGGAAATGGCCAGTACCCCCGCAGTAAAGACACAGATTGGCCTGACGCCTGCGCTGCTTTTCCTCAGGAGAAAGGGGAGGACGAACCAGACCAAGCTGCATGGGTTCAGGCTCGGGAGGAGAAGATGCTGTAGGAACTTGGATGGGTGGGTAGGCAGGAGCTGATCGGGGCAAAGTCCAGTTTGGACGGGTAGTCTGGAAACGCTCAGAACGCCGCTCCCGCAGGCGTCTGTCAAGCTGAGTGACAGACTGGATCAAATCTTCCAGAGTAGTTGGAACACCAATCCTGGCCAGCTCGTCTTTAAGAGCCTCAGACAGTCCTTGGCGATATTGGTATTTAAGGGCCGTCTCATTCAAGCCAGTGTCAGCTGACCATTTCCGGAATTCTGCCGTGTAGTCCTCCACCGGCCTTCTCCCCTGGGTTAAACTGTGGAGAACAGACTCAGCTGTAGCTGATCGCTGAGGATCGTCATACAGCTGCGCCATACTCTCGAAGAAGGTGTCTACGGAATCTAGTATGGGGCTGCTTTGCTCCATCAGGCCATGGGCCCAGGCCTGAGGTTCGTCGGTTAGAAGGGAGATGACGAACCCCACCTTTACCACTTCTGAAGAGAAAGTCCTGGGTTGAAGGGCGAAGTAAAGAGAACATGCATTTTTGAAAGCCCAATATTTCTTACGGACACCAGAAAATCGCTCAGGCAGGGGGACCCTGGGTTCAGGGGTAGCCATTACTACGGTGGGATTTGCCTGATTTTGAGACGTGGAGGCAACATTGGCAACGGTAGCAGCTGGTGATGCTGGTCCTGTAGCTCCAGTAAGTAGCTGAAAGCGGCCATCCATTTGGACATAACCTTCTTGTAATTTCTGAACCGCGTCGGTTAGTGCGGTGACTTGCTGACATAGGGTCTCGAACGGTGAACGCACCCTGTCGGCCTCAGACATCTGGCTGGTTTGTACTGTAAGGGTATGTACTTACCGAGGCCGAGATGCCGAGAGTGGTTCACCTTTGCGACTTGACGCACTCCACCCCCTGGAGTTGAGACAGGGAGTGGATGGCGAGAAGCGGCACCGGCTACCGGCAGGTGGTGGGTACTTGTAGACGGTCCGGTAGTGCTGAGTAGACTGAAGAAACAGGCTTCAAGCAGGAACTAGCCGGATTGGTAAAGTTCAAACAGCAGGAGATAATGGAAGCCGGTGCAGGTTGAGTCCGGGTTGCAATTGCAAGGTAACAGTCCCGGCTGGGGGTCTAGCACAGTAAAAGGCAACAAGTCCAGAGAATACCGGGAACCAGGCAGGAGTTCAAAGGAAACGCGGAAGTCCAAAAGGTACAAGCAGGAGGTCAAGGATTGTAGACAGGCAGCAGATCCGAGTCACAGGCCGAGGGTCAAACACAGGAGAAGGCAGAAGTCCGTATAGCAAGCCGAGGGTCAGGTCCAGGAGAGAGATCAGAGGAGTCAAGCCAGTCCGGGTCACAAGGAGATTTTCAAGATAGTTTTCCAGAGTCTTGGGTATACAGGAAAGCTGACAAACCAGCAACTTGTCAGTGCAACTGTGTCTCTTTAAATAGGCCCGCCTGGATTCCTATTGGTGCGCCGCCGCGCATGCGCGCGCGCCGCTGCGTCGGCGCGCGCACCCGAGGACGTAGAAGCGCCGTCCCGCGCACGCGCATGCGCCAAAGCATCATTCCGCCGCGCGTGCGCATTGGGCGCTGATTGGCGCCGTTGGACGGATTTCCCTGACACTAGCACTCAGCATCAACAGCAGTCTTCAAGAGATCGTTTACAGTCCCCGGAATCCCATGGACTTGTACGTGGCTGGGAGGAGGTGGCTGCAGATCATGTCATCCTTAGTGTCCCAGAGGACTCCGGACCGAATGCCTTAGCAAACCTACGCTGCATGGCCTCCCTGATCCTGCAAAGCCTGCAAAAGGACCCTCGGATTCGTGTGATCAAGGAAAGGGATCATTACTGGCTGGCAACCCTTCTTGATCCACATTACAAGGGTAAGGTTGCGGAACTTATCCTGCCGTCGCAGAGGGAGCAGAGGATGAAACATCTTCGGGAGGCCTTGCAGAAAGGTTTGTGCAATGCGTTTCCAGAGCCTGGGAGGTTACAATTTCCTGGTCCTGGTCCTGGACAATGTGTTGCTGAGGCTTCGGTCAGTCACAGAAGGAACGGTGGAGAAGGTGGCCGTCTGACCGATGCATTCAGACAATTTTTTAGTCCGCAGCCCCAATGTATGATTGGTTCCAGCAACCATCGCCAGCGTCTGATTTACATGGTGCAGGAATGCCTAGGGGCAAGATCAGACATAGAGACCTTTCCAACCGACAATCCTCTGGGTTACTGGGTCTTGAGGATGGATCACTGGCCAGAGCTTGCACAGTATGCAATGGAGCTACTGGCCTGTCCTGCATCCAGCGTTCTTTCGGAACACACATTCAGTGCTGCTGGAGGCTTTGTAACCGATCACAGGGTGCGCCTGTCCACCGACTCGGTCGATCGGCTCACCTTCATAAAAATGAATCAGTCTTGGATCACCAGCTACCAAGCACCTGATGCTGATGTAACCGAATATTTTTTTATGAATGTGAGATCCCTTCAAGACTGCCTATGCTGATGCTGAGTGACTATCCTGTTATGCTGAGTGACTATCCTCTTCCTCCTCAATGTTCATGTTGATAGCTTATAAGAAAATTTTTGGTTCTGGGCACCACCACCAGTGGCTAAGGCCCAATTTTTCTGCCCCTGTTGAACAGGGGCGTGTAATTACAATTTTTGCTGTAATACTTTGCAGCAGGGCTCATTCCTGCGCTCCAACTAGAGTATATGTGAGGGGTTGCAGTGTTGTGACACCAGCACCAGTGCCTAAGGCCCAATTTTTCTGCCCCTGTTTAACAGGGGCATGTAATTACAATTTTTGCTGTAATACTTTGCAGCAGGGCTCATTCCTGCGCTCCAACTAGAGTATCTGTGAGGGGTTGCAGTGTTGTGGCACCAGCACCAGTGCCTAAGGCCCAATTTTTCTGCCCCTGTTTAACAGGGGCGTGTAATTACAATTTTTGCTGTAATATTAACCAGCAGAGCTCGTTTCTGCGCTCCAAATAGAGTATCTGTGAGGGGTTGCATTGTTGTGGCACCAGCACCAGTGCCTAGGGCCCAATTTTTCTGCCCCTGTTTAACAGGGGCATGTAATTACAATTCTTGATCTAATATTTCACAGCAGGGCCCATTCCTGCGCCCACCAAGAGTAACTGTGAGGGCTTACAGTGTTGTGGCAACACCACCACACCACCACCAAAGGCCCAATTTTTCTGCCGCTGTTCAACAGGGGCATGTAATTACAATTCTTGATCTATTATTTCACAACAGGGCCCGTTCCTGCGCCCACCAAGAGTAACTGTGAGGGCTTACAGTGTTGTGGCAACACCACCACACCACCACCAAAGGCCCAATTTTTCTGGCCCTGTTCAACAGGGGCATGTAATTACAATTCTTGATCTAATAATTCACAGCAGGGCCCGTTCCTGCGCCCACCAAGAGTAACTGTGAGGCCTTTCAGTGTTGTGGCAACACCAACACCTAAGGCCCAAATTTCTGCAGAGTATATAGGGCAGGCCCCTACTTTCAAACATCCGACTTACAAACGACTCCTACTTACAAACGGAGGGAGACAACAGGAAGTGAGAGGAAATCTACCTCTAGGAAGGGAAATTCTCTACTGTAAGAGTTCATATGGGAAAAATAGTTTTTTTGTCTGGAGCTACACTTAAAAAATTTACCTGTTCCTAATTACAAACAGATTCTACTTAAGAACAAACCTACAGTCCCTGTCTTGTTTGTACCGCCTGTATACTGCTGTTCAGAGTATATAGGGCCTGGGGGCCCCACGCCTTTTTTTTTTTTGGGTGCAGAGTTCCCCTTAATATCCATACAAGACCCAAAGGGCCTGGTAATGGGCTGGGGGGGGGGGTACCCATGTCGTTTTTCTCAATGATTTTCATCCATATTGCCGGGACCAGACATTACATTAAAGCCGAAAGCAGTTTTAAATTACTTTTATTCCTTTAGAAATGTTATTTTGTGCAGGGACAGTTCTAAACACGGGAAACACGCGCCACTTTACAGGCATACTATAGACACCCCCCAGGCACGATATTTAAAGGAATATTTCACTTTTATTTTTTCACTTTAAGCATCATTAAAATCACTGCTCCCGAAAAAAACTGCAGTTTTTAAAACTTTTTTTTGCATTGATACATGCCCCCTGAGTATGGGTGTGAGTGTGGACGAGTGAGCACGTCTTTGCCTGAGTAGGTAGCTGATTAGCCTCCAGCTGAATGTATTAGCAGACTTAAAGATAGTGTGCTGGGATGTGCTGGAGCTGGAGACCGGCACATATCTATCTAGCGGCATTTTGAATACAACCAGACCGGATCCCTTTGATTATAGATCGGCACTACCTTGAAGGCGCAGAGGGTCCCTTGCTGTGCTCCCTTGCTGTTGGATGGGTTAAACTGCAGGACTGTAGGTCCGAAGCTCGGGTAGGAGATTTCTCTCTTTTTTTGCTAAAAGTGAAAATGTTTTTCAAGAAGCGGGTCGGCTGAGGTGGATTGCTGCTTAAAGTGGAAATATATGCTCTGTTTTGCTTTGACTCCCAACACTGCATCAGCGGACTTCCTACTTTTCCATCCGTTTTTGTACTATACATAGAAGCTGAAAAATCTCCCACTAGCCAGACTGAATAGACATGTTAATGTGTTAATGTGCTGGACTGCTTGATTGCCTAGCTACTGGCAACTTATTTGCAGAAACTTCCGAAAAGAAAAAAAAAGAAAAACCTTCTATTTCTCCATGCTCTTTGTGTCCCAAAAGTCTTGCTTTGAGTCCCCCCACTTTGACACAGACTCATAACCTGATAACCTGCATGTAAGAAGTGGATACTGTGGCTACAAGGGGGTGAGTCATCCTTAAGCCTCGTACACACGGTCGGACTTCCATCTGACTTTTCCATGGATTTTTGTCCGAACGGAGTTGGCCGGGCACACCCATAGCATACACACCACAGGACTTTTCTGCAAACTTTCCCAAAACTTTTTTGCAACATCACATGGTTTTTCTGCTCTTTACCGCCACCCTTTGATCAACTTCTGCTATTGTTGGTTGATTTTAACATTAGTTGTTTTGTCCATCGGACAAAAGTCCTATGGTTTTCTGTACACACGGTAGGACTTTGCTCCATCGGACTTTTGTTGGGCAAAAGTTTGTCCGTTTGTAGACCCAACTTTTGTCCGATGAAAACAAAACCAAACGAAAAAAAGTTTGTCCGATGGAGCGTACACACGGTCGGATTGTTGGTTCAACTTGCTTAAAACGTAGAGTCGCTCTTCCAGCGACTCTAGTGAACAGGAACTGGAGTTACCTTCGCTACGTTGCAGCCCCTGTCAGGGGGAAGACATCCCTCCAAGGGAGTTACCAGAGGCCCTGCCGTCACTGGGTTAATGCTGTACCGGACTATCCGGAAGGGTTACACTCCTCGGCCTCCTCGCCTCAGATACGGGTCCCAACACCTTAGGGCCCCTCGGACTCCTCCACCCTCGCGGAACCCAGTCGAAGTTACTGGGCCCCAGGCTCCGGCAGTAGTACCTCACCCCAGGCTTAAGGTGCCTGGGATGGACTCCATCTCTCGCTCCGGGCAGGTCAAGAGCACCTGGGGCTGGAACTCCGGAACGCCAGCACCCAGGCTGAAGGTGCCTGGGTGCGGCCGTGTCCTCCAACTCTGAACCCAAGGTCAGGGTGTCCGCCCGTTTTACCTCCTCTCCCCCTGCATCACAGCAGGTTCCCCGCCCCGCTGTCCCAGCGCCAGGAAAGGACAAAAAAGGAGCAGTCTTGCGGTGCAGGTTGAACTCCAGCCCAGGGCGACAACGCCACCAGCAGGCCACAGGTAACCCTGCACCACCAGAGTCCTCCAAGAACCACAAAAAGGGATTCTCAGATTCCCTAACAATTAGTACATCTGGGTTAAATAACCCAGATGCTCCCCCCCCCAATTTAAATACCCGCTACACTGCCTTGCAAAAGGTGGCGGAATGGTATACTCCCCTTCTCGTTAATTATCTTTATACATATCCTTACGTGATAATTCTGCACACCTGTATATCTTCAAAAATTTACCGAAAATCTATACAAATTTTTATTTTTACTATACTCCACTCCCCTCCCCCCCCGGGCTATGAGATAATCTGTGTGATAACCTGTGTGCGAACGAGTGCTGCTAGTACTGACTGAGAGATGCCAACACGCCAACAGACAGCACAGAAACAAGCTGGAGTCGGAGCTGGAGGGATTCGCTCTTACCTCTCCCCTAGAGCAGCGGAGCTGGGACGCCAGCCGTTGGAAGGAAAGCGGGGCGGTATGGATCCCAGCGGGAGCCGGGCTGTGAGCGGACGTAATCATCTCAGAATGGACCGTGGGTCCTTGACGCCTGGCCGCGGTGTTACGGCTGGTGACCGAGGCTCCCCAGTGCTAGGGAGAGGAAGGATGGTAGTCGGAAGTCCGGCAAGCAGCCCAGTGAGTGGTCGGAGTGGCTCAGGTGTGGAGAGGGGTCAACCGGCGCTGAGCCAGAATGGTATGGGACATGGCATATTGCTGGGTGTTGAGCGGAGCAGAGCCTGGACCCTGGATCCTGTAATGACGGTGAAAGATAAGGACAGAGACAAAGCTATAAAGGTACAGCGAGATATCGAGGTAAATGATTTTGATTTCTTTGAGACATCAGTAGCTGGTGGAGAAGGGAGGGAAGAAATAGCAACATTACTGGCTTTTGCTCTGAGTGGAAAGGCATCCGAAGCATCTGCTATGGCGGTGGAGGAGCCTGGGGGGGCTGAGGGAGCATGGACTGTTGCAGATACAGGCTCCCTTGGAAGTCCAGGAAGGGGATAAACACCAGTACCCCCGATAGGCCAGTGCCCCAGCCCAGTACAAACTGGGGGTAAATCCTCTCTAGGGCACATAGAGACGGGCATTAGAGACATCAGAGAACTTCTCAAAGCACTGCCATCTAAGACGGATATTATGCAACTTATATCTGCTGTAGAGTTAACATTCCAGCAAGCAGTGGACAGCCTAAGAGAAGATACTTGTGCACTGGGGCATAGGGTAGAGACTAGGGTTGAGCGAACTCGAAGTGTAAAGTTCGGGTTCGTACCGGACTTTTGGGTTTTTGGTACCCGGACCCAAACCCGAACAATTTACTGTATGTTCGAGTTCGGTGTTCGGTAATTTAATGGCGCATTTTAAAAAGCTGCAAGGCAGCCAATCAACATTAGTTTAACTCGTGTGCCCTTAGAAGCCATCACAGCCATGCCTACTAATGGCATGGCTGTGATTGGCCAGTGCAGGATGTGACCCAGCCTCTATATAAGCTAGAGGCACATAGCACAGCACGCCACTCTGCTTTAGTGTAGGGAAAGGTTGCTGCTGCTGCTTTGAGGGAGAGAATTAGATAGGAGTCCTGATTCAGAAATCAAATTACTCAGCGATCTACCTTGATTTTGTTGTGTGGGTGCAGTGCACAATCTTTTAACCCTGCCCTGAGCCCAGTGCCAGAGAAAAGATAACTTTTATCAGTCTGTTAGTTAGGTTGGCGTCAGCGGACATTTTATGCAAGCTCAGTGCACCGGCACTGCATATGTTACTGTGAGATACACCCTTTAGATACTGTTGGTCTATTCTGCTATTCTAAAATCATCCATTTAGGGCAAAAAAATATATATTTTGCTGCGTTTCCTGCATATCTGTATTTAGTGAGATACACACTTTAGATACTGCTGTATTATTCTGCTGTTCAAAAAATAATAATTTAGGGCAAAAAAATGTTTTTGGATGCGTTTTCTGCATATCTGTACGTGTGAGATACACACTTTAGATACTGTTGCTCTATTCTGCTATTCTAAAAACACCCATTTAGGGCAAAAAAAAATTTGCAGTGTTTCCTGCATATCTGTACGTGTGAGATACACACTTTAGATACTGTTGTTTTATTCTGCTATTCAAAAAATAATAATTTAGGGCAAAAAAAAAAAATTGGTGCATTTTCTGCATATCTGTACCTGTGAGATACACCCTTTAGATCAGGGGTCTCAAACCTGCGGCCCTCCAGCTGTTGCGGAACTACAAGTCCCATCATGCCTCTGCCTATGGGAGTCATGCTTGTAACTGTTTAGCCTTGCAATGCCTCATGGGAATTGTAGTTCTGCAACAGCTGGAGGGCCACCAGTTTGAGACCCCTGCTTTAGATACTGTTGCTCTATTCTGCTATTAAAAAAAAACACATTTAAGGGAAAAATCTTAAATTGCGGCCTAGTTTGTATCTGTACGTGTGAGGTATACCCTTTAGATACTGTTGCTCTATTCTGGTATTAAAAAAAAAAACACATTTAGGGCAAAAAATAATATTTTGCAGTGTTTCCTGCATATCTGTACCTGTGAGATACACCCTTTAGATACTGTTGCTCTATTCTGCTATTAAAAAAAAAACACATTTAGGGGAAAAATCTTAAATTACGGCCTAGTCTGTATCTGTACATGTGAGGTACACCCTTTAGATACTGTTGCTCTATTCTGGTATTAAAAAAAAAAACACATTTAGGGCAAAAAAAAATATTTTGCAGTGTTTCCCTGTACCTGTGAGATACACACTTTAGATACGGTTGTTTTATTCTGCTATTCAAAAAAAATGCAGTGGCAGCTGGGCCTGAGGCGGATAGCAGTTTGGCGCATGTCCTTCCACCACCGAGGATTGCAGGGCGCTTCAGTTTGCCTCCTGTTGCTAACTCCTCCTACTCCACTTCCTCATCCTCTACCACCTCCTCATCTGGTCAGCGTAACACCTTCACCACCAACTTCAGCACAGCCAAGGGTAAACGACAGCAGGCAGTTTTAAAAGTTTCCTGTTTGGGGAAAAAACCCCACACCGCGCAGGAGTTGTGGAGGGACATGGAACAACAGACCGATGAGTGGTTGGTGGCAGTGAGCCTCAAGCCCGGCCTGGTGGTGTGCGATAATGGGTGAAATCTTGTAGCAGCTCTGGGCCTAGCCGGTTTGACGCACATCCCTTGCCTGGCGCATGTGCTGAATTTGGTGGTGCAGAGGTTCCTTAAAAATTACCCCGATATGTCAGAGCTGCTGCAGAAAGTGCGGGCCGTCTGTGCGCACTTTCGGCGTTCTCACCCTGCTGCTGCTCGCCTGTCAGCGCTGCAGCGTAACTTCGGCCTTCCCGCTCACCGCCTCATATGTGACGTGCCCACAAGGTGGAACTCCACCTTGCACATGTTGGCCAGACTGTGCGAGCAGCAGCAGGCGATAGTGGAGTTTCAGCTGCAGCACGCACGCGTGAGTCGCTCTGCGGAACAGCACCACTTCACCACCAATAACTGGGCCTCCATGCGAGACCTGTGTGCCTTGTTGCGCTGTTTCGAGTACTCCACCAACATGGCCAGTGCCGATGACGCAGTTCTCAGCGTTACTATCCCAGTTCTATGCCTCCTTGAAAAAACGCTTCAGGCGATGATGGAAGAGGATGTGGCACAGGAGGAGGAGGAGGAAGAGGGATCATTTCCAAGGCTTTCAGGGCAGTCATTTACAAGTGGCTCCGAGGGTGGGTTCCTGCACCAACAAACGCCAGGTAGACAATTGTCCAGCAAGGGCACAGTTCTGGAGGATGATGAGGTGGAGGATGAGGAGGAGGAGATGGAGGAGGAGGAACCATGTTCACAGCAGGGTGGCACCCAGACCAGCTCATGGCCATCACTGGTGCGTGGCTGGGGGGATACAGAGAACACAGACAATACACCTCCCACAGAGGACAGCTTTTCGTTGCCTCTGGGCAGCCTGGCACACATGAGCGATTTACATGCTGCAGTGTCTCCGCAACGACCGCCGAGTTGCCCACATTCTAACTGGTGCTGATTACTGGGTGGCCACGTTGCTGGATCCCCGTTACAAGGACAACGTACCGTCCTTAATTCCCTCACTGGAGCGTGATCGTAAGATGCACGAGTACAAGCGCACGCTGGTAGACGCGCTGCTGGTGGCATTCCCACCTGACAGCGGGGGCACAGTGGAAGCACAAGGTGAAGGCAGAGGAGGAGGAAGAGGTCGCCAACGCAGCCGGGGCACTGCCAGCACCTCAGAAGGCAGGGTTAGCATGGCCGAAATGTGGAAAAGCATTGTCAGCACGCCACAACAACCAGCACCACCAGCTGATATGGAACGTCTTAGCAGGAGGCAGCATTTCACCAACATGGTGGAGCAGTATGTGTGCACACGCCTACACGTACTGAATGACGGGTCTCCCCCTTCAACTTCAGGGTCTCCAAATTGGGCACATGGCCTGAGCTTGCCCTTTACGCCTTGGAGGTGCTGGCCTGCCCTGCAGCCAGTGTATTATCTGAACGTGTATTTAGCACGGCAGGGGGCGTTATCACAGACAAGTGCAGCCGCCTGTCCAGAGCCAATGTGGACAAGCTCACGTTCATTAAAATGAACCAGGCATGGATCCCACAAGACTTGTCCGTACCTTGTGCAGAATAGACATGTATACCGGCCTTACCCAGCCATTGTTGTATTTTTGATCTTTCTCACTCTTTTGGGGTGTACCCTAATTAAAAAAAAAAAATGTAAAACAAAAACCAGTATTGGCTACCTCGTCCTCCTCTACCGCCGCTTCCACCTACACCGCCACCTCAACCTCCTACTCCATATGGATCTCGTCCTCCTAGATCAAGATTATTCTTTTTTATTTTTATGTATTTTATGTTATTTCCCTATCCACATTTGTTTGCAGAGCACTTGCCATGCTCTTAACAACATTTTGCTGCCATTTGCAGCCCTCTAGCCCTTCCCATTACTTTTTTAGAGCCATTTTAGTCCTCAAAAGTTCGGGTCCCCATTGACTTCAATGGTGTTCGGGTTCGGGGTCAAGTTCGGGTCCCAAACTCGAACTTTTTTGCGAAGTTCGGCAGAACCCGTCGAACACGAACATCCAGGTGTCTGCTCAACTCTAGTAGAGACCTTGGAAAATGGTTATGAGGCTATGGTACAAGCAGTGGTCGAGATGCAAGACATAGTGAAACATCATGAGGAGACGTTAAATTCATATAAAGACCAACTCGACGATCATGAATATTGAGATCCCAGGACACCTACTTGATGTGAAGGAGTTGAGATATACAGTTTACATATGAAGATAAATAGGGTGGGGGGGGGCATGGAGGAATACATTTTTATATTTTTGGGAGGTAGGAGAGGCTAGATTATCCCCTACACATTTTTTTTTTCTTTCTCTTTTTGATTAACTCAACTTCACTGGAATATAGTGGAAAAGGTTTTAGTTAAATATATGGCCCAATCGTGTGTGTGTGATATATTTATATACATATAAGGGTGTGTAAATTTTTCACATAATGAAATCACTTAAATGTTTTTTTTTTTTTAATTAGTCCCATTGGGAAGTATTGGTAATGGTTTTAAATATGTACACGTTTCAACTTTGTGTGAGATAATAGTTATATATAAAGGTTTACACTTTTATGTGCTCGAGAGGGGCCTCACGTATTTAAATCACCTAAATGTTTTTTGTTTTTTCTATTTTTCCACTTTAATATTAGGGGAATATGGAATATGGTAGCGAGGACTTTATCTAGATATATATTTTGGTTACATTTTGGTTAGGTGTGTTATATATGTTTTTATATATTTAAGTTATTTAAATGGCCTCATATAATTATATATCGCTAATGCTAATGGGTGTTGTTTATTTGTACAGGTATATATAAGAATGTGTGTGAGTGGGTCTTATATATTTTAAGAGAATGGTTTTTGGAGATGGAGATGTCGATGTGTATTTATTTAAAAATCTTTTTTTTTTTTTTTTCCTTCCACTTTCTCTCTCCTTTTTCGTGGAATAGAAATAATTGTAAATGAAGATATATAAAGTTATTCCTTCTTCCTCACATATTTGCTAGTACCTTTCTCAGAAGAAGGATTTTTGTAGAAGGGGGAAAGCAGGGGAGATATAGATATAAATAGAGGGAAGCTAAATATGCCCGGGGGAGTGGGAACTAGATGTTTTTGGGTAAGGGTGAACTCTACCCAGTAGGTCTGGTCCGATATAGAGGACTAGGAATTCTGCAATATTGCAGGAAGACAGAGGGATTGGTATGGGTGGTGACACCCTTGCATTAATCTATCTCCTGATTAGAGTGGGGTTTAGGGAGGGGGGACTGAGACTGGGTTATTATCCAGGGGTAGACTTAACTCCCAATAGATGGATGGGTTTTTGTAAGTGTTTTTTTTTTTTCCTCTCCTACCGAGGGAAGGCACGGTCTGTGGGGAGAGATATGGGGCAAGGGCAGCGGATAGGAAGGGGTGTAGGGGTAAAAGTAAGGAATGTCTTGTCCGATAAAGGTATTGACCTATAATGTAAGAGGAATGTGTTCATTGCCGAAAAGGGGGCGCCTCTGGCACGAATTGCGTCACTATGAAGCTGAGGTGGTTTATATGCAGGAGACGCATTTTGTGGCAGGAGCTATCCCAAAAATGCCCACACATACCTTCGATCAGTGGTTCCATTCTCCATCTCCCATAGCCAGGGCAAGGGGGGTGACTATAGCCTTTAAAAAATCTTTTCCAATGTGTTTTGTATCCTCTCAGACCCGGAGGGCCATTTTTTATTTGTTATGGGGACATTATATGGACATCAATACACATTTGCCTCGATCTATGCACCCAATACAGGGACAGCCAACTTTCTTTTTTTTACATCATCTCCTTTTTATTTAGAAAATTATTCTCGTGATACAAACACTTATTACATTTTATCCATTAAAACATGATTTTTTTTGTGTTAGTCATCATGTACATATTACTTTATCCTATTAATATATTCTCTTTTCCCTTTCTCCTCCCCCCTTTCCCCCGAACTACATCCATCACCTTTATTCCTTTGTATCTAATCACCACAATTCACTCCCTCCACCGCTACCGCTACTCACCCCTATCTATATATACAGTTTTTACTCCTTCACCCCATTCTTTCCCTCTCTTCTCCACCCTTCCCTCCTACGCCCCCTAAATTCTTACATCTGGAGTCTTTCCACTACTAATTGAGGTGGCGCGAGGTCGGCGTCCCCCAGCCATAATTTCCATATGGTGGCAAATTTACTCACTTCTCCCCTTCGGATGTACGTCAGTCGCTCTCTTAACAGCACCAAATTCACACATGAAATCCACTGCTTCCCCGTAGGTACCGCTGGTGACATCCAGTATTTTGCAATAAGTTTCCTAGGCACTAGGCAGATACATCAGTCTAGTCAACATACAGTACGTTCCTCTTGGGAACATTTCTGTGTCAATGGCTCCAAGCAAGTACACTAAGGGGTTTAGGGGAACAGGTACCTGAGCTAGCTTCGTAATACACTGGGAGACTTCATTCCAGTACCTATAGAGTTTTGGGCATTTCCATATTAAATGTATAAAGTCCCCCCTATGTACTTTACATTTATGACATAGGGGGGAGTCTCTTCCTCCCCACCTATATAGCTGCTCTGATGTTCTATATGCCCTATGCAAAATGAATAATTGTGATAATCTATGGGATGCAGATACCGATACCACAGGGATAGAGTTAAGTGCCATTTCCCACTGGTTCCCGTCTATGTCCCCTATGTCTTCCACCCATTTACTTCTACTTCTCAGAGAGGTATGGTCCTGGACCGAAGACAGCAATTCCATATACATTTTTGATATTAATCCCTTCCGGGTGTCTGCCCCAAGAACTTCCCTCAACATAGGTGATGTTGACACTATCATAGGGTGTGTTATTTGTTGTGCCTGCAGAGCATGACGAAGCTGAAGATATTGATAGAAGCCCTTGGGACTTAACTGGAATTCCTGACATAGCTGTTCGTATGTCTTCAACTCTTTCCCTTCATATAATTGTGCAAAAAAACAGATCCCCCTCTCTTTCCAGTCACCTAGATATATAAGCGCGTCATCCGCGTATAGAGATATTTTTTCTTCCCTCTGGCCCCTGCAGAACCCCACCACTTCTGGGGCATTACGAATCAGAATAGCCAAAGGCTCCACCGCCAGGGCGAACAGCAGTGGAGACAATGGGCACCCCTGCCGGTTGCCTCTATATAGCTCAAATGGGGTGGAGACATTGTTATTGATACGGAGTCTGGCTCTGGGTTTAGAATAAAGCACCTTTACCCACTTTATAAACCTATCCCCCCAATCCGAACCTTTCCAGGATCTCGAGGAGGTAGGGCCACTCCACACTGTCAAACGCCTTCGCGGCGTCCAGTGACAGAATGGCCCTACCCCCCGGATTATCCACCGGCACCTGTAGATTCATATATAGTCACCTAATATTTTTTGCAGTGGAGCGTGTGGGTATAAAGCCAGACTGGTCATAGTGGACCATCCTGTCAATTACCTGGGATAGCCTTATAGCCAAAATGCTGGCCAGCAGCCTAACATCCGCATTCAATAGGGAGATTGGACGATAGGAGTCCAACCGTAGCTTATCCTTCCCCGGTTTTGGAAGTACTATTATTATTGCCTCCTGCATACTATCTGGTAGGCTACCTACTTCCACTGCCTCCCTTAATGCCTGCAACAGGGGTGGTAAAAGGTCCTCCCTATACTGGGAGTACACCTCTGACGGTAACCCATCCGGGCCTGGGGATTTGTGTTGTGATGCCCCCTCCAATGCCTTGTCAGTTCTTTTAATGTTATTGAGAAGTTTATCATTTCCCTATCGGCTTCGGAGAGCTGTGGGAATGGACATGCTTGCAAAAACAGAGCCAGGTCAGATGGAGTATAGATAGTTTTAGAGGAGTATAAATCCTTATAGAACCGCTGAAATTTATCTAAAATATCGGAGCTATGAAAATGTTCCCAATGTTTTCTGTACATCTGACAAGTGATATGTCTATCTGCGGTGAGATATATGTATAATGTAACCTTCAATGTGCCTTCTTGAACGCTGTATTTTGTAGAAAACAAATAAAAACAAATTTAAAAAAAAATATCGGAGCTAAGGGTATATTTCTCCCCAGATTCTGCCTTTACAGCAGAGATATTAGTAGATTCCCGCTGTTCTCTAGCTATGAGGGTAAGGAGACGGCCAGTATTTTCCCCCTCCTCGAAGTAACTCTGCTGCTGAAAATATCTCCTTTTCTCCGCTGCGGTCAGTAAGACTGAATTATACATGGATTGCGCCTCCATCCAGGAGTCATAGTTAGACTGAGAGGGGTCAGCTATCAAGGCCTGTTCTCTCACTTTCATTTCTTCCCGTACCCTGCTTTCCCATTCCCTCGAGCGAGTTTTGATTCCCGTTATCTCTTTAATAAGGCATCCCCTTAAAAATGCCTTAAGTGTATCCCATACCACCGCTGCACTAGCTGATCCCCTATTAAAGTGCAAAAATTCCCGCATTGCGCTCTTCATTTTATCCTGAGACGGGAACAGAGTTAACCAAAAAGGGTTCACTTTCCACAGCGGGCGGCCCAATGTAATCGTGACATCTAGCCGTACCCAAAATGGAGAATGATCCGATAACATACGCGGCTCATAAGCCGACTCCCTTACCCGCTACATAAGTACCTCATTCCCTAAACACATCGTGAGTCCATCGTGAGTAGCGGAATGGCATGAATAGCTTCTATCCTCTGCATGTCTCTCTCGCCAGACATCCTGGAGCCCTAATTCCAAGAGTAGGGATGCAAAAGCCATCCTACCAGCCGTCTGCCTCACCACTCTTGATGTCAAAGACATCCTATCCAGGGATGTGTCCAAAATATTATTAAAATCTCCCAACGCTAGTACCGGGACATCCAGCGATAGGGCCATAAATTGTGCTAAACTTCTAAGAGGGCTCGCCGAGAACGGCGGAGGGACATAAACTGAGGCGACGACACACACTAATCCATTGAGTTTGCAAAGCAAAAAGATGTATCTACCCTCTCTTTCCACCTTCTGTCGAATGCATTCAAAAGAGATATCAGTAGAGACCATTACACTTACTCCCCGGGAATATGAGGTGTGCATAGAATGAAATTGTATCGGATATCTACGTGAATACAGAAGGTGGACAGAGTCCGGTCGTATATGTGTTTCCTGTAAACAGATTATCTGGGGTTTCATACTATCAAAGTATTTAAACATTGTGTTTCTTTTGTTCTTTTCCCCCAAACCGCTGACATTCCAGGTCATTAATACTATACCCTCGTTATTGACTTTAACCATTGTGCATGCATAATAAAAAAATTAACATATACCGCCAAAAAAATAAAAGAGATGATAATAAATCAGAATTCCTTTGCCCTTCTGATAGGGATCTATCCCTAGTGGAGTACAAATAACAGTACAAAATACCATAATATACATCTATAGTGGTTCCCTTATTTTGGTGAAATATATAGCAGACCTTGTGTTTGTGGTATTTTCCCATAATCCATTGTGATGCAGCTCCCTCTCCCTCCCCTACCCTTCTTCCTTTTACTCCCTCCCCTAACCCTTCCCCCCCCTTTTACCTCTACCCCCCCTCCACTCTCCCCACCCCCCTCCTTGCCCAACTGGGCCTACCCTTGAGGTTTTGCCTATGACCTCTACTCTACACTCATCCCCTCTCATCTCCCCTCTATCATACATCTCTCTGTCAACTTTCTAATAAAGACACTGAGGTTGCTAGAAAAATTTAAGGAGGGATTTTTGATAGTAGGGGGGATTTTAACCTTACCCTGAATCCAAATATGGATACATCAACTGGGAATTCCCAGATATCTTTTAGGGCACTGAAACACAAAACAACTTATGCGCTCTCTCTATTTAGTGGATACCTGGCGGGTAATGCACCAAGGGGTAAGATTATAGCTACTATTCAAAAACCCATAATACTTACTCCTGTCTGGATCTTCTCCTGGTGGACCAGTTTTACCTGGAGAGGGTACGGGCCTGTAAGATAGAGGTAATAACAATCTCAGACCATGTTCCAGTAATTTTGACTCTTTCTCCAGTATGTCCAGGTCACCTGGAAAGGACCTGGTGAATAAATGAGTCCTTATTGGACAACAAAAAGATAGTGAAGGCATTCCGTCTTAAAATTGTAGCATACTTTGAGATGAATACAATGGAAGAAGTGTCTGAGCAGGCAATATGGGAAGCGCATAAGACGGTAATTAGAGGGGAATTGATAATGTATGGGTCAAGGGCTAAAAGAGAAAAGCAAAAGGAGATAACAGATCTACTAGAAGAAATCAATGAATTAGAAACTAAACATAAGAGAAATCTAAACTCAGAAGATGCTAAGAAATTAGAAACCTCGAGAAGCAAGTTGTCACGATGTATAGATAATAGGATTGAAAATAAACATAGATACTATGAAAATAGATTTTATGAACAGGGGAATAAATGTGGCAAGTGGCTAGCCAGACAACTTAAAAAGCAGCAGGACTCAAGACATGTCCATAACATGATAATACAAAAGAAAAAAATAGAGGAGAGCCAAGCAATTGCAGCAGAATTTCATAAATTTTATGAGGCCCTATATAACATACAAGAACCAGTAGGAATCGCCACAGATGAGCAGCGAAGGAATGAAATTAGAGACTATATCAAAGACTCGGATCTGGCCCAGCTGCCGTCTTCGGTGATTGAAGAACTAGAACGAGAAATTACGATTGAGGAACTGGACAGGGCAATAAATTCTCTGTCTCTGGGCAAAAGCCCAGGACCTGACGGCTTCACAAATATTTATTAAAGAAAATTCATGGCAGAACTGGGACTTCCACTATGTAGATACTTCAACACAATCAATGCTTCTAACCCTCTACCACCTGAAGCCCTATTAGCATATATCACAGTACTTCCCAAAGCAGGAAAGGACCCCCAACATTGCGCTAATTATAGACCCATCTCCCTACTTAATTCAGACACTAATCTGTTAGCGAAAATACTGGCTCTCCGATTACAAAATCACATAGTAAAGCTAGTTCACCCTGATCAAACAGGCTTTATGAAGGCCAGAGACAACATGATACGTGCTCTTCATATCCTTCATTGGATAAAACACGGCCCGAATAGGGCCCCTAGAGTGGTATTATCTATGGATGCCGAGAAGGCTTTTGACAGGGTGAGCTGGCCTTACATGATGGAAGTATTAAGGGGGATGGGGATGGGTGAGCGAATAATGGGCTGGGTGTCGGCGTTGTATGTGAATCCAAGAGCCAGAGTGAAGGTAAATGGGACAATGTCAAATTATTTTAAAATTCAGAACGGGACGAGACAGGGGTGTCCATTATCTCCTTTGTTGTTTGCCATAATGTTGAAACCTTTTTTGTGTAAAATCTGGAGAAAAATGGGAATAGTAGGGGTATGTGTAGGAGCAATGGAACATAAAGTGTCGGAATATGCCGACGAGTTGTTATTTTTTTTTAGATTCACCACAGAATTCCATACCGGCTCTGATGGCCAAGGTAGCTGAATATGGAAGGCTATCAAATTTTAAAATACATTTTGAGAAATCAGTGCTCCTACCTAGCCACGTTCCCCCGGCAATGGCAACAACTCTGAAGAGCATGTACCCCTTTGTCTGGAATGAAAAATATTTGGTCTATCTAGGGACACACATTACGCCGGATCTCGGGCTATTGTATGATTTGAATTACAGTTCTCTTTTGAAAGCGATAATAAGAGATTTGCAGAAATGGAAGGGTCTAGTCTTAACATGGGTAGGGAGAGTGCTATAAAAATTACCATATTGCCCAGATTAATCTATTTCCTGCATACGATCCCCATATCACTCCCACTGGCCTTTTTTTTAAAGATCTGAGAAAGGCGTTTGTTGCATTTGTATGGAACAATAGGCGGCCAAGACTTTCCCATGACATATTACGCAGGGGGAAAAAGAAGGAGGACTTGGATTACCGGACATTCCTTAATATTATAGAGCAATGTCACTGGTATGGATTCTAAATTGGTGTCACGACTCCACGGGTAAAAGATGGGTCGCATTAGAGCAGGAAATAGCAGGATGGAACCTAGCGGGGGCGCCATGGATCCCGAGCATATCTAGGGGTCTTGCAGAATGGACCTCTCCTCTGACGTGGAACACTCTTAAGATATGGGATAAATTGAACAAAATGGGGAGGTACGCCCCCCCAGGTGTCCGCCCTGACGCCACTGGAGGGATTCCCTTAGTTCCCCCCGGGGGAGGAAGCTGGGTTTTTGGGATCATGGGGGAGTGATGGAAATAGGACATGTGGCAAATTTGCACCAGGAAGGAAGTTGGTATCAAGGTGGGGGAATACACCTATGGGCGAATGGAGATATCACCAGTTGAGGTGTTTTTTTGCCAAGTTAAAACCTTTACTAAGGCCTAAAAAGTCCCTTACCACGTTCGAGTCCCTATGTATTAGCATACCAGATGACAGACACTTATTGTCGCAAATGTATAGATTGGTCTTAGGGGCCCAAAATACAACAGTTCCCTATTTTGTCACGGAATGGGAGAGTGAGCTGAATCAGGTTTTTTCCTCTGCGCAGGCGAGGAGACTTATTGATTTGGTACACTCTACCTCCATAAGTACACGAATACAAGAAATGTCATATAAATTTCTGGCAAGGTGGAATCGGACACCAGTTAAGATGGCACAGATGTTTCCAACTCTAGATGCTAAATGCTGGAGAGGATGTAGTCAAAAAGGGACGTATTTACATTTGTGGTGGGAGTGTCCCAAAATTAAAGTTGTTTTTTTTTTGGGACACGATCATCCCATGGGTTATGAAATTAACTTTGGATCCCATAGAGGTAACACCACTATATTGTTTGTTCCATGGGACTACAAGATCCATTAAATCATACAAGAACCATATTACTCCACACTTACTGAATGCAGCTAAATTACTAATTCCTAGGCTATGGAAACAAACTCGAGGTCCTACCTTGCTGGAATGGAAGAGAGAAGTTAATTTAATTAAAGAGGCTGAGAAATGAATATATGTAGTTAGGGATGAGCCGAACACCCCCCTGTTCGGTTCGCACCAGAACCTGCAAACAGACCTAAAGTTTGCGTAAACTTTAGAACCCTATTAAATACAATGGACTCGAACGTTCGAAATCAAAAGTGCTAATTATAAAGGCTAATATGCAAGTTATTGTCCTAAAAAGGGTTTTGGAACCCGGGTCCTGCCCCAGGGGACATGTATCAATGCAAAAAAAAGTTTTAAAAACGTCAGGTTTTTCAGGAGCAGTGATTTTAATAATGCATAAAGTGAAAAATTAAAAGCAAAATATTCCTTTAAATTTCGTACCTGGGGGGTGTATAGTATGCCTGTAAAGCAGTGCTTGTTTCCCTTGCTTAGAACTGTCCCTGCACAAAATGTCATTTCTGAAGGGGAAAAAAAGCCATTTAAAACCACTCGCGGCTATAATGAATTGTCGGCTCCCGGCAATACAGAGAAAAGTCATTGATAAAAATAAATAAATAAATGCGTGGGGATCCCCCCAAATTCAATTACCAGGCCCTTCACAACCCTTGCCCGGTGGTTGTGGGGGTCTGCGGGCAGGGGGCTTATCGGAATCTGGAAGACCCCTTTAACAAAGGGGACCCCCAGATCCCTCCCCCCCTATGTGAATTGGTAAGGGGTACATTGTACCCCTACCATTTCATGAAGAAAGTGTAATTTTTTTAAAAAAAAACACAGACACCTTGGAAAAGTCCTTTATTAAAAAAAAAAAAAAAAAACACATTCCAGCGATGTAATCCAATGTCCCGCGGCGATCCGATGTCCAGCGCTGCAGTCTCCACTCGAAATGTCATTGGCTGAGCGGACCTACACTGCGGAGGAAGTTCCCCATCAGGCCCGCTCAGCCAATGATGTAGGCGGGGTCTGAGGTACGAGGGGGCGGGGGCGCCCTTGTATCTCAGACCCCGCCTACATCTTGGCTGAGTGGATCTTATGGGGAACTTCCTCTTCAGTGTAAAAAAATGAATAGACCCGCCCCTTCTCACGTTCCCCATCAGGTCCGCTCCTGATGGGGAACGTGAGAAAGGGCGGGTCTATTAATTTTTTTACACTGAAGAGGAAGTTCCCCATCAGGCCCGCTCAGCCAATGATGTAGGCGGGGTCTGAGGTACGAGGGGGCGGGGGCGCCCTTGTATCTCAGACCCCGCCTACATCTTGGCTGAGTGGATCTTATGGGGAACTTCCTCTTCAGTGTAAAAAAATGAATAGACCCGCCCCTTCTCACGTTCCCCATCAGGTCCGCTCCTGATGGGGAACGTGAGAAAGGGCGGGTCTATTAATTTTTTTACACTGAAGAGGAAGTTCCCCATCAGGTCCACTTAGCCAATGACATAGGCGGGGTCTGAGATACGAGGGCGCCCCGCCCCCCGTACCTCAGACCCCGCCTACGTCATTGGCTGAGCATAGAGTTGGGTATGGACTCATTGTGCTCCAACAAAAATGTTGTCATCCGACCTGCAGATAAGGAGGGGGGGGTATAGTCGTGTTAAATAAATGTGACTATATGCAAGAAATGCACCGCATCCTAAGTGATACGGCCACTTATACCCCCCTAGTCTCCAACCCTAATCAGAAGTATAAGGTACTCTTGAAAGACATCATTTTGAGAGGTTCAGACTTAACCGTTCCTTTTTATTAAGAATTTTTATTTTTGGTGCCTAAGGCATCTAGGATCCCTATAATATACTATCTGCCTAAGGTGCATAAGAGTCTGACTTGCCCCCCGGGACGTCCCATTGTCAGTGGGATAGATTCCATCACGTCCCGGGTGGGCAAGTATATAGACTTTTTTTGCAACCCTTAGTGCATAAAATTCCATCTTTTATTAAAGACACTCGTCATGTCATTAATCTCCTTTCTGAATATACACCTAGTGATGGCATTTGGTTGGTCACAGCGGACGTTACATCCCTGTACACTGTGATTCCCCACCAATTAGGTTTAGATGCTGTTCGCTATTACATGGACCGTGATTCTGATCTGCCACCAGAACAGATTGTTTTTATTATGGAGTTATTAGAGTACGCAGCTACTCATAACTTTTTTTGGTTCGACGGCTGTTTTTATAGGCAGGATAGGGGTGTCGCCATGGGGGCTAAATATGCCCCCAGCCTGGCGAACCTCTTAATGGCCAAATGGGAGGAGGATGTCATCTGTGCCCACACTAGGCTCGAGGTGGCCCTGTAGGCTCGTTATATAGATGACATCCTCCTCCTATGGAGGGGCAGTCAAGCTGACCTCTCCGATTTTATGGACTCTCTGAACATCAACTCCAGAGGTATCCATTTAAGCTATGTGGCTAGTCAGGATAAAATTAATTTTTTGGATCTGACTATTTCTGTGGGTGATGGTGGTTTTATCACTTCAACATTTTTCAAACCCACCGACAGAAACTCTTTCATCCCTAGTAGTAGTTGTCATTATGCTCCTTGGTTGGGTGCTGTGCCCAAAAGCCAATTTCTACGGTTGAAGAGAAATTGTTCGGATCATACTACCTTTTTGTCACAGTCTGAGATTTTGACAAAGAGATTTATTGATAAGGGTTACTCTCCTGAGTCCCTTTAAAGTTACTTTGGATCTGGTCAGTTGTGTGGATCGTGTAGATCTACTGAAGGAGAAAGATAAAAAGGAGGTTGGTGTCTCATTCCGTAACCCCTTTATTACCAACTTTTCATGCCAGCACTCTCAGGTGAAACACATTGTCAACAAACATTGGCATATTCTCAAGAATGATAGGGTACTTAACACCATCCTACCAGATAGACCTCAGGTAGTCTTCAGAGGGGCTCCAGCATTGAGGGACAAACTTGCGCCCAATATTCTAGACCCACCTATTAGGCCTACTTTCTTCTCTGATTTTACGGGTTATTATCCATGTAGGAGGTGCCAGGTTTGTTCTCTAAATGGATGTAGATCCAGAAGGACAACTCGTTTCAGTTCCAGCTGTACCAGTAAAAGTTTTGATATTAAGCCCTTTTATCACCTGTTCTATGGTGGGCGTGGTCTACCTGCTTCAATGCCCCTGCGGGTTGCAGTATGTGGGTAGGACCAAGCGCCCACTTCAGGTGCGTCTTAATGAACATATATGGAACATTAGACAAGGTTTCACTAAACACTCTGTGTCGAAACATTATTTAACTGCCCACAATAGAGATCCAACTAACACAATTTTTTGGGGTATCGATAAGTATAGTCCCCATTGGAGGGGTAGTAATTTGGTCCAGAGCATCTCTAGGCTTGAGATGTCGTGGGTGCACAGGATCAAATGTTACACCCCCTTTGGTCTCAATATAGATGTCGATGTTAATTGCTTTATAGACAATTCTTGATCTCTATATTGAATTATTTTTCCCCATCTTCCCTTTCCCCCCCCCCCCCTTTTTTGTTTGCTTTGTTGGGTTCCCTATCAGGTCATACTGGGTTACGTCCCTATGGGGGAAGATAAGGATTATGAATCCTATAGTTCTTAATTGTATTTTTACTCATGTTATGCATCATGCAAATATTTTGCATTTCTGAAATATTAACCTTTTGTCCACGATCCATGTTTCTATGAATTGCACAATATTTTTATCTTTATGCAATGTTTATGACATCTTCTTCCTTAGAGTTGCATCAATTAAGGCCTTTGGATTTGATTATGTGTCTTTGTACACTCGATGTGAATCTTGGGTTAATGCCTGGTCCATCTAAAACCAATAGATTAGTTTAACATCTTTTTGATTATAATTTCTTTCATTGTGAGACCGTTTTTAGGTTTTTCCTATATCCGGTGATATTTAAAGGTAATTGTTCGTTTTTTTATATATTATCTTCAGTTTTATTTTTATTTTTTTGCCCATCAATCCTATTGGAATCAGCATTTTCCATCCCTTAACTAAGATGGCGGCGTCTTCCGATGTCCCGCGGTTCACATCGAGGCTTGGTTGATTTGGATGGCTATTTATAGCGGTGCGTCAGAACGCCGCCCGTATCCCGTCCTATAGTGAAGAAACACGTAGGGAGGAGCTACGTTCTGACGTCATCATGCCCACGCTACCCGGAGACATATGGGCTGCTTATCTTTAGAGCCGGACGGCTTATTATACTCTCTTTTTATTCAACATTTCTGTAAGTGTGCATTCACTTTTTTATACAATAAATGTGTAAGGTTTTACACTATTAGTCCTTTCCTTTTTTTGGCATACGGGGACCATGTTTGTACCATCTCGAGCTGTTGACTTCCCGGTTGAGACGCCATCCTGGTTGTCGAACGCTGTATGCCACATCCCTGGCTGGGGAACAAGCCACAGGCATGCCTTGCGGTAAGAGGCAGTATTTATATTGGTGAAGGCTGTCCTATACATCACTTCATCTTGGTGCACATTCAGTTTGGATTTCATTGGTCACGGTGGAGGATTACCTTTAATGCATCTATATGAACTTTGATTTTGGATCATTATTTTTGTTTCTCACGGACACATTTATATTTATTGGTCAAGTTTATCAAGTGTTTTTACATATAATCACATGTTTTAGGTGTATGTGTTTATTATTACAATTTATGTCACTGTTTTGGTGGTTTATTCACTGTGTGAGCTGCCGGGCTCATTTATCATATGTTTCATTTCATCACACTGTTTGACCAATTGTGTTAATTCCGTTTTTGGTTTTGTATGTCACTTCATGTGTCACGTTCACATTTAGCGCAACTTTGTTTTTCTTATTATACTATACACCCCCCCAGGTACGAAATTTAAAGGAATATTTCACTTTTATTGTTTCACTTTAAGCATTATTAAAATCACTGTCTTTGGGATAGGGGGATAGGGGGATACTAGATTAAAATTAATGCGATGTTAATGTATGATGTTGTGTATGTTAATAATTATGTGTTAAATAAAATAAAAAAAATTATTATAAAAAAAAAAGATACATGTCCCCTGGGGCAGGACCCGGGTCCCCAAACCCTTTTTAGGACAATAACTTGCAGATTAGCCTTTAAAATTCACACTTTTGAGTTCTCATGTTCGAGTCCCATAGACTTTAACGGTGTTCAAAAGTTTGCGCAAACTTTCGGTCCGTTCGCATGTTCTGGATGCGAAACGAACCGGGGGGTGTTCGGCTCATCCCTAGTCCCTACCCTCAAGGAGCTTACAATGTAAGTTTCCCAACTCACATTTATACATACTGTATACTAGGGTCAATTTAGACAGAAGCCAATTAACCTACTAGTATGTCTTTTGGAGTATGGGAGGAAACCGGAGTACCCGGAGGAAACCCACGCAGGCACAGGGAAAACATTCAAACTACAGGCAGGTAACAAAGAACAACAAAAATTGCACAAATGTGCATACATTATTTCCAACATTGTTATAAAAAAATAAAAAATTTGAGGTCCTGATATGAATGAAGCGTGGAATGGGACTCCTCTCGAGGGGGAGATTGCTGGGGTCTATATATTGGCATGTTATATGCCCCTCCCTACATCCGTGCAGTGTTGAAGGTGGGAGGAGGCATATTAACATAACCTGACACTGATGAACCCGGGTGCTGCAAGGGTCTTTGATCATACATAAATGGTGGATCATATCATGGAGCATATTGTGAAATATTTGGAGCAGTAATAATTTCTGATCTGGAGGATGGACATGATTTTTGTTGAAAAGACTCAATCATACGTAACACCTCCATCCTCATGGCACATTGGTATCTTTTATCCACCATGTCCATTTGTGGTATTATACTGCAAGCAAAGGCAGCGTTTTCTCATTGATCTTTTTTGCTGGGCTGCCAACATCTTTTTGATGACGTCCTATGAAGTCATCTGATTGCTGCTGCTCGAATGTTTTTCACGCGTGTTCCTTACTGGCTCGGGGTCTGGATCAATAGGCCCTCCAGGTTCTGTGTCCTCGAAGAACAATTGTGACTCTGTAGTAGGGATGAGGGACACGCGAACGCCGTTAAAGTCTATGGGACATGAACATGATAAAACAAAAGTGCAAATTTTTAAGGTTAATATGCAAGTTATTGTCATAAAAAGTGTTTGGGGACCCGGGTCCTACCCCAGGGGACATGTTTCAATGCAAAAAAAGTTTTAAAAACTGCCGTTTTTTTGGGAGCAGTGATTTTAATAATGCTTAAAGTGAAACAATAAAAGTGAAATATTCCTTTAAATTTCGTACCTGGGGGAGTGTCTAAAGTATACCTGTAAAGTAGCGCATGTTTCCCGTGTTTAGAATTGTCCCTACACAAAATGTCATGTCTGAAGGAAAAAAAGTCATTTAAAACTATCTGCGGCTGTAATGAATTGCCGGTTTTTTCAATGACTTTTATCTGTATTGCCGGGACCTGACAATTCATTAATAGCTGCCAGTAGTTTTAAATTACTTTTTTTCCTTCAAAAATTACATTTTGCGCAGGAAATCAAAATGTAAAAAAAAAATGCGTGGGGGTCCCCCCAAAATTCCATTACCAGGACTTTCAGGTCTGGTATGGGTATTAAGGGGAACCCCGCGTAATTTAAAAAAAAATGGCATGGGCTTCCCCCCAAAAATCCATACCTGACCCCTCAGGTCTGGTACGGATTTTAAGGGGAACTCCGCGCCAAAAAAAATAAATAAATGGTGTGAGGTTCCCACAAATATCCATACCAGACCCTTATCCGAGCACACAACCTGGCAGGCCGCAGGAAAAGAGGGGGGGACGAGAGAGTGCCCCCTCTCCTGAACCGTACCAGGCCACATGCCCTCAACATGGGGAATTTGTTCCCATGTTGATAGGGACAAGGGCCTCATCCCCACAACCCTTGCCCGGTGGTTGTGCGGGTCTTCGGGCGGGGGACTTATTGAAATCTGGAAGCCCCCTTTAACAAAGGGGAACTCCAGATCCCGCCCCCCTCCCTATGTGAATTGGTAACGGGTACATTGTACCCCTACCATTTCACAAACAAAGTGTAATTTTTTTTTAAAAACACACAGACACAGCTGGACAAGTCCTTTATTTAAAAATAAAAAATGAATTTCCAGCGATGAAATCCCGTCTCCCCGATGTCCATCAATGATCCATTCCAGCAGCGATGCTGCAGTCTCTCCACTCATTCTCCAGCAAGGAACAAAACCCCCATGAGGCGTAAGAGGGGGCGGGGTGACCCGTCCGTCACCCATGCCCACATCATTGGGAAAGCCGGGGCTTTCATAATAACGTGGGCGTGGGTCACCCCGCCTCCTCTTACGCGTCATGGGGGTTTCCTTTTTCGCTGGAGAATGAGTGGAGAGAGTGCAGCGTCGCTGGAATGGATCATCGTTGGACATCGGGGAAATGGGAGACGGGATTTCATCGCTGGAAATGATTTTTTTATTTTTAAATAAAGGACTTGTCCAGCTGTGTCTGTGTGTTTTTTTTACATTTTTTTTAAATTTTACACTTTCTTTGTGAAATGGGTAGGGGTACAATGTACCCGTTACCAATTCACATAGGGTGGGCCGGGATCTGGAGTTCCCCTTTGTTAAAGGGGGTTTCCAGATTTCGATAAGCTCCCCGCCCGCAGACCCCCACAACCACCGGGCAAGGGTTGTGGGGATGAGGCCCTTGTCCCCATCAACATGGGGACAAATTCCCCATGTTGAGTGCATGTGGCCTGGTACGGTTCAGGAGGGGGTCCGTGCAGCTGGTAAGCGCACACTTCACTCGGTGGTGGATTCACAGTGTTTATTTAATGAATTTAAGGAAGTTTGAATTATTCACTTATTGACCCATCTTCCACACTGGAATTTTCTCACAAGAACTTCTCACCCCTACCTTGGATAAATTGGAACATATTCCTTTTACAAGGATTTTTTTGCATTTGATTTATCAGAGGACTATTTCTGACTTTTTTTATATTATTTTATTTTTATTTTTATATATTTGAGTTGTTTTTGCAAAAGAACCTTACTTCAGATATTTTTGTGTATATTTCTTTCACAGGGATTTTTTACACAGGATTGTTATTTCTTTGTTTGCCCCTTGGCATCAATATTCACATTGATTTATGTATTTCTCACAGGACCACTTTGATTATTAGTTGGTTCAGGTTTTTTCAATCATTATTTAGTTAGAGCGCGACTTTCTTCTTTTAATTTTGCCTGACATACTTTGAACCATTAAAATTCGGTCTAAGTGTGTTCCTCTGAGCACTAATACACTGCCCAACAAGAATTATCTTGCCTTTGTGGCTGTGTGTGAGTAAAGAGATGATTTCAGGCGTATTATTTGGATATACCGTATTTATTGCCGTATAACACAAACTTTCACTTTAAGAGGGAAGTTTCAGGAAAAATATGTAAAATGTTAAATAAAGAACTGTGAAGCAAAATAAGGGTCAGTGCCCATCTGCAGACCCCCAATTGCCATGAATGCAGCACCCCCAATTGCCAGGAATGCACCCATCATTGCCAGGAAGGTAGCACCCACGATTGCCAGGAATGCACCGCCACCTACCATTGCCAGGAATGCACCCACCATTGCCAGGAATGCAGCACCCATCATTGCCAGGATTGCACTCACCATTGCCAGGAATTCAGCCCCACCATCGCCAGGAATGCAGCCCCACCATTGCCAGGAATGCACTCACCATTGCCAGGAATGCACTCACCATTGCCAGGGATGCAGCCCCACCATTGCCAGGAATGCACTCACCATTGCCAGGAATGCAGCACCCACCATTGCCAGGAATGCACTCACAATTGCCAGGAATGCAGCACCCACCATTGCCAGGAATGCATCCCCACCATTGCCAGAAATGCAGAGCCACCATTGCCAGGGATGCAGCCCCACCATTGCCAGGAATGCAGCCCCACCATTGCCAGGAATGCACTCACCATTGCCAGGAATGCAGCACCGACCATTGCCAGGAATGCACTTACCATTGCCATCAGTGCAGCCTTGGAGGGGACATGGAGGGGGCAGGACGAGCACCAAAGATATCCTACAGGAGAATCCCCTGTTTACACAGCGGCCTCTTTAAGAGAAAGTCCCACCTCATTTGATGGACAGAAGAGTCATCCAATGACAGCACCAGAGAAGGGACTTCCTATTACAGAGTCTGCCATGTAAACAGGAAATACTCCTCCTGTGTGCACGGCACTCCTCCCACTTCCTCCCTCCGAGGCAGCCAGCCTATATATCTTTTGTGGCCCCGGCGCTGGGAGATCGTCGGGGGCCACAAAAGATATATATGTTTAGATAACTAGGCGAGCCGTTCAAAACCAGATCGCGGGCCGGACTTTGGACATGCCTGCTCTAATATATAGAGCAAACAAACGATGACAAAAAAAATAAAGAATAATAAAAAACTGTATATGCAAACAAATTATTTAAAATTCCACCATTTTACAATATAACAATGAGGACCATACTCATTAGGAAGGCTTTTAGTAGAGAGTGTTTTCATAAGTTGAATTCAATCTTCTTCTTTTAACAATGAAGTATATGTAACCCCTAACAATGAACTTCTTGTATTTAATCCCTATTAGTCTTTTAAAAATACAATTGAAGGTGTTGTATTATATCTATTCAAGTAGGCTGTGAACTACAGAACACCTCCCCTCTATGTTATAGAGAAGAGGAGGAGGTGTGTAGCAGTCCTGTCTTTGGGCAACAACAGTCCTCTTCAAAACCTAAAGACTTGGATGCTGCAGTTTTAGTTCTTTGGTTTAAGAAAAAGTTCAATGCAGATGGAAAATAACCAGGCTATGTGTATGTTCAATTATCACCTCCTAGGAGTTCAGAAACTGCTTTACAAAAACAGGTGGGAGTCTGATTTGACATTATTAGACCAAATATGGCCAGATAAAATGTATATTTCCTTCCTCCAGTCCCTCTACAAGTACATATCTTCAATGTATATATCTCTTGTTGCCTTCAATCCATCTAACTGCATACAACATAGCCTCTTAAAAATAAACACATCTTTATTCCATCCAATTAAAATCTGGTTAAATCACATATATGAACATCAATACCATCACTTATTTTCTACTTAATGTGGTTCTAAAGGCAATTTTTTTATTTTTTTTATCTTAATGCATTCTATGCATTAAGATAAAAAACGTTCTGTGTGCAGCAACCCCCCAGCCACCCTAATACTTACCTGAGCCCCATCTCGATCCAGCAATGTTGCACGATAGACTCAGATGAGACACACAGCGGGCGCCATTGGCTCCCGCTGCTGTCAATCAAAGTCAGTGAGCCAATGAGGTTTTCCAAACCCACAACCCCCCTTTCCCCCCTTTTTCCCCCTTTGTTTTTCTCTCTCCCTTCTATTTTAGGGCATAGATTTTTTATTTAATTATGTAAATGATTGTTGCTTATATCATATTGTTATATGTGACTTATATTTACTTTTGTCTTTAGACTTACATCAACATTTAGTTGTATTTATATATTGTGACAGCAGGAAGGTAAAGTCACCTGGTTGCATCCAGGGGGGTAGATATATTTCTCCCAGATTCAGGCTTTATGCCGACTTATACAACTAGGGAGAGAGTTGATGAAGCCCAGCTGAGGCTAGTGGGCTCATGGATGATTCATACCTCTAGGGAGAGTGCTGGGCGTCGTGCAGGCAGGGAGTTGATGAGACCAGCTGAAGCTTGTCAGCTCGTTTAAGGCCTCTATAAAAACTCCCAGCTTCATTAGGTGTTTGCTCATGCCTGGACCCAGACCTGTGTGGACTGTCTAGGGAGAGTGAACCCCTGTGCGGTGAGACAAAGCCTGTGTGGCTATTTTGTTTGGACATTTACTAAACCAGGGACTTAGGGACTAGGACAGCACCAGGCTGATCCCAGTTGTTAGTTAGGGAAACCTGCATGTTTAGTCAGAGGTCAAGCTGACCAGGATTTATTTTGTTTATGTTTCTTTTTGCTTTGCTGTGTTTTTGTCACTGTAAATAGAGAAATAAACCGCACCTTTTGATCTTGAAAACCACAACCTCCGTCTGCTGGGCCTGTTTTTGTGTGGGGAGCCCATCCAGGGGGTCACACACACCCGCTACCGAGCTAACCCCCTCACAGTTGGTGGAGAACCAGTGGCAGTTTTTTTTTAAGCCAGCATGGAGGAGATACTGAAACAGCTGGCTCTAGCAAATGCCAATCAACAGCAGACAAATGCAGGTTTGCAAAAGAGCCTTGCAGCTCAACAACAGAGCTTCGCAGCCCAGCAACAAGCCCAGCAGCAATCTGAGGCCCGCTTCATAGACCTGTTGCAGAAGCAAGAGCAGAGACTACAACAACAGATGGAAGCAGTAATGCAGCAACGTCCGCAGACCAGTGAGGAAAGCCGTCCCACTAATACCGCGTCCTTTGGGGTGAGTCGTTTATTGAAAAAATGACTGGAGAGGATGATCCAGAGGTATTTTTGACCACATTTGAAAGGACTGCTGAAAGAGAAAAGTGGCCTGAGGAGCAGTGGGCTGGACTGCTGGCTCCTCTGTTAACTGGTGAATCGCAGAAAGCTTACTATGACCTAGAGCCTGACCAAGCAAAAGACTATGTGATGCTAAAAGCTGAAATATTGGCAAGGCTGGGTGTCACCCTGGCTGTCCGGGCTCAGCGTGTGCATAACTGGACTTTCCAGCTTGGAAAACCCCCCAGGTCTCAAATGTATGATCTCATTCACCTGAGCAGGAAGTGGCTACAGCCAGAGACTTTGTCCGCACCGGAGATTGTGGAACGTGTTGTGATGGATCGTTTCTTGAGAGCTCTTCCTACCGCCATTCAAAAGTGGGTAAGCCATGGAGACCCAGAAACGGCCGGTAAACTTGTGGATCGTGTAGAGAGATACTTGGCTGCAGAGAACCTGACGGCCTCTTCCAGAGACTCTCGGACTTTCCACCCTAAGACCAGACCATCCCCAGGGGCGGATAAGAGGATTCCAAGGGGTGAGGGTGGAGAGAGTGAGAGGGTGGGAGCTCTACCCAAAGTTTGGCGAGAACAGCCTGGGAAGTCAGGGGCTCAAGAGGCAGCCAAATGGATTGTTTGCTACCGCTGCCGGCAAGCGGGACATATTGCAGCAAATTGCCCGGTTGTGGAGGAACCCATGCAATATGACTTTCTGACGGACAGACGTCAGTCGCTGTGTGCGACAGTCGCATGCACTGCCATTCGGGGAACTGAGAAACATTTATGCAAAATGTGTATTAATGGTAGAAATGTTGTGGTATTACTGGATTCAGGTAGCCTTGTGACCCTGATAAAGGCTGAATTAGTTAAAACAGAGGTCTCTGGGAATAGCAAGGTAGCTGTTATTTGTGTGCATGGGGACACCCGAGAGTATCCAGTGACTACAGTGTGTTTCAAGACCCCCAAAGGTACCCTCTCTCATCCAGTGGGGTTAGTATCTCAACTACCGCATGATGCCATTGTGGGAAGGGATTTTCCGAAGTTCTGGGAACTGTGGGATGATCCTGAGCCCCCCACTGGTGCCCCTATGTACCAGGAAGGTGATAGCCAGAACTCCTCTGAGAGTGGTGAGGACTCTCCAGAATTTCCCTTGTCAGTATTGGCAGGCGAGACTCAAGAAACTGGAGAGGAGCCCACCTCCTCAGACGAAAACCTACCGTCTGTGGAGTTTTCTGATCTTGAGGTTCACAGGGAAAATTTTGCCACAGAACAGTTAAAAGACCCCGCCCTAATAAAGGCACGGGAAAACGTCGTGGAAATAGATGGCGAGTTAGTGAACCCAGATAATACCTGCACTTACCCATACTTCAGCGTAGAGAAGGACCTACTGTATCGGGTGGCAAAAAGGGCAGAAGAAACCGTTGAGCAGCTTGTAGTGCCCAAACCTTACAGGAAGTTGGTGTTGGAGTTGGCCCATGGGCACATTCTTGGAGGTCATCTGGGGACAGAGAAAACCCGAGAGAGGGTATTACAGAGATTCTATTGGCCTGGGGTGATGAAGGACATAGAAAATTATTGTTCCTCCTGCCCTGTGTGTCAGAGGTCGGCCCCGATGCCACATTTCCGTAGCCCGCTGGTCCCTCTACCCATCATTGAGGTCCCGTTTGAGAGGATCGCAATGGATTTGGTAGGTCCTATAATCAAGTCCGCTAGGGGGCACCAGTACATATTAGTTATAATGGACTATGCCACCCGTTATCCAGAAGCGATCCCTCTCCGAAATACCTTGGCCAAAACCATAGCCAAAGAGCTATCTCTTGTTTTTAGCCGGGTGGGTATTTGTAAAGAACTGCTTACGGACCAAGGTACACCCTTTATGTCCCGGGTTATGAAAGAGCTGTGTAAATTGTTCAAAGTGACGCAATTGCGTACGTCTGTGTATCACCCCCAAACCGATGGGCTGGTTGAAAGATTCAACAAAACCCTAAAACAAATGTTGAAGAAAGTGGTGGATAGAGATGGAAAGGATTGGGACTGTCTACTTCCTTATTTGATGTTTGCTATTAGGGAGGTGCCCCAATCCTCTACGGGATTCTCCCCCTTTGAGTTACTGTATGGGAGACACCCAAGAGGGCTGTTGGATATTGCCAAGGAAACTTGGGAAAGTGAGAGTTCTCCCCACAGGAGTGTGATTGAGCATGTCGCCCTGATGCAAGATCGAATTGCACAGGTAATGCCCATCGTGAAGGAACATTTGGCCCAAGCGCAGTTGGCACAGCAGAGAGTGTACAACCGTGGAGCCAAGACCCGTACCTTTTCCCCGGGGGATAGGATATTGGTACTTGTCCCTACGGTTGAAAGTAAATTCCTTGCCAAATGGCAAGGCCCCTACGAGATAATGGAAAAAGTGAGCGAAGTGAATTACAAGGTCAGACAACCAGGAAGGCGAAAGCCCGAACAGATCTATCACGTTAATCTGTTGAAAGCCTGGAGGGATAGAGAGTCCCTAGTCGCAGAAACTTGGTCACCAGCTCAAACTGGTTGCGTGATTCCGGAGGTTGGAATAGCAGCCACCTTGTCACAACCCCAACAACAGGAGGTTAAGGAGTTTGTGCTTCGCAACAAGGAGGTGTTCTCTGAGCTGCCGGGACAAACATCTGGGGTAGAGCATGATATTATTACCCCGCCCGGTGAAAGGGTGAAGTTAAAACCCTATCGGATCCCAGAGGCCCGACGGGAGGCAATACGGGAGGAAGTACAGAAAATGCTGAACTTAGGGGTGATAGAGGAGTCCCAAAGTGATTGGTCTAGTCCCATTGTGTTGGTGCCTAAACCGGATGGGAGCTGGCGATTTTGTAACGATTTTCGTCAGTTGAACAAAGTTACAAAATTTGACACCTACCCCATGCCACGTATAGATGAGTTGATCGACCGGCTGGGAACAGCCCGATACATGACGACTCTTGACCTCACAAAAGGGTATTGGCAAATTCCCCTGGCCAAGTCGGCCAAAGAGAAAACCGCATTTGTAACCCCAGACGGGGCGTTCCAATATAAGAGAATGCCGTTCGGGTTACAGAATGCACCGGCCACATTCCAGCGGAAAATGGACCAGATACTGAGGCCCCATCGGAAGTATGCTGCGGCTTACCTGGATGACGTAATTGTCCATAGCACAGATTGGGCCTCACATCTGCCAAAAGTGCAAGCAGTCCTAGACTCTATCCGGGAAGCGGGGTTTACGGCTAACCCCAAGAAGTGTACCATTGGGCAGGAGGAGGCCAAATATCTTGGGTACACCATTGGCAGGGGAGTAATAAAACCCCAACTCAACAAAGTCGAGGCCATCCAGAGTTGGCCACGTCCCAACAGCAAGAAGCAGGTACGAGCCTTTCTGGGAATCGCGGGTTATTATCGGCGCTTCATTCCCCACTTTGCTTCTAAGGCTGTGCCGCTAACCAACCTGACGAAAGGGAAAGGGTCGGTCATGATTAAATGGACCCCCGAGGATGAGGCAGCATTCCAATTCTTGAAACAAGCCTTATGTAGCCAGCCAGTGTTGTACTCACCCGACTTCTCTAAAGACTTTGTCGTACAAAGTGATGCGTCAGATGTGGGGTTAGGAGCAGTATTGTCCCAGGTCTGGAACGGGGAAGAGCACCCAGTCATTTACCTCAGCAGGAAGTTGAAGTCCCATGAGGTAAATTACGCCACGGTTGAAAAGGAGTGTTTAGCGGTGAAGTGGGCTCTAGATTCCCTTCGGTACTATCTGCTAGGTAGGCACTTTGACATGGTTACGGATCACGCTCCGTTAAAGTGGATGGCTCAAAACAAGGAGACAAATAGAAGAGTAAATAGGTGGTTCCTGGCCCTACAGGAATTCAACTTCACAGTAAAGCATCGCCCTGGCATTCAAATGGGGAATGTGGATGCTTTGTCTCGAGTACATGAATGCCTGATTGCTGGTGTTCCAACCCCAAGGTTAAAACAAGAGGGGGGGGGGGGGTATGTGACAGCAGGAAGGTAAAGTCACCTGGTTGCATCCAGGGGGGTAGATATATTTCTCCCAGATTCAGGCTTTATGCCGACTTATACAACTAGGGAGAGAGTTGATGAAGCCCAGCTGAGGCTAGTGGGCTCATGGATGATTCATACCTCTAGGGAGAGTGCTGGGCGTCGTGCAGGCAGGGAGTTGATGAGACCAGCTGAAGCTTGTCAGCTCGTTTAAGGCCTCTATAAAAACTCCCAGCTTCATTAGGTGTTTGCTCATGCCTGGACCCAGACCTGTGTGGACTGTCTAGGGAGAGTGAACCCCTGTGCGGTGAGACAAAGCCTGTGTGGCTATTTTGTTTGGACATTTACTAAACCAGGGACTTAGGGACTAGGACAGCACCAGGCTGATCCCAGTTGTTAGTTAGGGAAACCTGCATGTTTAGTCAGAGGTCAAGCTGACCAGGATTTATTTTGTTTATGTTTCTTTTTGCTTTGCTGTGTTTTTGTCACTGTAAATAGAGAAATAAACCGCACCTTTTGATCTTGAAAACCACAACCTCCGTCTGCTGGGCCTGTTTTTGTGTGGGGAGCCCATCCAGGGGGTCACACACACCCGCTACCGAGCTAACCCCCTCACAATATGAATAACGAGGTTTTAAGGAAGCGGATTTACCTGCGAAATGCTTCGACTTTCACAACACAATTTTCAAGGACTACCACAACATACTTTCTTTATTTCCCTAAGTGGAAAATACGTGGTAGTATTGATGTCCATATATGCAATTGTAATCGGATGTGTAGCACGGCCCCCTAGAGGACTGCTTAGAATTACCTGCTCATCTGCATGGCCATGACCTGGTGAACTTTCCAACACACCTGGCACTCTGGGTTTAGACATCTTTATATCACTGTGCGACAATAATCAAACAACTCCATGTATTTAGGTTATATGAATATTTTACTTGAACCAAAAGGTGAAGTTGTCACAAGAGGAGGCAATAAATCTGCTGCATTCTAAGCAACAGCGCCAACTCAGCAAAATAATTCCTCCGAAAGGCACAAGACAATACTGTTAACAATGACAATAGTATATACATATTTGTACACTTTCTTTAGATGTAATGTTCCCCCTAGTGGATGTTACAGTTAACTGCTTATACTGCCACACTATAGACCAGGGGTGTCAAACTCAATTTCGTCAAGGGCCGCATCAGCAGTGTGGTTGCCCTCAAAGGGCCGGTTGTATACGTACAGAGTGCAGAGTTAAGGATTACGTCAGGATTATGCTATGTACAGAGAGCAGGGTTCAGCAGTGCGCTATGTACGGAGTGCAGGGATTGAGGGGTGCGCTACGTACAGAGTGCAGGGATTGAGGGGTGCGCTACGTATAGAGTGCAGGGAGTGAGGGGTGCGCTACGTATGGAGTGCAGGGAGTGAAGGGTGCAATACGTGCAGATGGCAGGGATTCAGGGGTGCGCTATGTACAGCAGGCAGGGATTCAGGGGTGCGCTACGTACAGCGGGCAGGGATTCAGGGGTGCGCTACGTACAGCGGGCAGGGATTCAGAGGTGCGCTACGTACAGAGGGCAGGGATTCAGGGGTGCGCTACATACAGAGGGCAGGGATTCTTGGGTGCATTATGTACAGAGGGCAGGGATTCAGGGGTGCGCTATGTACAGCGGGCAGGGATTCAGGGGTGTGCTATGTACAGCGGGCAGGGATTCAGGGGTGCGCTATGTACAGCGGGCAGGGATTCAGGGGTGCGCTACGTACAGAGGGCAGGGATTCAGGGGTGCGATACGTACAGAGGGCAGGGATTCAGGGGTGCGCTACGTACAGAGGGCAGGGATTCAGGGGTGCGCTACGTACAGAGAGCAGGGTTCAGGAGTGTGCTATGTACAAAGGGCAGGGATTCAGGGGTGCGCTAGGTACAGAGGGCAGGATTCAGGGGTGCTCTGTGCCCAATGTGCAACACCTTACTTCCATCTCTCCTCCTGGATTCTGACCCCTGGCACCCAGCACTCTGCCCTCATCCCCCCACCTCTAAACACATGTTCCTACCAAAGCAAACCTCCCATCTGTACTCTCTCCTACCTGGTGTAAGATGACATTTACAAGAATGCTTTCATGGCTAGTACTGCTACAGGTCCTTAAAACCCCTCCCCCAAGATGCAGCCACTCCATGTTCATTGGAACACACAGACACCGGAGCCGTCAGGTACCTCTGCCAAAGACAGGCTGTCGATATGGGTCCCCCATCGGATAGTGCCCGGCATGGACTGTGCATGCGCAATCGGAGCCGACAAATCTCAGAGGATGAACAGGTGTTCATCAGCTGTAGATGACGCATGCGCAATCAACACGCCGCTCGCTCCCGATGCACTATCCAATGGGGGACCCTTCTCGACAGAACACCGGTGTCCAGATCAACAGCGTATGCGCTCAGCTACACACACAGCCGTCAGAATTGGTAACGGAAGTGACGTTTCCTCGCCGCCATCTTGCTACACCTCACACTCTTGCATTTTACACTTATTTAACAGTAGACTGAGATGATATTGTGAAATACAGTACTTAAAACTCCGTCTGACTGTTTACATGTTGAATTTTAAAAGCAGCGGCAAGCCTGCTGATCTCACAGGCTTGCTAATCGGACAGAAGTTCGCTGCTTTTAAAATTCAACATGTAAACATATACACGGCGTTGTAAGTACTGTATTTTACTATATCAACTCAGTTTACTGTTAAAAAAAAAGTGTAAACTGCAAAACTCTGATGGGTGTAACAAGATGTCCGCTTGCCCCTTTCTCAGTGTATCTTTACTGTGGTGGAGTGTGGGGTGTAGCAAGATGGCGGCAACGAAACGTCACGTTCGTTACCAATTCTGACGGGTCGCATAATCTGATGGAACACCGACGCCGCTGAGGAGACTGAGGAGGAGAGCGGAGGAAGTGTTTACTCCTGTTGCCAAGGAGACCTGTTCGTGACAGCGGAAAGCGGCAGGTGAGAACAGGAAGTGGAGGCTGGCGGCCGCAGCACGGGCCACATGACAAGGCCTGGCGGGCCGGATTGGCCCGCGGGCCTTGTGTTTGCCACCTGTGCTATGGACGATGGAACCTGGCAAGCCTACATGCTATCCTAGGAAGGGAGAGAGCGGGTCTAGAGAAGAGCAATATAGGGGCCTTTCTATAAGTAATGGCAATAAAGTCCACGTTGCAGATCTGATGTTCTTCACCGGCTAGTTGGAGCTTGTTAACTGTAATCCGTTTGAGTGTGATGGGAACAGTAGATTACTTGTAGTGAAGAAAGCTAAAGGTGTCTGAGCACAGTGGTCAAATAATGCAGTAAAGTGTTCTTAGACTAAAGATTTCTGTGCAAGTGTCTCAATGTAACGGTGGCAAAGAATGGATAAAGGTCAAGCCTTTTGCCCTCTCACCAATGACCAGACTGTCCCGACGTCCTCCAAACAGGAACTTGTGTAGCGACACTCGTGCAGTAGATCCGCTGTCTCGATTTACTGACGTGAAGCTTGCCACACACACCAACAGGCAGGTGACCGGAGTCGTGCTGGAAAGAATGTCCGACAGCGAACACCAGAGCTAGGTCTCTCAGGCCACGGGTTGGAAGTAAGAGTCAGCGTGGTAGGCCGCGACCTCTCTCTCCCTGTTGCACAGAAAGGTCTGTTTTGTGTCAGGTTCAGGAGGAAGAGAACCTCCGTGCAGGCTTCTGCTGCTTTTATAGCTACTCCCAGCAATCTTCATATGGCAGCAAGGATCCCTGGGATATGTAGTCCTGGCACACAATCATGCAAAGCAATTATATGACGGGGGAACTATTCGTCCCACAATCTTTTTATGTGGCACACAGATATGATGTCACTGGATACATTGATCACTAAAGGGACAGGCAATACCTTGAAATGCTAGAAGGTATTTTGCTTTATGTTTGTAGTCCATATTCCTACATCCTCCCCCCACTTGAAAGTCTTTGGTCCCAAAAGACAGATCACAACCTGAAATCACTTTACTGCATTGTGGAAGCTAAACAATTAACTAATAGACTAGAAGTTGCAACAGCTAATAACTGACTTAGTGAAGAGTCCTCTGATAGCAAATTATATACATCAACAGGAGAAGAACTCATATTAAGTTCATGACAGGCCAATAATAAATTAGTGCCCACCCAGTAGTGTCAGGGGGTGGCTCAAGGTCATCCTTTACTAATGACTCGGTAAAGGAGGCAAGTACTTGACTGGGACAGTGGAGTAGTAGGTATGAGTTCATCTGAATTTTCTCCAAGAGTGTCATACGTCAATCTCTTTGGGGGACATATCTTTTGTCTCAACCGAGAACGTATGTCTTCCATTGACTCAGGTCCCTGTTTTGTTTCCTAAAAACTGCATCCAGCTTCCGGTTCAGGTTCTATTTTGGTCTCCGGCTCTACCTCAGTCTCTGGTTCCACTTCAGGCTCTGGATATACTTCAGGCTCTAACCCCAGATCGGGGACACTCTCTCTCCCTGTTGTATTAATAGGATGGATGAAATTATCAGCCGTATTAGACACTTCACGGGGTTCCTGCTTGACTTTCTAATTTCCCTTAAGTGTGTAGGGGCGTACCACCTCAATGTCAGACAAGTGGGAGCCTGTCCCTGGACAGCCTTCTTCTTCAGCATCAGCGGAATTATCTTCCCAGGAGGGAACCCACAGCCAATCCAAAGGTAATTCCTCATCATCACTTTCCTCTTCTGGAAGTGCAGGTGGATAGGTTTTCCTGACCTTAGGCCTCAATGTTAGGGACTGATATGTCTCTGTGCAAGGGGCTGAGGATACTCGAACAGCCTCTGAAATGGGCAGCAAATGGTTTCAATGCCAAGTCTTGAGGGGCCAGTCTTCCACTCAAATCTGATACACAGGGAGTCCAGGCAGTCATTTGCAAACAATGTAGGGTTGGGAACTCCATCTACCAGCCAGCTTATGTTTTCCTGGCACCCCTAGATTACGCAACAGCACTCGATCCCCAGGTTGTAGATCCTGGACGGTCATTTTAAGATCAAGGTTCTTCTTATTCCTTTGTTCTCTGATGGTGGAGGCTTCCTTGGCCTTCTCATAAGCCACCTTTAAGTTCTTCCTAAGCCTGTCGACATATTCCCTATAGGAGGCCTGAGAGGTGTGATCTATTAATGTTCCAAATGCTAAATCTACGGGTAAGTGAGCCTTTCTCCCGAACATCAATCTATAGGGGGAATACCCGGTAGAATCATTTGAGGTACTATTGTAGGCGTGAACTATTGTTGCGATATGGTCTCCCCAATACTGTTTCTTCGCTAATGGGAGGGTTCCCAGCATGTTCAACAGAGTGCGTTTGAAACGGTCAGGTTGCGGATCATCTTGGGGGTGGTAAGGAGTTGTTCTGGATTTCTTTATGTTTAAGAGTTTGCATAGTCTCCGGACCAGTTTGCTCTCAAAGTCCTGACCTTGATCTGAGTGTAGGCGCTGAGGCAACCCGTAATGGATGAAGAACTTCTCCACTAATGTCTTGGCCACCGTACAAGCTTGTTGATCCCTGGTGGAAAAGCCTGGGCATATCGGGTGAAATGATCTGTCCCAACCAGGACATTACTCCTTCTTCCGCTCAGATCAGGTTCCGGGCACAAGAAATCAATGCACACCAACTCCATTGGCCCTTGGCTTTGTAGATGGACCATTAGGGCTGCCCTGCCGGGTAGAGTTTTTCTCTGGATACACCGGACACAAGAGCGGAAGTAGCTTTCCACCTCCATTCTCATGGATGGCAGTTAAATCGATCCCTGACCAGTAGGGATGAGCTCGGTGTTCGAGTCGAACATACGTTCGACTCAAACATCGGCTGTTCGATCGTTCGCCGAACAACGAACGATTTGGGCCGCTCGCGCCTAATTCGCGGCCCACAATGCACTACGCCATCGCAGTGTCATCCAGGCGCTGTGATTGGCCAAGCATGCACTGTGACCCCGCATGCTTGGCCAATCACAGCGCCAGCAGCGAGGAGAGCAATGATTGGCCACAGGCAGGATGCCTGTGGCCAATTATTGCTGAGGGTGTTTAGTACACGCCCCACACTATAAAAGGCCGCCAGCACGGCGGCCTAGTGTAGTGTGTTCCGGAGCAGGGAAAGAGAAGCATAGGCAGGGACAGTGACATTTTTTTTTTCTTGCTTAACCTGGATTCCTTTAGTTTAGGGAAAGAGAAGGATAGGTAGGGAGAGTGTCAGTCTGTTTTACTGTGCTAAACCTTGTTTGTAGGGACAGGGAAGGACAGTGAGGGAAATTCTCATTGTGCTATACTGTGCTAAAGCATTCCTCATCAACCATCTTTAAAAAAAAATTTTTATAGGGACAGAAAACTATAGGTAGTGTGACAGCAGGAAGGTAAAGTCACCTGGTTGCATCCAGGGGGGTAGATATATTTCGCCCAGATTCAGGCTTTACGCCGACTTATACAACTAGGTGGAGAGTTGTATAAGGCTAGTGGGCTCATGGATGACTCATACCTCTAGGGAGAGGGCTGGGCGTCGTGCAGACAGGGAGTTGATGAGACCAGCTGAAGCTTGTCAGCTCATTTAGGCCTCTATAAGAACTCCCAGCTTCATTAGATGTTAGCTCATGCCTGGAACCAGACCTGTGTGGACTGTCTAGGGAGAGTGAACCCCTGTGCGGTGAGACAAAGCCTGTGTGGCTATTTGCTTGGACATTTAAAACCAGGGACTTAGGGACTAGGACAGCACTAGGCTGATCCCAGTTGTTAGTTAGGAAACCTGTATGTTTAGTCAGAGGTCAACTTGACCAGGATTTATTTTGGTTATGTTTCTTTTGCTTTGCTGTGTTTTGTCACTGTAAATAGAAAATAAACCGCACCTTTTTGATTTTGAAAACCACAACCTCCGTTTGCTGGGCCTGTTTTGTGTGGGGAGCCCATCCCGGGGGTCACACACACCCGCTGCCGAGCTAACCCCCTCACAGTTGGTGGAGAACCAGTGGCAGTTTTTTTTTAAGCCAGCATGGAGGAGATACTGAAGCAGCTGGCTCTAGCAAATGCCAATCAACAGCAGACAAATGCAGGTTTGCAAAAGAGCCTTGCAGCTCATCAACAGAGCCTTGCAGCTCAACAACAGAACTTCGCAGCCCAGCAGCAAGCTCATCAACAGAGCCTTGCAGCCCAGCAGCAGACAAACGCAACTTTGCAACAGAGTCTGGAGGCTCAGCAACGAGCCCAGCAGCAATCTGAGGCCCGCTTCATAGACCTGTTGCAGAAGCAAGAGCAGAGACTACAACAACAGATGGAAGCAGTAATGCAGCAACGTCCGCAGACCAGTGAGGAAAGCCGTCCCACTAATACCGCGTCCTTTGGGGTGAGTCGTTTATTGACAAAAATGACTGGAGAGGATGATCCAGAGGTATTTTTGACCACATTTGAAAGGACCGCTGAAAGAGAAAAGTGGCCTGAGGAGCAGTGGGCTGGACTGGTGGCTCCTCTGTTAACTGGTGAATCGCAGAAAGCTTACTATGACCTAGAGCCTAACCAAGCAAAAGACTATGTGATGCTAAAAGCTGAAATATTGGCAAGGCTGGGTGTCACCCAGGCTGTCCGGGCTCAGCGTGTGCATAACTGGACTTTCCAGCTTGGAAAACCCCCCAGGTCTCAAATGTATGATCTCATTCACCTGAGCAGAAAGTGGCTACAGCCAGAGACTTTGTCCGCACCAAAGATTGTGGAACGTGTTGTAATGGATCGGTTTTTGAGAGCTCTTCCTACTGCCATCCAAAAGTGGGTAAGCCATGGAGACCCAGAGACGGCCGATGGTCTTGTGGATCGTGTGGAGAAATACTTGGCTACAGAGAACCTGACGGCCTCTTCCAGAGACACTCGGACTTTCCACCCTAAGACCAGACCATCCCCAGGGGCGGATAAGAGGATTCCAAGGGGTGAGGGTGGAGAGAGTGAGAGGGTGGGAGCTCTACCCCAAGTTTGGCGAGAACAGCCTGGGAAATCAGCGGCTCAAGAGGCGGCAAGAAGGATCGTTTGCTACCGCTGCCGGCAAGCGGGACATATTGCAGCCAATTGCCCGGTTGTGGAGGAACCCATGCAGTGTGACTTCCTGACGGGCAGACGTCAGTCGCTGTGTGCGACAGTCGCATGCACTGCCATTCGAGGAACTGAGAAACATTTATGCAAAATGTGTGTTAATGGTAGAAATGTTGTGGTATTGCTGGATTCAGGTAGCCTTGTGACCCTGATAAAGGCTGAGTTAGTTAAAACAGAGGTCTCTGGGAATAGCAAGGTAGCTGTTATTTGTGTGCATGGGGACACCCGAGAGTATCCAGTGACTACAGTGTGTTTCGAGACCCCCAAAGGTACCCTCTCTCATCCAGTGGGCTTAGTATCTCAGTTACCGCATGACGCCATTGTGGGAAGGGATTTTCCGAAGTTCTGGGAACTGTGGGATGATCCTGAGCCCCTCACTGGTGCCCCTATGTACCAGGAATGTGATAGCCAGAACTCCCCTGAGAGTGGTGAGGACTCTCCGGAATTTCCCTTATCAGTATTGGCAGGGGAGACTCAAGAAACTGGAGAGGAGCCCACCTCCTCAGACGAAAACCTACCGTCTGTGGAGTTTTCTGATCTTGAGGTTCACAGGGAAAACTTTGCCACAGAACAGTTGAAAGACCCCGCCCTAATAAAGGCACGGGAAAACGTAGTGAAAATAGATGGCGAGTTAGTGAACCCAGATAATACCTGCACTTACCCATACTTCAGCGTAGAGAAGGACCTACTGTATCGGGTGGCAAAAAGGGCAGAAGAAACCGTTGAGCAGCTTGTGGTGCCCAAACCTTACAGGAAGTTGGTGTTGGAGTTGGCCCATGGGCACATTCTTGGAGGTCATCTGGGGACAGAGAAAACCCGAGAGAGGGTATTACAGAGATTCTATTGGCCGGGGGTGATGAAGGACGTAGAAAATTATTGTTCCTCCTGCCCTGTGTGTCAGAGGTTGGCCCCGATGCCACATTTCCGTAGCCCGCTGGTCCCTCTACCCATCATTGAGGTCCCGTTTGAGAGGATCGCCATGGATTTGGTAGGTCCTATAATCAAGTCCGCTAGGGGGCACCAGTACATATTAGTTATAATGGACTATGCCACCCGTTATCCAGAAGCGATCCCTCTCCGAAATACCTCGGCCAAAACCATAGCCAAAGAGCTATCTCTTGTTTTTAGCCGGGTGGGTATTTGTAAAGAACTGCTTACGGACCAAGGTACACCCTTTATGTCCCGGGTTATGAAAGAGCTGTGTAAATTGTTCAAAGTGACGCAATTGCGTACGTCTGTGTATCACCCCCAAACCGATGGGCTGGTTGAAAGATTCAACAAAACCCTAAAACAAATGTTGAAGAAAGTGGTGGATAGAGATGGAAAGGATTGGGACTGTTTACTTCCTTATTTGATGTTTGCTATTAGGGAGGTGCCCCAATCCTCTACGGGATTCTCCCCCTTTGAGTTACTGTATGGGAGACACCCAAGAGGGCTGTTGGATATTGCCAAGGAAACTTGGGAAAGTGAGAGTTCTCCCCACAGGAGTGTGATTGAGCATGTCGCCCTGATGCAAGATCGAATTGCACAGGTAATGCCCATCGTGAAGGAACATTTGGCCCAAGCGCAGTTGGTACAGCAGAGAGTGTACAACCGTGGAGCCAAGACCCGTACCTTTTCCCCAGGGGATAGGATATTGGTACTTGTCCCTACGGTTGAAAGTAAATTCCTTGCCAAATGGCAAGGCCCCTACGAGATAATGGAAAAAGTGAGCGAAGTGAATTACAAGGTCAGACAACCAGGAAGGCGAAAGCCCGAACAGATCTATCACGTTAATCTGTTGAAAGCCTGGAGGGATAGAGAGTCCCTAGTCGCAGACACTTGGTCACCAGCTCAAACTGGTTGCGTGATTCCTGAGGTTGGAATAGCAGCCACCTTGTCACAACCCCAACAACAGGAGGTTAAGGAGTTTGTGCTTCGCAACAAGGAGGTATTCTCTGAGCTGCCGGGACAAACATCTGGGGTAGAGCATGACATCATTACCCCGCCCGGTGAAAGGGTGAAGTTAAAACCCTATCGGATCCCAGAGGCTCGACGGGAGGCAATACGGGAGGAAGTACAGAAAATGCTGAACTTAGGGGTGATAGAGGAGTCCCAAAGTGATTGGTCTAGTCCCATCGTGTTGGTGCCTAAACCGGATGGGAGCTGGCGATTTTGTAACGATTTTCGTCAGTTGAACAAAGTTACAAAATTTGACACCTACCCCATGCCACGTATAGATGAGTTGATCGACCGGCTGGGAACAGCCCGATACATGACGACTCTTGACCTCACAAAAGGGTATTGGCAAATCCCCCTGGCCAAGTCGGCCAAAGAGAAAACCGCATTTGTAACCCCAGACGGGGCGTTCCAATATAAAAGAATGCCGTTCGGGTTACAGAATGCGCCGGCCACATTCCAGCGGAAAATGGACCAGATGCTGAGGCCCCATCGGAAGTATGCTGCGGCTTACCTGGATGACGTAATTGTCCATAGCACAGATTGGGCCTCACATCTGCCAAAAGTGCAAGCAGTCCTGGACTCTGTTCGGGAAGCGGGGTTTACGGCTAACCCCAAGAAGTGTACCATTGGGCAGGAGGAGGCCAAATATCTTGGGTACACCATTGGGAGGGGAGTAATAAAACCCCAACTCAACAAAGTCGAGGCCATCCAGAGTTGGCCACGTCCCAACAGCAAGAAGCAGGTACGAGCCTTTCTGGGAATCGCTGGGTATTATCGGCGATTCATTCCCCACTTTGCTTCTAAGGCTGTGCCCCTAACCAACCTGACGAAGGGGAAAGGGTCGGTCATGATTAAATGGACCCCCGAGGCTGAGGCAGCATTCCAATTCTTGAAACAAGCCTTATGTAGCCAGCCAGTGTTGTACTCACCCGACTTCTCTAAAGACTTTGTCGTACAAAGTGATGCGTCAGATGTGGGGTTAGGAGCAGTATTGTCCCAGGTCTGGAACGGGGAAGAGCACCCAGTCATTTACCTCAACAGGAAGTTGAAGTCCCATGAGGTAAATTACGCCACCGTTGAAAAGGAGTGTTTAGCGGTGAAGTGGGCTCTAGATTCCCTTCGGTACTACCTGCTAGGTAGGCACTTTGACATGGTTACGGATCACGCTCCGTTAAAGTGGATGGCTCAAAACAAGGAAACAAATAGAAGAGTGAATAGGTGGTTCCTGGCCCTCCAGGAATTCAACTTCACAGTAAAGCATCGCCCTGGCGTTCAAATGGGGAATGTGGATGCTTTGTCTCGAGTACATGAATGCCTGATTGCTGGTGTTCCAACCCCGAGGTTAAAACAAGAGGGGGGGGTATGTGACAGCAGGAAGGTAAAGTCACCTGGTTGCATCCAGGGGGGTAGATATATTTCGCCCAGATTCAGGCTTTACGCCGACTTATACAACTAGGTGGAGAGTTGTATAAGGCTAGTGGGCTCATGGATGACTCATACCTCTAGGGAGAGGGCTGGGCGTCGTGCAGACAGGGAGTTGATGAGACCAGCTGAAGCTTGTCAGCTCATTTAGGCCTCTATAAGAACTCCCAGCTTCATTAGATGTTAGCTCATGCCTGGAACCAGACCTGTGTGGACTGTCTAGGGAGAGTGAACCCCTGTGCGGTGAGACAAAGCCTGTGTGGCTATTTGCTTGGACATTTAAAACCAGGGACTTAGGGAATAGGACAGCACTAGGCTGATCCCAGTTGTTAGTTAGGAAACCTGTATGTTTAGTCAGAGGTCAACTTGGCCAGGATTTATTTTGGTTATGTTTCTTTTGCTTTGCTGTGTTTTGTCACTGTAAATAGAAAATAAACCGCACCTTTTTGATTTTGAAAACCACAACCTCCGTTTGCTAGGCCTGTTTTGTGTGGGGAGCCCATCCCGGGGGTCACACACACCCGCTGCCGAGCTAACCCCCTCACAGTAGGGAGAGTGTCAGTGTGTTTTACTGTGCTAAACCTTGTTTGTAGGGACAGGGAAGGATAGTGAGGGAAATTCTCATTGTGCTATACTGTGCTAAAGCATTCCTCATCAACCATCTTTCAAAAAAAAATTTATAGGGACAGAAAACTATAGGTAGGGAGAGTGTCAGTGTGTTTTACTGTGCTAAACCTTGTTTGTAGGGACAGGGAAGGACAGTGAGGGAAATTCTCATTGTGCTATACTGTGCTAAAGCATTCCTCATCAACCATCTTTAAAAAAAAAAAAAATTATAGGGACAGAAAACTATAGGTAGGGAGAGTGTCAGTGTGTTTTACTGTGCTAAACCTTGTTTGTAGGGACAGGGAAGGACAGTGAGGGAAATTCTCATTGTGCTATACTGTGCTAAAGCATTCCTCATCAACCATCTTTAAAAAAAAAAAAATTATAGGGACAGAAAACTATAGGTAGGGAGAGTGTCAGTGTGTTTTACTGTGCTAAACCTTGTTTGTAGGGACAGGGAAGGACAGTGAGGGAAATTCTCATTGTGCTATACTGTGCTAAAGCATTCCTCATCAACCATCTTTAAAAAAAAAAAAAATATAGGGACAGAAAACTATAGGTAGGGAGAGTGTCAGTGTGTTTTACTGTGCTAAACCTTGTTTGTAGGGACAGGGAAGGACAGTGAGGGAAATTCTCATTGTGCTATACTGTGCTAAAGCATTCCTCATCAACCATCTTTAAAAAAACATTTTTTATAGGGACAGAAAACTATAGGTAGGGAGAGTGTCAGTGTGTTTTACTCTGCTAAACCTTGTTTGTAGGGACAGGGAAGGACAGTGAGGGAAATTCTCATTGTGCTATACTGTGCTAAAGCATTCCTCATCAACCATCTTTAAAAAAAAATTTTTTTATAGGGACAGAAAACTATAGGTAGGGAGAGTGTCAGTGTGTTTTACTGTGCTAAACCTTGTTTGTAGGGACAGGGAAGGACAGTGAGGGAAATTCTCATTGTGCTATACTGTGCTAAAGCATTCCTCATCAACCATCTTTAAAAAAAAAATTTTTTATAGGGACAGAAAACTATAGGTAGGGAGAGTGTCAGTGTGTTTTACTGTGCTAAACCTTGTTTGTAGGGACAGGGAAGGACAGTGAGGGAAATTCTCATTGTGCTATACTGTGCTAAAGCATTCCTCATCAACCATCTTTAAAAAAACATTTTTTATAGGGACAGAAAACTATAGGTAGGGAGAGTGTCAGTGTGTTTTACTGTGCTAAACCTTGTTTGTAGGGACAGGGAAGGACAGTGAGGGAAATTCTCATTGTGCTATACTGTGCTAAAGCATTCCTCATCAACCATCTTTAAAAAAAAATTTTTTATAGGGACAGAAAACTATAGGTAGGGAGAGTGTCAGTGTGTTTTACTGTGCTAAACCTTGTTTGTAGGGACAGGGAAGGACAGTGAGGGAAATTCTCATTGTGCTATACTGTGCTAAAGCATTCCTCATCAACCATCTTTAAAAAAAAAAAAAAATTATAGGGACAGAAAACTATAGGTAGGGAGAGTGTCAGTGTGTTTTACTGTGCTAAACCTTGTTTGTAGGGACAGGGAAGGACAGTAAGGGAAATTCTCATTGTGCTATACTGTGCTAAAGCATTCCTCATCAACCATCTTTAAAAAAAAAATTTTTTATAGGGACAGAAAACTATAGGTAGGGAGAGTGTCAGTGTGTTTTACTGTGCTAAACCTTGTTTGTAGGGACAGGGAAGGACAGTGAGGGAAATTCTCATTGTGCTATACTGTGCTAAAGCATTCCTCATCAACCATCTTTAAAAAAAAATGTTTTTATAGGGACAGAAAACTATAGGTAGGGAGAGTGTCAGTGTGTTTTACTGTGCTAAACCTTGTTTGTAGGGACAGGGAAGGACAGTGAGGGAAATTCTCATTGTGCTATACTGTGCTAAAGCATTCCTCATCAACCATCTTTAAAAAAACATTTTTTATAGGGACAGAAAACTATAGGTAGGGAGAGTGTCAGTGTGTTTTACTGTGCTAAACCTTGTTTGTAGGGACAGGGAAGGACAGTGAGGGAAATTCTCATTGTGCTATACTGTGCTAAAGCATTCCTCATCAACCATCTTTAAAAAAAAAATTTTATAGGGACAGAAAACTATAGGTAGGGAGAGTGTCAGTGTGTTTTACTGTGCTAAACCTTGTTTGTAGGGACAGGGAAGGACAGTGAGGGAAATTCTCATTGTGCTATACTGTGCTAAAGCATTCCTCATCAACCATCTTTAAAAAAAAATTTTTATAGGGACAGAAAACTATAGGTAGGGAGAGTGTCAGTGTGTTTTACTGTGCTAAACCTTGTTTGTAGGGACAGGGAAGGACAGTGAGGGAAATTCTCATTGTGCTATACTGTGCTAAAGCATTCCTCATCCACCATCTTTAAAAAAACATTTTTTATAGGGACAGAAAACTATAGGTAGGGAGAGTGTCAGTGTGTTTTACTGTGCTAAACCTTGTTTGTAGGGACAGGGAAGGACAGTGAGGGAAATTCTCATTGTGCTATACTGTGCTAAAGCATTCCTCATCAAGCATCTTTAAAAAAAAAAAAAAAATTATAGGGACAGAAAACTATAGGTAGGGAGAGTGTCAGTGTGTTTTACTGTGCTAAACCTTGTTTGTAAGGACAGGGAAGGACAGTGAGGGAAATTCTCATTGTGCTATACTGTGCTAAAGCATTCCTCATCAACCATCTTTAAAAAAAAAATTTTTTATAGGGACAGAAAACTATAGGTAGGGAGAGTGTCAGTGTGTTTTACTGTGCTAAACCTTGTTTGTAGGGACAGGGAAGGACAGTGAGGGAAATTCTCATTGTGCTATACTGTGCTAAAGCATTCCTCATCAACCATCTTTAAAAAAAAATATTTTTATAGGGACAGAAAACTATAGGTAGGGAGAGTGTCAGTGTGTTTTACTGTGCTAAACCTTGTTTGTAGGGACAGGGAAGGACAGTGAGGGAAATTCTCATTGTGCTATACTGTGCTAAAGCATTCCTCATCAACCATCTTTGAAATCCTTGTTTTTTGGACAGTCAGGGAAATTGTCATTGTGCTATTCTGTGCGAAAGCAATCATCCTCAACCATATTTAGAAATCCTTAAGTAAAGGGACAGAGAAGGACACCTGAAGGTAGCCCTTATTGCTTTTTTTCCCATCTCCCTGCAGGCCATCCATTAGAATGTCTGGAAGGCAAACAAGGAGAGGCAGACAGTCAGGAGGCAATAAAAGAGGGCAAGCAGGCTCTGTGTCTGGGGGCAACAGTGCTGGTCGTGGACGCGGTGCATTGTCATCAGCACATGGCCATGGGACACGCTTGTCCTTCTTTTCGGCAGCTGGACATGTTGAGCCACATCATGCCGAAGACTTGGTAGAGTGGATGACCAAGCCCTCCTCCTCCTCCTCATCCTCTCTCACCCAGGCTCAGGGTACTGGCAAAGCAGCTGCCAAAGCGTCCTCTTCCCTGGTATCAATGTCAGACTCATCATCAGTCACTCCTTCCCTAGACCCACCATGTCCTCCTCCTGAGGAGTCCCCCGAACTGTTTGAGCACAGTGTTGGGTACATGCTCCAGGAGGATGCCCAGCGTTTCGAAGGGTCTGATGATGAAACCCAGCTAGAGGAAGGCAGTAGCGTGAGAGCAGACAGAGGGGATGCTCAAGAAGGACACCAATCTGGCAGTCATGTTCCAGCAGCTGCAGCATACTGCCAGATTGGCTCCAGTGATGAGGAGGGAGGGGATGATGAGGTCACTGACTCCACGTGGGTGCCTAATAGGAGAGAGGAGGAGGAGGAGGATGAGGAGGAGGCACATCTCCAATGAGGCAGGATGCCCTTTGGTGGCCAGCGTAAGGGCAGTACACCGACGGAATCACACCGCAGAGCTCCGCCTGTGCAGGGCGCTGCCTCTGCCCGTCATTCAAAAAGTTCTTTGGTGTGGGCCTTTTTTGAGGCTAGTGCATCAGATCGCACAGCTGCTGTTTGCAACATATGTCTCAAGCGTATATCGCGTGGCCAAAACATCAGCCGCTTGGGTACCACATGCCTGACCAGACATATGTTGACCTGCCATGCAGCTCGTTGGCAAGCCTACCTCAAAGACCCACACCAAAGAACAAAGCGGACCTCTCCTTGCACCGCATCAGCTGGGATCTCCAACCCCACTATAACTTCAGTCCTCTCTGAAACATGCACTGAGAGGAATGAAGGTGTAGAATTAGGTGTGTCACAGCCAAGTACTTGCGGCCACTCTGCTAGCAGTACACCGACGTCCGATTCTAGCAGGCAAATTTCCCTGCCCCAGCTGCTGGACCGTCGAAAGAAGTTCACTCCCAGCCATCCACATGCCCAGCGGTTGAATGCTAGCTTGGCTAAATTGCTAGCGCTTCAACTGCTGCCTTTTCAGTTGGTAGACTCGGCCCCCTTCCGTGAGTTTGTGCAATGTGCGGTTCCTCAGTGGCAGGTTCCCAAACGCCACTTTTTCTCACGGAAGGCTATTCCGGCTCTCTACCGGCATGTGGAAGGCAATGTCTTGGCCTCGCTGGACAGGGCGGTCAGCGGTAAGGTGCATATTACCGCTGACTCATGGTCCAGCAGGCATGGACAGGGACGTTACCTTTCTTTCACGGCCCATTGGGTCACTCTTTTGGCAGCTGGGAAGGATGCAGGACAAGGTGCAGTAGTGTTGGAGGTTGTTCCACCGCCACACCTCCAAAATGCTACTACTGGTTGTGACACACCTCTCTCCTCCACCCCCTCCTCTTCTTCCTCCATGGCCTCTTCCTGTGCTTTGTCCTCTGAACCAGCGGTGCTCCGTAGGCGTTCAAGGGGCTACGCAAGTACGCAGGCAAAAAGATGCCATGCCGTGCTTGCGCTGGTGTGTTTGGGGGACAGAAGCCACACTGGGGCAGAGGTCCTGTCTGCTCTGCAGGGCCAGGCCGAGAGGTGGTTGACGCCACGCCAGCTTAAGCCAGGAATGGTGGTTTGCGACAATGGCACCAACCTCCTCTCCGCCCTCCGACAGGGACAACTGACCCATGTGCCCTGTGTGGCTCACGTCCTTAACCTGGTGGTGCAGCAGTTCTTGGGCAGGTACCCGGGCTTACAGGATGTCCTGAGGCAGGCCAGGAAAGTCTGTGTGCATTTCCGCAGATCTTATAATGCCAGTGCTCGCCTGGCTGAGCTGCAAAAGGAGTTGAACCTGCCCAAGAACCGCCTTATATGTGACATGCCCACCAGGTGGAACTCAACGTTGGCCATGCTGCAGCGGCTGCACACGCAGCAGAGGGCCATCAATGAGTACCTGTGCGACTACGGCACCAGGACAGGGTCAGGGGAGCTTGGTTTTTTTTCTCCACGCCAGTGGGGCATGATCAGGGATGCATGCACTGTCCTGGCACCATTTGAGGAGGCCACGAGGATGGTGAGCAGTGACAGTGCATGCATTAGTGACACTGTACCTCTTGTCCACCTGTTGGAGCGCACGCTGCGTGGAATAATGGACAGGGCACTTGAGGCAGAACAGAGGCAGGAAGAGGAGGACTTCCTTGCCTCTCAAGGCCCCCTTTACCCAGACAGTGTTCCTTCTGTCCCACCCATCGCACAGGAAGAGGAGGAGGAGGAGGAGGATTGTGTCAGCATGGAGGTGGAGCCTGGCACTCAGCAGCATCAACAGCAGCAGTCTTTTAGGGATGATTTACAGTCCCAAGAAACCCGTGGACTTGTACGTGGCTGGGAGGAGGTGGCTGCGGATCATGTCGTCCTTAGTGACCCAGAGGACTCCGGACCGAATGCCTCAGCTAACCTACGCTGCATGGCCTCCCTGATCCTGCAAAGTCTGCGGAAGGATCCTCGTATTCTTCGGATCAAGGAGAGGGACCATTACAGGCTGGCCACTCTCCTTGATCCACGGTACAAGGGTAAGGTTGCGGACCTTATGTTACCGTCGCAGAGGGAGCAGAGGATGAGACAACTCCGGGAGGCCTTGCAGAAAGGTCTGTGCAACGCGTTCCCAGAGACTGGGAGGTTACAAACTCCTGGTCCTGGACAACGAGTTGCTGAGGCTTCGGCCAGTCAAAGAAGGAGCGGTGGGGAAGGTGGCCGTCTGACCGATGCGTTCAGACAATTCTTTAGTCCGCAGCCCCAAAGTATGATCGGTTCCAGCAACCATCGCCAGCGTCTGATAAACATGGTGCAGGAATATCTAGGGGCAAGGTCAGACTTGGACACCTTCCCCACCGAAAATCCTCTGGCTTACTGGGTCTTGAGGATGGATCACTGGCCAGAGCTTGCACAGTATGCAATTGAGCTACTGGCCTGTCCTGCATCCAGCGTTCTTTCGGAACGCACATTCAGTGCTGCTGGAGGATTTGTCACGGATCACAGGGTGCGCCTGTCCACCGACTCGGTTGATCGACTGACTTTCATCAAGATGAACCAGTCTTGGATCACCACCAGCTACCACACACCTGATGCTGATATAACAGACTAATTGATTTTAACATGTCACATCCCTTCAAGACTGATGCTGATGCTGAGTGCCTGTGCTGTTATGTTGACTGGCTATCCTCCTCCTCCGAGTCCTCAATGATACGATTGATGATGATAGCTTGGAAGATCATTTTTGTTTATGGGTGCCGCCACCAGTGCCTAACGCCCAATTTTTCAGCCCCTGTTTAACAGGGGCGTGTAATTACAATTTTTGAAGCAATACTTTGCAACAGGGCTCATTGCTGTGCTCCAAGTACAGTATCTGTGAGGGGTTGCAGTGTTGTGCCACCAGTGCCTAAGGCCCAATTTTTCAGCCCCTGTTTAACAGGGGCGTGTAATTACAATTTTTGAAGCAATACTTTGCAACAGGGCTCATTGCTGTGCTCCAAGTACAGTATCTGTGAGGGGTTGCAGTGTTGTGCCACCAGTGCCTAAGGCCCAATTTTTCAGCCCCTGTTCAACAGGGGCATGTAATTACAATTCTTGATCTAATAATTCACAGCAGGGCCCATTGCTGCACCCACCAAGAGTAACTCTGAGGGCTTACAGTGTTGTGGCAATGCCACCACCACCACCACCACGAAAGGCCCAATTTTTCAGCCCCTGTTCAAAAGGGGCATGTAATTACAATTCTTGATCTAATAATTCACAGCAGGGCCCATTCCTGCACCCACCAAGAGTAACTCTGAGGGCTTACAGTGTTGTGGCAACACCACCACCACCACCACCACCATGAAAGGCCCAATTTTTCAGCCCCTGTTCAACAGGGGCATGCAATTACAATTCTTGATCTAATAATTCACAGCAGGGCCCATTGCTGCACCCACCAAGAGTAACTGTCAGGGCTTACAGTGTTGTGGCACCAGCACCACCATCAAAGGCCCAATTTTTACTACCACTGTTCAACAATTATATGTAATTACAATTCCTGATATAATAGTTGACAGCAGGGCGTTCCAGCACCAACCAAGAGTAACTGTGAGTGCTTACAGTGTTGTGCCAACACCAACAACTAAGGGGCCTATTTCTGCAGAGTATATACGGCAGGTCCCTACTTTCAAACATCCAACTTACAAATGACTCCTACTTGCAAACGCAAGAAGACAACAGGAAGTGAGAGGAAATCTACCCCTAGGAAGGAAAATTCTCTCCTGTAAGAATTAATATGGGAGAAAGGTGTCTCCTCTGTACTGATGCTTTATCACCAATCCTTGTTTCAAGAAAAACACCACATTTCAAAAACAGTTGTCATTGGGACGGAAAGTGAGGTGAAATGTTCTGAACAGGGGCACAGACAGCAAAACAAATGTTACAGGGGTGATAACCCTTACCTATGTTTTCCAAAAAGTTTAAAAATAGATTTTTGGGCTGGAGCTACACTTAAACAATGTACCTGTTCAAAATTACAAACAGATTCTACATAAGAACAAACCTACAGTCCCTGTCTTGTATGCACCGCCTGTATACGGCTGTTCAGAGTATATAGGGCCTTTTTTATTTTGTGTGCGGGGTTCCCCTTAATATCCATACAAGACCCAAAGGGGCTGGTAATGGGCTGGGGTAGGGGGGGGGGGGTCATGGGGTAGCTATGCCATTTTTCTTAAAGATTTTCATCCATATTACCGGGACCAGACATTACATTAAAGCCGCAAGCAGTTTTAAATGGCTTTTTTTTCCTTTAGAAGTGTCATTTTGTGCAGGGACAGTTCTAAACACGGGAAACACGTGGCACTTCACAGGCATACTTTAGACACCCCCCAGGTACGATATTTAAAGGAATATTTGACTTTTTTTTTTTCACTTTATGCATCATTAAAATGACTGCTCCCGAAAAACGACCGTTTTTAAAACTTCTTTTTGCATTGATACACGTCCCCTGGTGCAGAACCCGGGTTCCCAAACCCTTTTTAGGACAATAACATGCATAATAGTCGTTATAATTAGCACTTTAGAATTCGAACGTTCGCATCCATTGTATTTAATAGGGTTCTAATGTTCGTACGAACTTTCGGTCCGTTCGCGGGTTCTGGTGCGAACCGAACCCGGGGGTGTTCGGCTCATCACTACTGACCAGTTTGAAAGTTCTATCTGGGCCTAAGTGACCATGATCATCATGGAGAGCAATTAGCACAGTTAAACGATGTTTCTCAGGAAGGGACAGCTGACTCACACCTTCTGCCTCTTCAGAGGGACCTCTCCGATATATGATTCCTTCTTCCAGCTTCATTTGTTCCCATTGTCTATGAATCACCTTGGCTCCCTCAATGGGACTATTTATCAATATTTGAGGGTCTTTAGTTGACAGCGACTTCCTTATTAGATTCCCTAGTGGATCTTCCCGCTGATCCCTCCTCATGTCCTGGACTTGGGTCAAATTGACTTGGGTCATATTGCAGTAGTGCTTTGGTACTCCCGCAGGGGTGACTCCCGCTGTTTCAGCCCCTATGGCTCCCTTGTGTTTATACTCCATTCCCTGACACACAGTCTGTACTCCTTCGGGGGGCAATTGAACCCAATTCTTCTGACCATTCTGGGTGAAGTGAGGTCTTCTGGAAAGAGCGTCAGCATCTCTATTTCCCACTCCTGGTCGATATTTCAAACTAAATTGAAATTCGGACAGAGCAGCTAACCACCGATGCACAGTGGCGTCCAGTTTGGCAGTGTATAGCAAATAAGTCAGGGGGTTGTTATCAGTCTTCACCACAAAGGTGGCTCCGTACAGATAGTCCCCTAGTTGATCCACTACTGCCCACTTTAGGGCCAATAACTCCAACTTGTGCACAGGATAGTTCTTCTCGGGGGTGAGGCTGTGACCCACGTAGGCCACTGGACAAAGTCTCCCCTCCGACTCCTGGTACAACACTCCCCCAATACCATCTCTACTGGCATTCACATGTAATTCATATGAGGGATCAGTGTAGGCCAGCACTGAGGCTTCAACCAGGCTCTCCTTCAACCGCTCGAAGGACCTCTCTCACTTCAATGTCCATTGTTCCTGGATAGATTCCCGAGGCTTCCTGGCTCCCCCTTTCTGGGTTTCCTGCTGTTCCCCTTCCGTTTGCTTCTGTAACATCTCATTTGACGGCCGAGCAATCTGTGAGAAGTTCCTTACAAATCGTCTGTAGTAGGCGCAAAAGCCCAAGAACGACCTCAATTCGATGACAGTAGTTGGACGAGGCCAAGAAGTGACCACCTACAGCTTTTGTGCATCGTGGCTATCCCTTCGGCAGATACCACGTGTCCTAGGTATGTGACTGAAGTCTGGTAGAATTGGCACTTCTCTAATGACAGCTTCAACCCCTCATCATGTAGTCGCCGGAAAACCTTTTCCAATTGGGTCTCATGCTCTTCCAATGTTCGGCCAAACACGATGATGTCATCTAGGTAGACTAATACTTCTACCAAGTTCATATCACCCACCGTGTTCTCCATCAGTCACTGGAAAGTGGCAGGGGCTTCGGTTAATCCCTGTGGCATTCGATCAAACTCGAAGAACCCCAGTGGGCTAATTTAAGCCATCTTCTCTCAGTCTTCTGGGTGTATAGGAATCTGGTAGCATCCACTCTTTAGATCTAACACACGGAACCATTTGGCCCCTGATAAGCATTGTAAGGCTTCTTCTATGCAAGGAGTCATGTATTGATCTGGGATAGTCCATCTATTCAAAGTTCGATAATCAGTACACATCCGGAGGGATCCATTCTTCTTCCTTACTACCACGATCAGGGAAGCATAAGGGCTTCTGGACTCCTTTATGACCCCTGACTTCTTTAGTTCAGTCAGTTACTCTCAAAGATCCTCCAAGTCGCACAAGGGGACTCACCTTGCCCTCTCTCAAAATGGATTATCTTCAGTCAGTCGAATTCGATGTTGAGCGCTCTTAGCACAGCCCACAGTGAAGTCATTCTTGGATAACATTTTCTCCCATCGAGCTATCTGGGCTTTAATCCTTTCCTCCCAAGCAGAGGGGGACTTGGGCAGTGGAAAGAAGTGCCTCCTCCATCTTCCTCCTGGGCTACCTCATTCCTTGATACTGGAGTGGCAGCACTCACTTTCCCGATCACCATGCAAGGCTTTAGGCTGATCGGATGGCTAGTGACATTCCGCACACTGACAGGAATTCGCCCTCCATTTCTTAGCAAGGCCTGAGTGGGTACAATCTCTGGAACCAGTTCTATCCCAACCTCTTCTTCTGTAGGATCAGCTTCTACCACCACGCATGGACCTGGCTGGTCCCAAGACAACTTGACTGTGGCTTTAAGACAGGCCCTTTCTCCAGGTTGCAGCACCCTCTCTTAGTTGATCAATTTCCACTCCTTCTGCAGGTGCCTTTTTTCTTGCAACACCCCCTAGAATGCTTGTCTCAACTGAGGATGAAGTTTCCTAACAGGAGCACCCTCTAAGGCCAAGGGAGTGAGTAACCTTCTCATTAGGTTGGTGTTAGTGCCTATCAGTAGGGAATTTCGGCTAGCTCCAGGTGGTCGGGGGTATACCACAGCCAATGTGTCAAAGGTTTCTGGTCTTCCTGCTAGAGCAGAGTCAAAGATTATTTTAATGGGTATGTAACCATCATAAGGGAACTTCTGGGTCCGGATACCCCAAACTTTTACATTGTCACGTTTGCACAAAGGAATATGCTTCAAACACTTGTGGTAAAATTCTTGATATAGCAGTGGCACTTGAGCTCCAGTATCCAGCAGTGCTTGTGTATAGATGGCCTCTACCCAGGGCTTTCATCAGGGGGGTAGAGCCAATACAACTGTAAGGGGCCCCGCCCGGGCCAGAAGAAGGCAGCACTATAGAAGCGATCTTGCAGCTTCTGCTGCTCTCTGTGTCCCTGAGCTCAGACATCGAGCTCTTTACTGCCACCTCTGACTACTATGTGCATGTTCACCCTTTGTGTGAGCTGCCTGTACTGTGCTCCTCTGTGTCAGCAACATGTCAGCTTTGTGAAAACGAGCTGGAACTAGGTAGAAAAATTTCCTTTACAAGTAGGGACTGTGAAGGAAAGGGAGGGGGGCTGTTTGTGTACAGGGAGGTGCCAGAGGCTTGTGTGTTTACAGATTTGTGGGATGGCTAACATATATACAGGGATGCGGGTGTGGGGCTGACATATATACAGCTGTGAGGGGCTGACATATATACAGGTGTGAGGGGGCTGACATATATACAGGTGTATGGGGGCTGACATATATACAGGGGTGGGGAGTGGGGCTAACATATATACAGCTGTGAGGGGCTGACATATATACAGGTGTAGAGGGGCTGGCATATATACAGGTATGGGGGGCCTGACATATATACAGGTGTGTGGGGGCTGGCATATATACAGGTGTGGGAGGGGGCTGACATATATAAAGGGGTGGGGGGTGGGGCTGACATATATACAGCTGTGAGGGGCTGACATATATTCAGATATATGGGGGGTGGGGCTGACATGTATACAGGTGTGAGGGGGGCTGGCATATATACAGGATTGAGTGGGGGATGAGTGTGTACAGGTGAGGTGGCCGGTGTGTGGATTTGGTGGGATGGCCCGTGGGAGAGCCTTGGGCAATGTTGGTGGTCAGGCTCAGGGGGGGGGCTGTGTAAGGGGCCCAAAAATTTCTGATGACTGCCCTGCCTCTACCTGTACTGATACTATGGGGGAAGTTCTTGGGTAAGTTTGCCACAGGCGACTCAATAGTTTGTGCCCTAACCGGCCTGGAGGTGGTGGATTTGGTTTAACTGCTTGTTTAGCAAGGTATGCATTGATTTCCTGTCCCCGTCTTCCATTCTCTGAGGGTTTTAATTTTGTAGTGTGCTTAGGCACCGGAGAGTTAAAGAGGACTGGGGGCTTGCGTCCCCCTTTCTCCTTGTCTCTCTTCTGGTCTCTTCTCTTGTCCTGGGAGCGCAGTTTTCCCATGGGACTTTCAACTAGCTCCTTCACTGAGGTCCCTTGAAGTTTCCCGCCGGCTTTGGAAAGAGCAACTTCTTTAAGGCTCCGTTCACACTGGATGCCGATGCGGCTCCCAGCAGGGGTTCTGTGCGTCCTGGTTCACTGTTTCAGGTCCAATTTCTGCCCGACTTTTGGGCTGAATTCGGACCTAAACTGGACCAAAAGATGCACAGGGCTCCTGTGCAAATTTGCATCAAATTACATCAGCCACTGGGCCTCGAAGGCTCTCATTAAGCCGTTGTCGTTTAACAGCCTCTAAAACACTCCACTCTTTCCATAGCCTGTAAAGCTTGGCTCATCCATGTTTCAAACTCGTCTTCTCCCACAGGTGTCGGTAATTGTCCTAAGTCTTCATTAACTCTTATTAGCATTCCCAGACCCACTCTTCACCAGACTATCGACTAAGCACTGGACCCTTGTAAGTTGGCTCCCACATGTACAGGACTTTTCTTGTGAGTTTTTGCAGAGGGTGGCTTCTCGGTCTGTCCTCTCTCGAGTTTGAGTGGGAACATCCTTGCAGTCACTTCTTCCGTCAGACTGACCTCATCCACCTGAAAGCACACTGGCACGTCTTCCTGCCATTCTATCAGTGCCCTGACTTGATCCAACTCCTCTGAGGCTTCAATCTCCACCAGGTAGGCCCGGTGTCCTGGTGACAGAGTTCCCAGCCACCTTCTGATCTCCCTCTCGGTGTTCTAATTTCCCAAAATCTCCAGAACGGTGCTTCTGTCAGTTGGGGTCCCATGACTTCTACCCCAAGCAACCGCAGCCATGGAGGTGGCTTCCCACGCAGATTGTGGCTCTGATCTAGGTTGGCTAGGGCCAGCTGCATATAGCATCCAGGACGAGCTCCCAAATGTAGCAAGGCCCCCTAGAAGGCTCATCTGCGCGGCCATGACCTGGTGAACTTTCCAACCCACTTGCACTCTGCGTTCAGACATCTTTTGTATCACTGTGCGGCAATAATCAAAAACTCAATGTATTTAGGGTATATGAATATTTTACTTGAACCAATAAAAGGGGAAGTTGTCACAAGAGGAGGCAATAAATCTGCTGAGTTCTAGGCAACTAGACAACTAGGCGACTAGGCAACTCATCAAAATACTTCCTCCGAAAGGCACAGGACAATACTGTTAACAATGACAATAGTATATACATATACAGTAAAACCTTGGATTGAGAGTAACTTGGTTTGAGAGCGTTTTTCAAGACAAGCTAAATTTTTTCATAAATGTTGACTTGATATACAAGCGATGTCTTGATATACAAGTAGCGTCACATCACAACTGAGTATAAAAGAGAAGAGAGGCGCCTCTAAGTGTAGCAATATGGTACAAACAGGCACATCTAAGTATGCAGGCATCTGGGGTAAAGCTGTTCACATAGACCCTATTCCACACCGCCATCAACGTCATCCCTTCCACGCTGCGCTCCATGAGTGCTTCAATCCTCGCTTTCAGATCGCTCTACTGCAGGGTAGTCTTCAGGCTGACAGCGGTAAGAGCCCGCGGTGCGGAGGACGGTCTATGTGGACAGCTTTACCCCAGATGCCTGCATACTTAGATTTGCCTAAGAAAAGGAAAGAGCCCTGGACTGCCGCACTCTGTATAAACGATTTTTTTTTTTTAAATGATAAAAAATCCAAAATGTAATCCACAAGTCCAAAAACAAGCATGTCAACAGAAAGTTGACATGCAGGGGGGAATGGCTGACGCGTTTCACATCAGAAACTGATGCTTACTCATAGCTATTAAATTTTGGATTTCTTATCATTTTATTTTTTAAATAAATCTTTATACAGAGTACGGCAGTCCAGGGCTCTTTCCTTTTCTTATGCATTAGTGCAGAGCCAGCACCTGTTTGAGCAACAGGGCGGGAGAAACTATTGGAGCTTCACAGCTTGAAGCGGTACGTCTCTTTCATTACTTAGATGTGCCTGTTTTAATCATCAACCATGTGAGTTGCTAAATGTTGTACTTCATTAAATGTAACCATATTGCTACACTTAGAGGCGCCTCTCTTATCTTTTATACTCTGTAGTTCCTGCTGGATTTTGCTTGTAATCCCCTTGTGGAGGCTTCCATTTGTAGATGGACATTTTATGGTTACACAACTTATCACATTGCTATAATCTTTTTATATGGACTATAAACTGAAGGACTTATGAATAAATGGTTGTGTAACGAATCATCTGAGTTTCCATTATTTCTTATGGGGAAATTCGCTTTGATATACAAGTGCTTTGGATTACAAGCATGTTTCTGGAACGAATTATGCTCGCAATCCAAGGTTTTACTGTATGTACACTTTTTTTAGATGTGAGTGAGTGAGTGAGTGAGTAACTTGTATAGCGCTGCAATTGCGAACTAAATCGCCTCAAGGCGCTTTGCATCCAGTGTGGTTGAGATCGTTAGAAGAGATGGGTCTTTAGTATTTTCCGGAAGGCCCGATGGTTTTCTTCCATGCGGATATTCGTGGGTAGCGCATTCCATAGCCTTGGTCCTTGGACAGCAAACCTTCGTTCTCCCTTGGCTTTGTAGCGGGTCTTGGGGATGTGGAGGAGGTTTTGGTTAGTTGATCGAAGGTCACGAGTAGTGGTGTAGTGTTTTATTTTCTCGCATAAGTATTCAGGAGCGTTTCCTTGTGCGCATTTGTGGGTGAGGCAGAGGGTCTTGAATGTGATCCGATCCTTTACGGCTAGCCAATGGAGGCTTTTCAGGGATGGTGCGATTGATTCCCAGGGTTTTTTCCCTGTTACCAGTCTGGCCGCTGTGTTTTGGACGACTTGTAGACGTGCAACTTGGTATTTGGGTAGTCCTAGGTAAAGTGAGTTAGCGTAGTCAAGCCGTGAATTGATAATGGTTCCGACTACTACTGCTCTGTCTTTTTCCGGGATGAACGGGATGAGTCTTCGTAGCAGGCGGAGAAGGTGGTGGGATCCACTGACTACTGATCCTATTTGTGCGTCCATAGTCATGTCTGAGTCAAAGATAACTCCCAGGCTTTTAACTTTGGTGCTTGGGGTTATGTTTTGTCCCAGGATGGTGGGTGGCGTCCATGTGGTCCTGGCGTTTTTCTTTCGGTTAGCGTGGAAAATGAGCAGTTCTGTTTTGGATCCATTAAGCTTGAGAGAGCTCTCTGTCATCCAATTGTTGATCAATGTAAGGCATTTTTCCAGTCCGTAATATTGATCTTTTTTGTTGTTGATGCGAAAGTATAGTTGAGTGTCATCTGCATAGGAGTGATAACGCATGTCCTGTTCACTGATGATTTTGAGGAGTGGCCGAAGGTAGATGTTGAAGAGTACCGGTGACAGGGGTGATCCTTGAGGTACTCCGCATGTATTTGTGCGTGGTGCCGAGGTAAAGGCTCCCAGTTTCACTGTCTGGGATCGGTTTTCTAAGAAGGATGCGAACCATGGTAGGTCTGTGTCTGCGACTCCTGCTACTTCGGTGAGACGCGTAAGTAGGATTTTGTGATCTACTGTGTCAAAGGCTGCACTGAGGTCCAGCAGCACCAGGAGACATGATTCTCCGTCATCTGCTGCTTCTAGTACGTCGTCCCATATTTTGAGAAGTGCCGTTTCCGTCCCATGGCCTGGGCGGAACCCCGATTGAAGTGGGTCCAGGAGATTGTGGGTATCCAAATGAAGTTGTAGCTGTTGTGTTACAACTTTCTCGATAATCTTGGAGATGGTGTTCAGGCTTGTTACCGGTCTTCTAAAATTTGGGTCATTCGGGTCAAGGTTAGGTTTCTTTAGGAGGGGTTTGATTATTCCTTGTTTAAGGGAAGTCGGCACAATACCTTCTTTGAACGATTGGTTGATGAAGTGTGTTATGTGGGGTGCCAAGATGTCGGTACATTCTTTCAGCAGTTTTGCCGGAATGATGTCGTTCGGTGAAGTGCTATCTCGGAGGCTTCTGATGATGTTTTTAGTAGTGTCGATTGTAATTGGGACCAGAGTAAATTTCTTTGATTGCAGAATATTTATCTGGTTCTTTTCTTCCTTTGGCTGTGTGGGGTTGTTTGATTTTTCCTGCTGAATTATTTTCCTAATGTTATCAATTTTGTCGATAAAAAAATTGGATAGTTCATTGCAGAATTCCTGTGTTTCGTTTGCTGAAGACTCCAAACAGGTGGGATTCATGGTCTGAGCTACTAGTTTGAAGAGTTCGCGGGGGCGGTTTAGGGCTTTTGCGATGGTGTTTGCGAAATGGTCTCTTTTTGCTTTGAAGATTGCTTTATGATATTTCCTAGTGAGTGCTTTGTAGATTGTGTAGTTCTCCTTTGTTGCATTTCTTCTCCAGGCTCCTTCTGCTCTTCTGCGTTCTTGTTTCAGTAAAGTGAGAGCGTCATTGAACCAGCCTGCATTGTTTTTGCGGATGAGTGCTCTACGTCTTGGAGCAACTGTATCTGCTGTCTGTAGCAAAGCATTGTTCAGGAAGTTGAGTGTTTCTTCTGTTGAGTGGTTTTGGTTTAGCATTTACATATTGTTCAATATCGTGGTTTTGAAAAGCTCAGAGTATAGTTTCTTCTGTGATCTTGTCCAGTGTGTTGTTGCTGATTGTATTGATTTTTGGAGGGCCGTGTTGGTCGTTATAGTAAACTTGATGGCATGATGGTCTGTCCATGGTAGAGGCTGGTTGTCCAGTGTGTTGATGCCCATATCTTGTTTGAAGATTAGGTCAAGAGTGTGACCTGATACATGAGTAGGAGTATTTATCAATTGTTGCAAACCTAGTTTTTCTAGTTGGTCGATGCAGGCAGTGGCGATAGGGTCTTCGGGGGAGTTGGCCCAAAGGTTGAAGTCTCCAAGTAGCAGCAGATTTTTGGTTTTCATGGTGTATGTCGAGAAAAATTAATTTAAATGTGTGAGGAGGTGTGTCTTGGGTCCCGGTGGTCTGTAGCAGAGCAGTATGTGGATGGTATCCTGGGGTGTAGTTTGTAGTTGCACAGTGAGTGTTTCCATGAAAGGCAATGAGTTCTGTAGAGTTGGTTTGATGAACGTAAGGTGGTCTTTGTAAATTACTGCTAGGCCCCCTCCTCTTTGTCCTGTTCTATGCTCCGTTAGGATGCGGTAGTTCTCTGGCACTAGTTCTGCTAGGATGGTATTGCAGTCGGGTGTTAGCCAGCTTTCCGTGATGAAGAGGCAGTCTATGTTGTGTTGGGTTATGAAATCATGGATTTCCTGTCTGTGTTTGACTGCAGATCTGGTGTTGATTAGGGCACTTGATAGATGTTGTAGATGCCATGGTGCTCTGTTTTTTCCTGTTGATAGTCGACTGATTCTTACGATTCGTTCTTTTTGTAATTTTTTTTGGATGGGTGTTGGTAGTGTTGTGGCAAAGTTCTTTAGGCTTTGGATGGTGTCGGCTGAGTATATAATGTTAACCATTTTGAAAAAGTGCTGATAATGATGAGGCGATGAGATGATGTTGATAACGATGATGATCCTGATGTTGATGATGATGATGATGAGCGATGCGATGAGAGAGCTGCTGAGGTGTGCTAATGCTTGAAGTTGGTGTTTGATGTTGACAAGGATGATGATCCGATAGTGATGAATGATCCGATAGTGATGATGATCCGATAGTGATGATGATCCGATAGTGATGATGATCCGATAGTGATGATGATCCAATGCTGATGATGATCCAATGCTGATGATGATCCAATGCTGATGATGATCCTAGTGATGATGATTCCTTCCTGATCCCTGGAGGCGGTTGGAGCTACCCTGACCTTCCCGCTAATGGAAGGAGTCCGATATACTTACCTGGTTATCAGGTTTGATGGACGACTGATGATGATGATGATGATGATCCTGGTGTAGACGGCGCTGCTCCCCAACTATCTAATCCCCCCGTTGATCCAGAGGAAGGCGAAAAACCCCAGCCAAGCACGGGCCAATAGTGCTAGAGCGGGGGAAAAAATTCCTTCCTGATCCCTCTAGAGGCGATCGGGTCTGCCCTGGATCAGCTAGCTAATGGAGGAGCCCGGTATACTTACCTAGTTGTCAGGTTTGCCAGGACAACTGGTGGTGATGCTGAGAGGAGGATGAGGATGATGATGTGAATGAGGATGAGGATGATGATGAGGAAGATGCTGCTGATGAGGATACCGATGAGGATGATGATGATGATGATGAGGGTGAAGATGATGGTGCTGAGAATGAGTATTGTCATGAGAATGAGGATAAGGATGAAGATGATGGTATTTGCAGAGTATATTTCCTGCTATACTTTTGTTGGTACTGTCAGGGTCCTGATAGATATGGGCCCAGGTGTACCAAGATGGCCACTGGTGCCTAGATTGAGTCAGGAAGTGCTGAGGCCGGGCGGGTGTACCAAGATGGCCGCCGCGGCTGGAAGTTAGGCCGGAGCCGCGGACTGTCCTGAAAAGGACAGGCGGTGGTGGTTGCGGCTTCGGGCCGCTTGGGGGAGCTCCGATGCGGGAGACACGGCTTGCCCGCTAAGGATGGGGGAGAGGGGGGACGATGCTGGGCTGGAGGAGGCCGGAACTAGGCCTCAGCCACGGACTATCTTGCCGGCAGTTGCCGGTCAATGGCGAATGGCGGCCCGGATGGCGTCTTCCGATGGCGAGTGGACGAGCAGTGCTCCGCTCTGGGAGCAGCTGTGGAAGGATAGGGCCGGGTGCCAGGGGCCGTGGCCTGTTAGGCAGCCCCTGTATGGGAGGAAGAACCGCGGAATGTGCCCTGGAAGGCAGACGGCAGGAGCTCCTGCAACACACGTCCGTTCTCAACTGACAGGTATGTGTTCGTGATAGGCGGAACTCCTATGTAATGTTCCCCCTAGTGGTTGTTTCAGTTAACTGCATATACTGCCACACTATAGACAATGGAACCTAGCCAGCCTACACGCTATCCTAGGAAGGGAGAGCGGGTCTAGAGAAGAGTAATGAAAGTAGGGGGAATGCAATAGCTCCCCCTACCTATGGGAATAGGAACAAATCAATAGGGTACTGCACAGTAAATTTAAAAATTAAAATACAGTTATTATTGGTCACTTACCTGTCAGCTGACATATAACTTCTAGAAGATTCTACAGTTGGTCAGGTGATTCAACTAACCTATAAGAAAAAAGAAGAGGTTATAAAAGACATCACACCAACGGTTTTTAGCAGAGCAACGGCTGCAGCAGAAGAAAAGGCATCCCTCCCTCCCTCCCCTTGTTGCGGTCCTTCCCCATTTTGAATATCCTTTCTTTTGAAAGGGATAGTAGTTGATTGGTATAAGTTGGTAGGTTCGAGCTTTTAAAGCTGAACCTTCGGTATGTAAATTCATATAAGGTTAGAAAGTATTATATCGTCAAATAAATAAACATTGGTTTTTATTGGTTGTGTATCATCATACCAGTAATAAAAGGGCCACGGCCAATCATACCACAGTTTAAGATTATTTGTTTTATTATATTTAATATATTTAAAGTTTAAGATAAATTAGAATTTGGTCTCTAGTCCCATATAGGAGCTTTTCTATAAGTAATGGTAATAAAGTCCACTTTGCAGATCTGATGTTCTTCATCGGCTAGTCGGAGCTTGTTAACTGTAATTTGTTTGGGTGTGGTGGGAACAGTAGATTCCTTGTAGTGAAGAAAGCTAAAGCTGCCTGAGCACAGTGTTCAAATAATGCAGTAAAGTGTTCTTGGAGTAAAGATGTCTGTGCAAAATGTGTCTCAATGTAACGGTGGCGAAGAATGGATAGAGGTCAAGCAATTTGCCCTCTCACCAAGGACCTGACCGTCCCGATGTCCTCCGAACAGGAACTCGTGTAGCGACACTCGTGCAGTGGATCCACTGTCTTGATCTTCCGACGTGAAGCTTGCCACACAATCGTGCAAAGCAATTATCTGACGGGGGAACTATTTGTCCAACAATCCTTTTATGTGGCACACACATATGATATCACTGGATACATTGATCACTAAAGGAACAGGCAATACCTTGAAATGCTAGAAGGTATGGTGCTTTATGTTTGTAGTCCATATTGCTATCTGGAATAAAGATTTGTATATTTCTAAGAGACTATGTTGTATGTACTTGTATACTGGAGGGGTATTTTAAGTTTTTTTGGTTAAATTCAGGGATGATACCCTACAAAGCAATATTATTGACACAGCATAACTCTTGGATCCTCTATATACTTATAGTCCACCTATATCAATGTACATCCAATCCATCTACCTACAGGTATAATTTCCTCCAACTCATCTATCCCTATGTATCTCCATTCCAACTACCTTTTCATGCCTACAGTCTATCTACCCTTAGGTACAGTGTACCTCCAGTTGATCTACCTCTACTTATCTTCAGTTCATCTACCTCTACATACCTCCAGTTTATTTATTTCTACATACCTCTACTCTAGCTGCCTATATTTATCTCCAATCCATCTATCTCTACTTACCTCAAATACATCTACCTCTGTATATTTCCAGTCCACCTACTGCTATGTACCTCAAAGCCATCTACCTACCATCTGCCCCAACATACCTCCAACCTATTTACCTGCATGTACTTCAAATCCATCTTGATGATCAGAAACCAACTTCAATACGATATTCATATAATCACATAATTTCTTAGTAAGATTGAATGCTTTAATTATTTAATAACTGTGTGTCACCCGGAGCTCTCATAATTCTGAATTATAATAATTTCTTTACACAAATGACATTGTCTAACTGTTAATTTCTCATAAATGTATTTCAGCCAAAATTAGTCTGGAATTTGTTCATACTTGTGGGGCAAATCTTATTTTTCTCTAATCACTAAGTTTATTCTTCAGTCTAATAATCATGTTATATAGTCTCTAATAACATAAAGATCTATTTCAGATGGTGTGCCTGTTAGTATTCAAATACATCTAATGATTTTTGAATTATTACTTGGACTAAATTATATACAGTATATTTAACCACTTCCCGCCCGGCCTATAGCAGATTGACGGCCGGGAAGTGGTTCTGTTATCCTGACTGGGAGTCATATGACGTCCAGCAGAGGCTTCTTACCACGTGATCAGCAATCACAGCTTATCATCGCGTGAACCAGGAAGTACCGGTAAACAGCATTCCTCAGTTTGTGCTGACAGGGAAAGCCGATTGGCGGCTCTCCCTGTTGGGGGGGGGTCTGTGCTGATAATTATTGATTATCAGCACAGCCCCCATCAGATGTGCCCATCACCTGCCAGTCAGTGCCCCCTCAAAAAAATCTCTCAGTGCCCACCACAGTGCCAATCAGTGCCCACCACAGTGCCAATCAGAGCCCACCACAGTGCCAATCAGTGCCCAGCAGTAACACCTGTTAGTACCTTACTATTAGTGCTGCCCATCAGTGCTATCTATTAGTGTCCATCAGTGCCATCTGTCAGTGCCAATCAGTGCCCATCGGTGCCACCTGTCAGTGCCCATCAGTGCTGCCTGCCAGTGCCACCTATCAGTGCCCATCAGTGCTGCATATTAGTGCCGCCTATCAGTGCCCATTAATTCTACATATCAGTGCCTCCTCATCAGTGCCCATCAGTGCCACCTTATCAGTGCCAACTCATCAGTGCCCAGCAATGCCGCCTCATCAGTGTTCATCAGTACTGCCTCATCAGCGGCCGGCAGTGAAGGAGAAAACAACATTTTATGACAGAAACTAAGAAAAACTTTTATTTTTTTCAAAAATGTTGGTCTTTTTTAGTTTGTTTAGCAAAAAATAAAAACCCCAGTGGTGATCAAATACAACCAAAAGAAAGCTCAATTTGTGGGAAGAAAATTATAAAAATTTTGTTTGGGTACAGTGTTACATGACCTCGCAATTGTCATTCAAATTGCGATAATGCTGAAAGCTGAAAATTGTCCTGGACAGGAAGGGGCGGAAATGCCGGGTACTGAAGTGGTTAAATATTTTTAAATATTTGACTAGTGAGTGAATGAATGAATGAATGAATGAGTGACTTGGATAGTGCTACACATGCGAACTGAATCGCCTCTAGGCGCTTTTTGCAGCCAGTGTCTGCTTGGCTGGTGTGGTCATTTTACCCCGTAGGATCTCGACACGCTTGTATCGCTGATATCGTGATATAGTGCTTCAGCTTAATTGCTTTATTGTTGTGAAGACTTCAGGTAAAACTGAGCTTCAGGCATACAGTATATAAATTACTCAATACCCATTCACATGGGGGGGGGTGGGATCTGGGGGTCCCCTTGTTAAAGGGGGTTTCCAGATTCCGATAAGCCCTCCGCCCGCAGACCCCCACAACCACCATCCGAGGGTTGTGGGGATGAGGCCCTTGTCCCCATCAACCCCAAAGTATCCTACCCATATTGAGGGCATGTGGCCTGGTACGGTTCAGGAGGGGGGTGCTCTCTCACCCCCCCTTTTCCTGACAGGTTGCGTGCTCGGATAAGGGTCTGGTATGAATTTTGGGGGGGACCCCCACGCCATTCTTTTTTTTTATTTTTGCACAGGGTTCCCCTTAATATCAGGTCAGGTGCATGATTTGGCCAATCAGCAGCCGTAAATACACTGTGATCTCGCAGTGCATTGATGGTCTTGATGTTCATTATGGGTGTAATAGGAGGGCCCATGGAACCCAGAATTTCTTGGAAAGTATGAGATACCCTTGCTTCAGCTCCCCATGCACTTCTTATGTCTAAATCACCCTATGTCCATTAGGGGCATAGGGTGACTGAGAAAATATATCTTGGACTACTTCAAATGGGATAGTAATATTCATTAACAATATCTCTTAAGAAATATGAAGATGTTATCCCCTGTGTGCTGTGCGGTCTATGCCCAGGAAGTATAACTCCTTATTTGGGCATTCCAGGAAGTTCAATTTAAGAGTCATCAGATCTAATTGTTACTTGTGCTAATTGACCCTGCAATTGTGTGAAGGTGTATTTGTGATAATGTTGATTGTGTCTTCTGACACAGACGCCAAGTCTAGCCTAAAGGTCATGTCTCTGAGTCATCAGCTGCTGTAAGGGATTAGTTAATTAGCTCATGTTAATTAGGTCTGGTCACATGTGTATTTTCAGAGTAACATGAGCAGGATATGTATCTTTATCTGCTGATTGTTAAACTTTCTGGAATACACATATTTCTATTGTTGTGTAGGATCTGGGCCTGCTGTACCTCCATCTCTCTCTCCCTCTCTCCCTCCCTCTCCCTCCATCCCTCATTAATCTCAGACGCTAATCACACCCCTTTAGAGCCACACCCCTTTAAGTCACGCCCACTATTCCGCTAAAACCATGCCCATTTTCAACAAGTGGGAGGGGTCAAAAAGGAAGGGCGGGGTCTGACACCCCCCATCCTAAAACTTCACCAGCCGCCACTGGTTTAAAACATGCTTCAAGCTTCCTGTTTGTCTGCTCTACCTGCTGTTTTGATTCCCCTGTTTTATGACCTTGAATTGGAACTTGGACTATTCTCTGAACTCTGCCTACCTTTTGAATATGGATTTGACCCTGACTATTCTGAACCTTGCCTGCCATGTACCTGGATTGTCATTGAACTACTCTGCCTGTCTGCCAGCTGCAAGTACCTGTTTGCTGTGCTCAGTTTGTGCCTCCCATAACATCAGGGCCGGCGCTACCACTAGGAAAATTAGGCAGCCGTCTAGGGTGCACTACCACCTAGGGCGCAACCACGGCCTCTATCCTGGGGAAGCTCCAGGCGTGTGTGAGCTCGGCTCTCCTCTCCTGATCTCTTGCCCCATTCAGTTTCGGTAACACATGCGTTGTGTGCCGCTGCCAATCCCCCATGTGTCCCGCTGAGCGACCCGCTGCGTTGTCACAACCCCTCACACAGGTATATCTCACAGCGCTGCTCCGGGACTCCTTTGCTCCAGCCTGTCCCTCTGGTGCGGCCTGTGTGTCTGTGTGTGCAGCGGAGGGGTGGGGCTCAGTGGAGATGGGAGCATTAAAAGGTGCAGCGTCTGTTAGCTGACCTCCCGCCCGGCGGGGACACCATGGAGTGGGTGGATGGTGCTGGCCTGGCCCTGGCGGGGAAACCATGGAGCGGGTGGATGGCACTGGCCTGGCCCCGGCAGGAACACCATGGAGCGGGGTGGATGGCACTGGCCTGGCCCCAGCGGGGACACCATGGAGCGGGTGGATGGCATTGGCCTGGCCCCGGCGGGGACACCATGAAGCGGGTGGATGGCGCTGACGGGGACTCCTAAGCAATTCTGCACACCCAGTGCTGAGGAGAGCCCTGATGATGGTCGATTAAGCCACGAAGAGCAGAGGTAAGGAGGAGGATGGATCCTCCCCGATCTACATTGAGCTGTATGGAGGGGGTGGTGTTTGTGACTAGTGCAGGAAGTAGGAGTCAGGTGGGTCTGTGTATGTGTCAGGTAGGTGGGTCAGGTAGGTCATTGTAGGTGTAAGGTTGGTGGGTCAGTGTATGTGTCAGGTAGGTGTCAGGAAGGGGGTCAGTGTATGTGTCAGTGTAATGGTCAGCGTAGGTGTTGGGTAGGTCAGGGTATGTGTCAGGTAGGTTAGTGTAGGTGTCAGGTAGGACAGTGTAATGATCAGGTGGGTCAGTGTAGGTGTCAGGTAGGTTAGTGTAGGTGTCAGGTAGGTTAGTGTAGGTGTCAGGTAGGTCAGTGTAATGATCAGGTGGGTCAGTGTAGGTGTCAGGTAGGTCAGTGTAGGTGCCAGGTAGGTCCATGTAGGGGTCAGTGTAATGGTAAGGTGGGTCAGTGTATGTGTCAGGTGGGTCAGTGTATGTGTCAGGTAGCTCAGTGTAGGGGTCAGGTAGCTCAGTGTAGGGGTCAGGTAGCTCAGTGTAGGGGTCAGGTGGGTCAGTGTAATGTGAGTAGTGCAGGAAGTAGGAGTGAGGTGGGTCAGTGTGTGTCAGGTGGGTCAGTGTAGGTGTCAGGTAGGTTAGTGTAATGATCAGGTGGGTCAGGTAGGTCAGTGTAATGGTCAGGTAGGTCAGTGTAGGGGTCAGGTAGGTCAGTGTAGGGGTCAGGTGGGTCAGTGTAATGTGAGTAGTGCAGGCAGTAGGAGTCAGGTGGATCAGTGTATGTGTCAGGTAGGTCAGTGCATGTGTCAGGTAGCTGTGTCAGGGGGTCAGTGTAGGGGTCAGATAGGTCACGTGTGTTGCAAGGGCAGGGTAAAGTGGAGTCAGGGGCGCAGCTAGGGGTGGGGGGCGGCAAAATTTGGTTTTGCCTAGGGTGTCAAAGATCCTTGCACCAGCCCTGCATTGCAATGTGGCCAGGCACTAAAGCATATTGTATACATCCTGGGGGAAACTGAGTACTGGTAGGTGTGCTTTCCCTATGGGAAAGGGGGCTGCTATTGGTAAAGAACACAGAAGCTACAGTAGCTATAGTGCCTGATCACCTGTGTTAGGGGTGAGCGTTATTGGAAGAACAACAACATGTAATGTAAAGTTGCTTATATAAACTGATATACACTGTATGCATTATACCTATCTATGCAGCAGGTGGCGCTGTAGTATTATAGTGTATAGTACATATTTTCTATAATATGACAGGATGTTTGTCTATCCTTTCTCTATGTACTTCTATTGTCCAGTTTCCTGTAAGACATGATATAGACATCCTCCATGAAAGTAAAGTATTCTCTGCATACAATAAGCTTCCAAGCGCATGATTCAATATCCTGCTAATAAGCGTTACATATATGTGATTTTCATTCAGTAAAGTCCATTGATTGCAAAATCAAATGTTAAACAAGACCTTAAACTACTTTCAAATGACATTCAAATGTTCTGAGAACTTTCGTACAGAATTTAGTTAGAAATTCTACTAGTGTATACGCAGTTTAATACAAGTAAGAAAGGGAAAGTGCCAAAAGAATGTGGAGAGACAACAAGAGGGAGGAGAAAATAGTAAGCAGAAAAGGAAAAGAGCACTGTTCACTGTAACATTCCACAACTTGTCACAGGAGGTGGGGTGCAAAGGATCTTAACCAGTTGTCAACCGGCCGCCGTCAATTGACGGCGGCAGGAAGACACTGTTATTCTGGGTGGACGTCATATGACGTTGCGTCTTTAAAATCCACTAGGGGTGCGCGCCCGCTGCGTCACTGGGCACCTGCGATTGCCCAGTAACCGAGCAGGACCGTGGATCTGTTTGTGTAAACACACAGATCCACGTCCTGTCAGGGAGAGGAGACCGGTCTCCTCCCCTATTCAGTCCCCTCTCCCCACAGTAAGAATCACTAATAGGGAACACATTTAACCCCTTCCTCGCCCCCCCTAGTGTTAACCCCTTCTCTGCCAGTCATGTTTATACAGTAATCAATGCATTTTTATAGCACAGATCGCTGTATAAATGTGAATGGTCCCAAAAATGTGTCAAAAGTGTCCGATGTGTCCGCCGCAATATCGCATATGCGCTTCAATCATCCTGACACCATATCAACCATGCTGTTGTGATGTTTAACCACTTCAATACCAGGCACTTACGCCCCTTCCTGCCCAGGACAATTTTCAGCTTTCAGCGCTGTTGCACTTTGAATGACAATTTCGCGGTCATCCAACACTGTACCAAAACAAATTTTTTATAATTTTCTTCCCACAAATGGAGCTTTCTTTTGGTGGTATTTGATCACCTCCTGTGGTTTTTATTTTTTGCTAAACAAACTAAAAAAGACCAACATTTTTGGAAAAAAAATAGTTTTTTTTTTAGTTTTTGACATAAAACGTTGTTTTATGGGCACTCATAAGTTGGCACTGATGGGCACTGATGAGGAGGCACTGATATGTAGAATTGATGGGCACTGATATGCAGCACTGATGGGCACCAATAGGCGGCACTGATATGCAGCACTAATGGGCACTGATAGGTGGCACTGATGGGCACTGATAGGTGGCACTGATTGGCACTGACAGGCAGCACTGATTGGCACTGACAGGCGGCACTGATGGGCACTGGCAGGCAGCTGTGATGGGCACTGACAGGCGGCACTGATTGGCACTGATAGGCGGTACTGATTGGCACTGACAGGTGGCACTGACAGGTGTCACTGATGGGCAGCACTAATGATGAGGTACTGGGAGTTGTTACTGCTGGGCAGTGATTGGCAATGTGGTGGGCAATGATTGGCACGGTGGTGGGCAGTGATTGGCACTGTGGTGAGCAGGGATTGGCACTTGTAGAGTTTATTATATGGGGCACTGCTGGGCACTGCTGGGCATGTCATTTTTACATTTGAGGGAGCTGTGCTGATAATCAATGTGCTGATTATCAGCACAGACCCCCCCCCCCCCTAACAGGGAGAGCCACCGATCGGCTATCCCTGTCAGCATGAACCGAGAAATGCCATTTACCGGCACTTCCTGGTTCACGCGATGATCAGCTGTGATTGGTCACAGCTGATCTAGTGGTAAGAAGCCTCTGACAGAGGCTTCTTATCACAATCGGAGATGCGGGGTGTCAGACTGACACGCCACACTCGCTTTCGCCACACTGCGCGCATGTTATCCTGCTGGACGTCAATAGATAAGGATAACAGGACCACTTCCCGGACGTCAATCTGCTATTGACCGGGCCGGAAGTGGTTAAAGCGTTATGAAGCGCTAACACCAGCCATTGCCACGACAAATCGGCCGCGGAGCACACTGAACCTTAAGCCCCCCCCGGTCCCTGGTGCCAAAAAGGTTGGGGGCCGCTGCTATAATAGTTACACTACAGATCCCAATCTGCACTGTGCAGTAGGAAAAGCAGAGAGAGGATTTTTATTAAACTGCCTGGGAAAGTTCTTCCTCTTGCCACTCGGAGTTAGAGAGAGAGCACATCTGTCTGAATATTCATATGCCAGCTGGAGACCATACCAGCAAAGATCTGAGCCTGAGACTGGGAATAAGGACTGTTGGAAAATTATACCTTTCTACACAGCAGGTGGCACTGCATTGTTATAGTGTGTTATTTTATGGTAAAGTAATAACAAGATGTTCTGTCTATGTTAAATGCATGTACTTGTACATTCCTATTTCCTGTGTTATGTTTCTCCATTCTGTAAGACATGCATTGCTAATCCTCCATGAAAGTTAAAGCGGAAGTAAACCCATCCATTTACCAGTTTCAAAAAAGTTACATTTCCAGCACGTGCCGGAATTGTAACACTCCCATTGGTTGTGCTCTCAACCAAACTGTCAAACCATCCAATGGCTGGTGTCATAACTGATCACATGTGAAGCATCATGGCAGTTTTAGATTAATGATAGCATGATTCAATCACCTGCTAATAAGGACATCCGGGGACAGCGCAGCAGTACACATATTACAGCATCTGCACCACTGCCGCATGGAGACTGGAGCGTGCCACTCACCTTCTGCTTCCCTCCACTGATTTAGACTTTTGGGGAAAGATCGAGAGGTCCCCTTTTCTATAGCAAGAGGTCACTGCAGCATCCTGGGGACTGGTGAGAGGGCTATTTGCCCATTGCTGATAAAGCTAGTAGAGAATTAAGCCACTCAAAGCAGGACACCAAGGGTACCCAATCCATACTACACCCATACTGCACTCTATAATGCACTTATTCCAAACCCAGACAGCACCCATACCAACCTTATACTGCATTATAGCAAACCTTTACCACATCTCAACCACATCTACCTTGCACCTATGCCAAGACTATACCATACCTATACTATACTTATACTGCATGCAGGTTAACTGGGACTGTCATTAAGTGCACCGGCGCTCTTAAAAGAGTCCCAACAATATCAGGCAGAAGAACATCTTAAAGAACTGCCCCTCCCACAATAATTAATCTGCAAGCCTCCCTTGTTCCCCTGCTCCCTCCACTACTATCCTCTGTTTCTTTTGGACAAAACATACCCAGTTGGTCTTGGACTAGCATATATGTGCTCTGGCAGTATAGTTCCAGCACTTGGTAAAATAACTCTACTACTGCTGCATTGCTGCACTTGGGATGGCCTTGCTATTGTTTATGCTGATCTGGATGCCAACTGTCTTCTTATGCCTAGTCCTTACTGTTAATAAATGTGTATGCTTAATTGTGTTACTACATTTTATGCTTGCCTAGTTACCAACCAAATTGGGTGACAAAAAGTTTGCCTTTACTACCTGGTTTGGTGCCTGTTTTTTTGATATAGCACTACTATTGAGTACTTACATGATTATAGTATTACTTTCCTGTTATACTATACATTAGTACTCTCAGCCTGGTGTGTCAGATGGGCTGAGGTTCTTGAGAAGGTCGAAGCAAAGAACAGGACCCATCCAATCCAGAAGCTCCTACAAGTGTAGTGCTACCATCGTATAAGCTATTTATAACACCTGTACAAAAAGTATATGTTATAATTGTTCAGCTGCACTACAACTGCAAGTCAAACTTATATGGTCCTTTTTCACACATGCGGTCGTTTTTTTTCAGATAGACCCAACCGGACCCTTCATTCTCCTCTATGGGTAGCTGCCACCTCCAATTCAATCTAGCAAAAACAAACAGAAGACAGCCGGTATGTTTACATACAGTACAACTGCCCATAGAGGAGTGCGGGGGGTCAGTAGACAGATCCCTTGCTAAACAAGAAGATTGCATGCGGATTCAGCCCTGTGTCAAAAGGGGCATAAAAGCGTTGATTGTAATTAGTATTTTCCAAAGCTTTTTTTTTAAAGCAAGCTACAACAATGTGATATTTTATTTACTGCATTTAATCATTCAATTGTTTCTTAACCTTTTTTTCAACTACATTTAATACTATGCCATGTAAAAATTGTAAACCTCATAATTGAAAAAAGCTACATTGTTCTTACGCTTTCTGCTCAGGTGTCAGACTAATGGCAGCTCTCTCATAACTGCTAGTAATATTTTAAAATGATAAAAGTCAGAGGATTCCTGTTAAGCGGTAGCAACATCTGATTTTCTCAGCGTTGATTAACATCTGTTAATTGTGAGCTGTATCCAATTCTTTTTGACACCCTCCTACAGACCTGTCACAGTGGTGCCAAAGCTGCACACAAAAAGCTCCACAATTCTGTGCATGTATGATGAATAATTTCCACTGCAATAACAGCTATGCTTGTCTAAATTATCTAGGCTGAAATCTTTTAGTATATTGATGAAAGACAGGCAACGTGCATTGAACTGGATACATGTTTAGCGTTTCTGTTAATATAATGCCTTCGTATTGTTCTTCAATATCTTGGACCCTTCTGTAAGCAATCTCCTAAAGCAGCCCTAAAATTTTAAACAGAATCCTAAATACTGAGCATGGTCTCTTGTAATTTTGTTACTCTTTATTGTCATAGTAAAAAAATTATAAATCAGTAAATGTCAAATTTGCTCCCATCAGCTGGTATTAAAAAAAAAAACTGCATTAGGGGCACCACCTCCCTAATCCATGTGCCCGGCCCCTAATCTACATGCAGGGCACCGGACGCATGGTTTTCAATGGGTTTCTTTTTTTTAAACACATGATTAGAGCCTGAGGCTCTAATTAGCTTAAAAAAAAGGGTGGGCTTGGGGCGCAGAGCACTGCGCCCTGAGCCCACCCAGTTGTGTGACATTAGGGAAGTAATATTCACTAATGTCTCCCTGCTTCTTCTCATGGCCAATCAGGAAGCGGGTCCTGAGACCCGATTGGCCAGGGAGTCTTAGGACTCCCAGCCAATCGGGTCTCAGGACCCACTTCCTGAGTGGCTGGGAGGAGAAGCAACGCCTGTTCGGCCGGCAGTCTGGAGCGAGGAGCAGTATCCTAAGTGTAGCGGGGCCTCCTTTAAGGCCCCGGGACTACGTTACCCAGAACCCCGTTCGGCACCCAGAGTGCAGTTGGCCACCGCAGAGACTCATGGGAGGGGGTTTTTTAAGGAGGAGGGAAGGCGGAGCTCGGCCTCTTTGGACACCACGCTGCAAGCAAGAGTTTCTTCCTGTGCGGATCTGCTGCAGTGCAAGGCCTGAAGCCTGGGCCTTGCGCAACTTCCAAAGAGCCTTCCACCCCACTGCGGAGCCTGGGTGGCATCTGACTTGTCGAGTGAGGACATCAGTTGGATCGGGGACCCGATCGTTGCAGACGCTGTGTGCGGATACACAGCAGGGTGGACATTCCGGACTGGGATCGCGTCCGGAGTGGTGAGCGGGCACTTGCCCAGACCAATAGACTGTGCCGTGTTCAGGCCTATAGACTGCATAGGCCCACAGTTTTGTTTATCTGCTGTTCCCCGGGGGGACCGGTAGCAGGACAGAGTTGAAGTGTTCCCCCCAGTATAGTGGTTCAAGTTATTGCCTGGTTGTGGATTACAAAGTACTATTCATCAAGTGCACCACCGAAAGCTGGCATGCGAAGAAATCCCTATAGGAGGTGACTGAGATTTATTCCATGTCAGGCCTGACCGGGGTGGGAGTTAAGATATTGTTCAGTGCGCCATAGGGCGCGCATACCATAATAGCTACGCGTGGTGAAGTACCGCGCAGCGCCATTATTGTGTGCTGTATTGATTTCTGCAGGGCTCTGCAAGCCAGTTGCATGTGTTGTATTCTGCCTATGCTACCTTCGAGATAAGAGTAAACTGTTATGTTTAATCCCTCGCTTCAGTGTGTTGTCTTACTGCTAAGAGATTACCCCTTGCAATAATTTTGAATGTGATACAGATATAACCCTAGACTAACTGTGCCAGAGTGGGTCGAGTAAGATTGCCGGGGGTTGGTGGTGCTGCACACAGGGCCCGAAAACAAATCCAGCAGCTCTCTTAACTGGGGGTAGCGCTACACGTGGGGGCTCTCGAGTCCGGGATCCTGTTGCAGCAAGTAACACGCCAAAAGTACCAGCATGGACCCACTAGAAGTAGGACAGTGGTGTAAAACGGTCGGCACAGATCCAGCCGGGGTAGTAGTCATAGAACTCCCAGGGATCTGGCAAGAAGAAGCGGTGAAGCAGCTAGTGATGTCACTGTCACCGTATCAGAAAGCATAGGTGGTGGATGTCAGGACGAATTCCTCACTGACCCACGCATTAGTGGAATGGAAGGACGGAGTCCCAGAACATTTCAAGAATCCAAGTGTAGAAGCTATAGATGATCAGACTTATAGCCTGATACACGTGCTGCCGCTCAAGCCAGGAGGACGGTCTCAGACACCGAAACTGTCTCCATCACCCACCCCAAAAGTAGAAAAACAGGTTAAAAGGGAAAGTCCCGGGTCGCCATCTACCACTCTCGGCGCAGAGTTGTGCGCAGTCCTGGGGGAACTTGTGGCACAGTGCAAGAAAGATCCTACAGATTACCAGATGTCAGGATACAGAAAACTTAGAATATTCTCAGGAAGGAAACCTGTACCCTCGGGTGAAGAGGGGTTCGAGGAGTGATTAGATGGTGCCACTCAGGCCCTAGAAGAATGGGAAGTCCGAGACCACAGAAAGAAGCAGAGAATTGCTGAGAGCTTGAAGGGGCCTGCTCTAGAGGCCATACACAACCTCAAGATGAGTAAGACAGACTGTAATGCTCAGGACTATCTGGACATTCTGCAGAATGTGTTCGGTGGAACAGAGAAAATCACTGAGCTCACTTATCAGCTGGAGCACTGTTACCAAAAGACAGGAGAGAAACTGTCAGAGTTCATGAGGCGCCTGGATAAGATCCTGCATAAGATGATTCTTAAGAATGGGATTGGCCCACGGAAGGTGGATGAGGCCCGTGTTCAACAGGTAATGAGAGGATCTCAGCCCCTGGACCCCATCGCATTGGTGCTACGCACAAGACAGGACGGGAAGAGCCTGGAGTACCCTGACTTGATCCGAGTGGTCAGAGAGGAAGAAGCTATGATGGAGGAGAAGAAGAGGAGCCTACCGGTGAAGTCGGTGAATCCTCCTCCAGTGATGGTCAGGACGCCCATGACCCTGGAAAGAGACTCAGAGGTGGATACCTTGAAGTCACAGATGTCCCAAGTGTTGGGGATGCTGACCTCCCTGATGGAAAAGAAGTCAAGGGAACCAGAGAGGGAAAGTCAGAGGAAGGAGCTGTTTCCCAACACCTCAGCGCCAGCATCCCTGGAAGATTGGGGGGATGTGATTTGTTTCAATTGTGGAGGAGCTGGCCATTTCGCCAAAGTGTGTGCCAGCCCAAAGAAAAAAAAGATGAATAACCGCAAGCCGCCGGAAAACTTCAGCGGGCCCCGGTGAAGGAGTCAACCGGGTGCCCATCATCTCCAGTGAGCTCCAAACTGAATGAGAAGCACATGAAAAGAGTGGAGAAGACCCCTCAGAAGAAATGCAAGGTTCCTCAGAAGGAACACACCCCAAAGAAAGAGAGTAGTGTCCCTCAGCGGGTAGTTACAACCATTAAAAGGAGGGAGATCAATGCATACCAGGCCCAAGAGAGACTTAAGTCCAAAGAGAAATGGAAGAAAGAAAGTCAAAAGGGAAAATGCAAAGATCAAAAGAAAGAGACCCCCTTGAAGCGATATCCAGAGAAGCTGGTGGGTCCCTCCCCGATAATACCAGTTCAAGTGGAGGGAGTCTACACAAGAGCCATATTGGATACTGGGGCGCAAGTGACCCTGTTGTACCAGGACTTTTATGACAAGCATTTAAGTCACCTATCCATCCAGAAGATTGAAGAGTTGGAGATATGGGGAGATTGGTCCTAGAGGCCCTGGAGAATCAGGACCCGAATAGACTCTTACGCCACCCTTCAAAGGAAGCTCGCCTGTTGAGGAAAGAGTGGGACAAGTTACAGGTGCATCAGGGAGTGGTCTACCGAAGGGGCCCCTCTGATGACCTAGAAGACAAATGGCAGTTGTTCTTGCCTGAGAAGCACCGAGAGACAGTCCTGGTTGCTCTGCACGACAACCATGGTCACCTAGGGGCGGAAAGGACATTCCAACTCGTTAGGGACCGTTTCTATTGGCCCTGCATGAGGGCTGAAGTTGAAGAATACTGCCACTCATGTGCACGATGCATCCAGAGAAAGACTTTACCTCATCAAGCTGCCCCAATGGGCCATCTGCAAAGTCAAAGCCCACTTGATCTGGTATGCATTGATTTTCTCTGCCTCGAACCCGACCTGAGTGGACTAGGAAATGTTCTGGTAGTAACCGACCATTTCACCCGGTATGCCCAGGCCTTTCCAACCAAGGACCAGAAGGCTTCCACCGTGGCCAAAGTGCTGATGGAGAAATACTTTGTACATTATGGGCTACCACAACGGCTCCATTCAGATCAGGGAAGGGATTTTGAAAGTCGATTGATCTGGAAACTCCTGGATTCTTTGGGGTTCAAGAAGACAAGAACTACCCCCTATCATCCACAAGGAGATGCTCAGCCGGAGAGGTTCAACCGAACCCTGCTCAACATGCTGGGGACCCTAAGTAGTGAAAAGAAGCAGGATTGGAGCAACCACATAGCGGCAGTTGTGCATGCATACAACAGCAACACCAGTGATGCTACAGGGTACACACCCTATCAACTTATGTTCGGGAGAGAAGCAAGACTACCCGTAGATCTGGCCTTTGGCACTTCCATAGACCATTGTTCTGCTGCTTCCCACAAGGGATATGTCGATAGGCTCAGACGCAATTTGAAATTGGCCTATGAACAGGCCCAGGCGGCCTCGGAGCAAAGGGGGGCCCGCAACAAGAAAAATTTTGACTTAAAAGTTAGGATCCAAGATCTACAACCTGGAGACAGAGTGTTGTTGTGGAATTTGGGGATCCCTGGAAAACACAAGCTTGCAGACAGATGGAGACCTGAACCTTATGTTGTTTGCAAAAGACTGCCGGGCCTACCTGTTTACAGACTTAAACCAGAAGGGAAGGATGGGCCCTTGAAGACCTGGCACCGGAACCACCTACTCCCACTGGATGAGGCAGTCCGGATCCCCCCTGTGATGAATTCCCCTGAGCCAACTTCCAGTCTGGATACTCCCCGACCAAACACTCGGTCTCAGACCCCCCGGATCGGGGATACAGAGACCTTGGGAACAAGTGAAGAAGAGGGAGAAGAACTTGGTTGGCTTTGGCCTTCCCAGGCTCCAGAAACTTCTGCTATTGATCTTCCACCTGAAGAAGATGCTGAGGACCAGACACTGAATGCAGAAGCCACTGAGTTCATCCCGTCCAGTCCTTGGTCAGATGCTTGGGAGAGTGTCTGTGACTTACCCCCAGAGGAAGATCCAAGGGATTCCATGTATCTCCCTGCTCCGGAGTCCAGTGTTCCCGAAACAGAGGAGATTCCTAAGTCGATTCCGGAGGAGGAGCCCGTTTCAACAGAAAGTCCAAGAGGACAGAGGAAGCGAAGAGCCATAAAGCTTCCCAGAAGATTAACTTACCCACAGATGGGGAGAAGTGCAGAAGACACTGTGATTACTGCCAGAAGGAGTATGGAAGACCCTGATCCTCCCACTGTTCATTTGGTGGGAGGCAACCCCAACTCACTCTCTGGCAGAGTTAGGCAGGACACTAATGATAGTGTGACCTGTGGGCAGGAGAGTTCACTGCCTCGGTTTTGGTGGGAATTTCCTCTGTAAACATCATACGAAAGTTTGATTGATGTTGTACGTTCTGTGATTTAAGTTTATGTTATCTTTGGGGACCAAAGAGTTTAAGTGGGGGGAGTGTGTAGCGGGGCCTCCTTTAAGGCCCCGGGACTACGTTACCCAGAACCCCGTTCGGCACCCAGAGTGCAGTTGGCCACCGCAGAGACTCATGGGAGGGGGTTATTTAAGGAGGAGGGAAGGCGGAGCTCGGCCTCTTTGGACACCGCGCTGCAAGCAAGAGTTTCTTCCTGTGCGGATCTGCTGCAGTGCAAGGCCTGAAGCCTGGGCCTTGCGCAACTTCCAAAGAGCCTTCCACCCCACTGCGGAGCCTGGGTGGCATCTGACTTGTCGAGTGAGGACATCAGTTGAATCGGGGACCCGATCGTTGCAGACGCTGTGTGCGGATACACAGCAGGGTGGACGTTCCGGACTGGGATCGCGTCCGGAGTGGTGAGCGGGCACCTGCCCAGACCAATAGACTGTGCCGTGTTCAGGCCTATAGACTGCATAGGCCCACAGTTTTGTTTATCTGCTGTTCCCCGGGGGGACCGGTAGCAGGACAGAGTTGAAGTGTTCCCCCCAGTATAGTGGTTCAAGTTATTGCCTGGTTGTGGATTACAAAGTACTATTCATCAAGTGCACCACCGAAAGCTGGCATGCGAAGAAATCCCTATAGGAGGAAACTGAGATTTATTCCATGTCAGGCCTGACCGGGGTAGGAGTTAAGATATTGTTCAGTGCGCCATAGGGCGCGCATACCATAATAGCTACGCGTGGTGAAGTACCACGCAGTGCCATTATTGTGTGCTGTATTGATTTCTGCAGGGCTCTGCAAGCCAGTTGCATGTGTTGTATTCTACCTATGCTACCTTTTGAGATAAGAGTAAACTGTTAAGCCCTGTACACACGATCGGTTTGACTGATGAAAACAGAACATGTTTTAAATTTTTCCGATGGATAAAAAACCAATCGAAAAAACCGATCGAAAACTCCGATCGTCTATGGGCAAGTCCATCGGATCAAAAACCCACGCATGCTCAGAATCATGTCGACGCATGCTCAGAAGCATTAAACTTCATTTTTCTCGTCTCATCTGAGTGTTTTATGTCACCGCGTTTGGAACGGTCGGTTTTTTGACTGATGGTGTGTGGGCAAGACTGATGAAAAACAGTTTCATCGGATTTCCGATGGACAAATCTATCGGACAAAAATCCATAGGTTATCCGATCGTGTGTACAGGGCTTTATGTTTAATCCCTCGCTTCAGTGTGTTGTCTTACTGCTAAGAGATTACCCCTTGCAATAATTTTGAATGTGATACAGATATAACCCTAGACTAACTGTGCCAGAGTGGGTCGAGTAAGATTGACGGGGGTTGGTGGTACTGCACACAGGGCCCGAAAACAAATCCAGCGGCTCTCTTAACTGGGGGTAGCGCTACATAAGGTAGGGCCGGACTGATCGCTGCCCTCCCGTCCGATCGCCGCCTTCCCATCTAGAGCACCAGCTGCCAATGCTCTATACCTCATGCACAGAGGGCACAGAGAGCACAGAGAGCCCCGGTCCATGAGGCTTCTGGCATTTAAATAGGGGTAGAAGGCACAGGCATACTTTCCAGCGACACTGCCAGCAGTGTGTCACAATATTTGAGAAGCTGACAGCTGCTGTGGCTGGACGGGACTGTATGGTGTATCAAGCGGTACAATATGCTCTCAGGGGCAAATGCAGTCTGTGTTCTGGGCATTCATACTGCAGTAAACATAAGTACCGCTTGTATACAAAGTGAAAGAGAACGGAAGGGGGATTTTTACGGTGCATTTCATATAGTAATGAGAAAGCAATACAAAGAAATAATAAAATGTATCTATTTTTAATATGATTCAGCGTTAAAAAAGAGAATCAACTATGTTGTGGCAATCACAATATTGCAAAAACATCTGGATGGTCAACAATAATGAAGGTACAAGGCTGGTTGAGTTCTAAATACAGTTACACGTAAGGGTCCCGACATGTTTCACATTATCACTTCATCGGGGGACATACGGGCAAGACAGGAAAATTGCATGATACTAGACACAAATTAATTTTTTTTAAATTAAAATGATGAACATACATTAGAAATGTATTCACAAAAATTTAAATATTGTACCAGTAGTAAGAACAGTGTGCAAATAATCAACGCGTCTGCTTCCATGCAAGTAAAGACACCTACCCAGCCGGGGAGACCTTCCGAGAATGACTACCGTCCAGCAAGGGGCGCAAGTGTAGCGCCCATTTCAAATGGTTGGGACGCTATGTGTAAATTTAGGGGTATGTCTGAGCCATAGTTAGACTCAGACTTGTTTAATTGGGTTGAAATTTGGTTTCTGTTCTAGTTGTGACACTGCCTGGCAGTCATGCCCCTTGGTCGGTAGGTGGCACTGCCGCCACAGACTCAGGTTGGAATACAGGCATGACACAACTCTTTTGGTGTCCTCTTTCGGCAGCCGTGTGGTGGGCGTGGTGAACCCGCTGTGCATGCTGGGAGGAGGTACATAAGGGGCGGACGCCATTGATCAGGGTTCTCTTCTGTCCTTTTGCATGCACCCGCCTCGTGTGGCACTCATGGCCAGGGGTGCGTGTGTGTGTTCTAGCCCCGGGCACCTTCAGCCCGAGGCTACATCGCTACCGGGTGGGCCCAGTCTTGCTGGCTGGGGCTTACGCCTTGGAAAAGGATCCCAAGCTGCCCACCTGCGGGAAGCCCACTCCTAAGAAAGGAGGCCAGGGGAGGATCTGCCCCAGAGGAGACTGGCAACAGTACTGCTGTCTCAGGAGAAAGCTTGGCAACCTACCTAAGGAGGGATCCATTACTTCACAGGCCCTGCAATACGCCAATCTGGCATAAACTTCTCCTTATTGCTTGGCTGGGAGGTTCAGGACTTTAATAATCCTGTGGCAGAGGATTCCTGGACGCATCCCTAAGTTCTAATATAAAACTGATCCGTGCGACATCCCGGCTGCTAGGACCGAAAGAGACAGAACTATCCGGGTGAACAATACCCACTCAGGCTTGAGCGGCGACGTTTACAAATTATTTGTGCTTTTGGTACTGCGTGCCTGAACCTTCCCCTATACTTCTCTCGTTTCCTACTTTCTCCTCAAGTTCCTACAGCAAAGAAAATAAAGCCTTACTGTTTGGGTTTTACATCTGTGTGGACATTGGCTTTTCTAAAGACTCTCTACCCTGACAACAGAAGCCTTGGAGGTAGTTTGCATGACCCAAAACAAAACCAGCCGCTCCTTCGGGGTTAAGTGCTACACGTGGGGGCTCGAGTCCGGGATTTGCAGCTACCTCCTGCAATTGGATTACTTTTTATGTTTTTGGAAAAGTCAGCCATTGAGGAAGTTGGACTGTGTTATTGTGCTTTGAACGAGAAGAAGGGGTTAAGGGGCACAGAGCTGTTCTTTTTCTCTAACTGCGTAGTTCGTGGGCGTATCAAGAGGAAGAAAAGCCCGCGAGCTACGTGCAAGAAGAGGAAAAGGGGGAGGAGCCCCGCCACCTGCGTGTTGCACGTGGGTGCATTTGGCGCCAAGGAACAGAGAGAGTTTGGATCGAGCAAGAAGAGCAACATGTCTTCACTTCCATGGACCTCAGCCCTGTCGGGACCCCTTGTGTTTCCCATGCCTACTACCATGGACATTGCTCAGCTTGCAGCCATGCTTACTGATACGGGGATCCGGCTCAAGCTCCGGGGCTGCTTCGCGTTTTACAGATGTCGAGATGCGGAGGCCCTGGGCATGCTCTGCCCTAGATGCGATGAACTGGCTGTACAGCTGCGCCCGTTCCGACGATGCTTGTCCTGCGGGGAGTTCCTTTTTGAGGTGGACCAGCCCACCGAATCGCCCAGAGCTTGTCGGGTCAACTGGGTTAAAGGCGCCGTCGCTTTGGAGGAAGTTGCTTATACCCCTACAGTCAAGCCCACGTGTATCGCATCTGCTGCTACGGATGCATCCGGAAAAAATGCCCCTGCCGCTGCAGAGCCATCGGCGGACACCGCGCCGGACGCTGCCACCGCCACCACTGAAGTCTCCACCCCGCCAGCAAAATGGAAGGTGGGCTATGTCAAGGCCTCCCGCGGCCGCGGTCAGAGCCTGCCACAGCGCCTGCCAGAACCGGACCTCTAAAACGGAAAGATGCCCGAGAAGTCCACGTCGGGGGACGGTAAGGAGGCTGGGGGTAATACGTCTGATTCTACCCGTGTGTACCAGCCTGCCGAGAAGTTGGATTCTTCAGACATTGACTCTTCATCCGATGTTGGGGATGATGGGGAAATTGATGATATTTTCCTGAGAAAGGGTTGGGACAGTAGGAGATGTGTTACTCCGACCTGCAGCCTTCGAGAGGGATCACCCATGAGCTCTGGGGACACCACACCCCGGGTGGAAGTCCCTACTTTAACAGAGAAGGTTGTACCTGTACTGAGTAAAAGACTTTTGCTGGAGCCTACTACGGCTTTGGTCCGGAGGTCCCCGGATTCGTACGTGATGCCTAGTACGGGAAACCCTGCGTCTCTGCCTAAACTTGCACGCTTGCAGCGGATCCTAATAAAAAGGGTGGCTACCGAGTATGGCTTGGAGTTCCCCAATGTACCCAGGGAACTAATGTTCGAGATTGAGTCTTGACACGAGCAGTAGTACGGGGACGCCATCTGGGACTATCTTAAGGTACCCAAGCCGTACAGGAACTTTGATCACTCAGCTACCATGACTGACCAATTCAGGGGCTGCCGCCTGGACTGGGGTTACGGCCGGCACATTCACGCTGACCGAGTTGTACTTTGCTGCCAAGGAAGAGACGATGTGACATATATTATTACTACCCTGGACAAGCAGTGGAAATCTGTAACCCTTCCGGATCCAAGTTTTTATCTGTTACACTCTGAGATAGGAACTTGACTTTGCCGTTTGCTTTCCTGTCCTCAGTTTTTCCTCTGAACGAACTCTGGGGATTAGTCAGTTAGGATAAAGTGGTGAGAGAACGCCGTGGTCAACAATGGGATGTTTCTTTGTATTTGTGTTGCAACCCCTGCGTAACCAGTAAAAGGACGTTGTGACAATGCTGACACTAGGTGGCAGTGGTCTGCAGAAATAGAGAGACTTTATTGCTATTACAGCATTTAGGATTAGGAAAACCTTTTATGCTAGGCTTAGCATTTAAAACTTAAAAGAAGGGAACTGCTTCCTCTCGGGGAAACAGTTTGCTTCTCTGTACATAGAATGTGATAAGTGGTTAGGATGTTTGCATTTTCCATGCATGTTGTCTGTGTTTTCTTACAGGTACCAGAGCTACTACCAAGACCACCGGAGAATGGGGTGGGGTAGATAGTTAGTAATGGGTGGTGGTGTAAATTTGCATATGTAAAGTTGAAATGTCATATCTGGAGAGCTATGTCATTTGTTGTAATGTTATCTTGTGTGCTTTTCTTCCTTTTCTTTCTCCCTCCCCAAATTTTGGTTCAGGTACCAGGTCAATATTTTATATATTTTTTCCTTTTTATCAAAAAAAAACCTTCAGGATTGAAGGATTTTGATTTCCTCAGCCACTGGGGACAGTGTCTTTTGTGGAAGGAGGTGTATGTAGCGCCCATCCCAAAAGGTTGGGATGCTATGTGTAAATTTAGGGGTATGTCTGAGCCATAGTTAGACTCAGACTTGTTTAATTGGGTTGAAATTCAGTTTCTGATCTAGTTGTGACACTGCCTGGCAGTCATTCTACTTGGTCGGTAGGTGGCACTGCCGCCACAGACTCAGGTTGGAATACAGGCATGACACAGCACTTTTGGTGTCCTCTCTCGGCAGCTGTGTGGTGGGCGTGGTGAACCCGCTGTGCATGCTGGGAGGGGGTACATAAGGGGCGGACGCCATTGATCGGGGTTCTCTTCTGTCCTTATGCACACACCCCGCCTCGTGTGGCCCTCATGGCCAGGGGTGCTTGTGTGTGTTCTAGCCCCGGGCACCTTCAGCCCGAGGCTACATCGCTACCTGGTGGGCCCAGTCTTGCTGGCTGGAGGGTTACGCCTTGGAAAAGGATCCCAAGCTGCCCACCTGTGGGAAGCCCACTTCTAAGAAAGGAGGCCAGGGGAGGATCTGCCCCAGAGGAGACTGGCAACGGTACTGCTGTCTCGGGAGAAAGCTTGGCAACCTTACTAAGGAGGAATCCATTACGTCACAGGCCCTGCAATATGCCAATCTGGCATAAAGTCCTCCTTATTGCTTGGCTGGGGGGTTCGGGACTTTAATAATCCTGTGGCAGAGGATTCCTGGACGCATCCCTAAGTTCTAATATAAAACTGATCCGTGCGACATCCCGGCTGCTAGGACCGAAAGAGACGGAACTATCCGGGTGAGCAATACCCACTCAGGCTTGAGTGGCGACATTTACAAATTCTTTGTGCTTTTGGTACTGCATGCCTGAACCTTCCCCTATACTTCTCTCGTTTCCTACTTTCTCCTCAAGTTCCTACAGCAAAGAAAATAAAGCCTGAAGCCTCGTACACACGGCCGAGAATCTCGTCGTTAAAAACATGACGTTTTTTACGACGACATCCTTGGACAAGAAACTTGTCCCGGCCGAGTGTACACACGCTCATTTCAAAGAACCTGCGGTTCTTTGAATGGAGCGTACGCAGTGACGTCATCGAATACGACGAGCATGCGCTCGTCACATTCGATGCCGTCGCCGCCATCATGGTTCACCCTACCTATGCCTAGGAAGCTACCGCGCATGCGTCAAAGTCATTTCGAGCATGCGCGGGCTTCCCGGCGAACAGGTAAGTGTACACACACTCAATTTTCTCGTCGAGAAACAGGCTGACGAGAATCTCGACGAGAAAATAGAGAGCAGGTTCTCTATTTTCTCGTCGAGATTCTTGTCGCTTTTCTTGACGAGAAACCATACACACGAACAAATTTCTCGGCAAGAAATCTCTGCCAGCAAGTTTCTTGCTGGTTCTTGCCGAGAAACTCGGTCGTGTGTACAAGGCTTTACTGTTTGGGTTTTACATCTGTGTGGACATTGGCTTTTCTAAAGACTCTCTACCCTGACAACGGAAGCCTTGGAGGTAGTTTGCATGACCCAAAACAAAACCAGCCGCTCCTTCGGGGGTAAGTGCTACACAAGGATGCCCAAAGACAGGAGCTCAAAAAGTAGCCACAGAGGGCATACAAGGGCTCGGCTGAAAAATATATAATGTGGAGGTGAAGAAAGGGGGGGAGCTGGTAAAACTAGGGTAAAATGGGGGATAATGAAATGTATAACAAGTTAATGTGATAAATAGAGAAAAATATACTCACTTAAAATCAAATTACATAGGGCATGGGGTGGAGGGTGCCCGAGTTAAGATCATACAGTAAATATGACTTAGGATAACACTGAAAAAGTAAAAATTAAGAATAATGACTAGGGTATGGAAGAAGTAATTAGAAAAACAGGCAGAAAAAAACATAGAATAAAAAGGGGATAGGGATTGAATAGAGTTATAGATTGGCAAGTTAGAACAGGTCAAAAGTATATATAAATATAAAGGGATATATCACCTGACAACTGCAAACTCAAAAAAGAGCTTACAAAGCAATGAATTACAATGAGAATGCATAAAGTGATAATGCAGCTAGTAGGGATTGAGAGAGTGACGGAGATACTTAATATATCAATAACAATGAACTTGAATGCTTGCCAAAGTAATAGAGCAGAGGCGCTAGAGATGACTAGAGAGGGCTAATAGTAACAAGTTGATAGGATGTAAGGAAAAAGGGAAGAGCGCACTGGGTTTGAGAGGTGTTACACTTATCCCACCCCCCGTCTCAGACACTGAGGCAGACTAACCAGCCGGTTTAAATATGCCCTCCAACAAGTCGGCATCTGTCGTCACCGACTCAAGGTGGGCGTGAAAGCACCAACAGACATGCACGGAACCTGAAGGACCTGCCAAAAACTACATCACCCAGAGTGCCACGCACCGCGTCGCAGAGGAGGCGTGTACGTACCAACACAGGACACAGAGAATGTGTCGGATGGATGTGCGGAGACGTGGATCAGGCCCCCTCAAGCGCATACGGCGAGGCACATGGCAAGGAGCGATGTAGCCAAGATGACACAAGGCTAATGGGGAGCAAGAGATGTTATTCTCCATTAGCCTTGTGTCATCCTGGCCACATCGCTCCTTGCCATGTGCCATGCCCTATGTAATTTGATTTTAAGTGAGTATATTTTTCTCTATTTATCACATTAACTTGTTATACATTTCAATATCCCCTATGTTACCCTAGCTTTACCAGCTCCCCCCCTTTCTTCACCTCCACATTATATCTTTTTCAGCTGGGCCCTTGTATGCCCTCTGTGGCAAATTTTTGAGCTCCTGTCTTTGGGCATCCTTGCACCCCTTGCTAGACGGTGGTCATTCTCGGAAGGTCTCCCCGGCTGGGTAGGTGTCTTTACTTGCATGGAAGCAGACGTGTTGATTATTTGCACACTGTTCTTACTACTGGTACAATATTTTAATTTTTGTGAATACATTTCTAATGTATGTTCATCATTTTAATTAAAAAAAAAATCATTTGTGTCTAGTATCGTGCAATTTTCCTGTCTTGCCCGTATGTCCCCCCGATGAAGTGATAATGCGAAACATGTCGGGACCTTTACGTGTAACTGTATATTGAACTCAACCAGCCTTGTACCTTCATTATTGTTGAGCATCCAGCTGTTTTTGCAATATTGTGATTGCTACAACATAGTTGATTCTCTTTTTTGAAGCTGAATCATTAAAAATATATACATTTTATTATTTCTTTGTATTTGTTTCTCATTACTATATGAAATGCACCGTAAAAATCCCTCTTCCATTCAATTTCACTTTGTATACATACACTATGGGATGAGGTGCTAACCTGTATGGGTGTTTCTGCCAGCAGTCGGACTCTCTCTTTTTTGGTTCATTTAAGTACCGCTTGGCACACCATCCAGCCGCAGCAGCCTTTACAGGCTGTGGGTAGCAGGACTGTGCAGTGCACCTTTACCTTCCACATGCACCTAAACATCCAGTGTGCATGAGGCCTAAGGGTCTAAAAATTTCCTAGGCCACTTTCTCACTGATGTGCTTTACAGGCGCTATAGCGCTAAAAATAGCACCTGCAAAGCGCCTGTAAAGCGCCTCTTCTGTCACTCCAGTATGAAACCCAAGGGCTTTCACATTGGAGCAGTGCGCTTGCGGGATGTTAAAAAAAGTCCTTCAAGCAGCATATACACAGTATACACCGCTCCTAAAGTGCCCCTGCCCATTGAAACCAATGGGCAGCGCCGCTGAAGCGCCTGCAAAGCGCCTCGGCAGCGGCCTTTTCGGCCGCTAGTGGGGGTCTTTTAACCCCTGCTAGGAGCCGAAAAGCGACGCTAAAACGACGGTAAAGCTTTACCGCCAACGCCCCAGTGTCAAAGTGCCCTTATATCTGAATGCCAGGCAAAAGCTAAATACACAGTTAAAATAAAAATATTGGAGCTGTTTTATATGCCAAAAGATTTTTATTTCTGTCTGCCTAATGCTGGAATTGTTACAATTCTACTATGTGACATAGACTAGTGACCTACTGTAACTTTCAATGCTGCAGCTAGCAACCTCTCCTAAATCTTAGCCTGTTATTTTAGGTGAAGAAGTAAAAACAGAATGATAAGGTTATCTATCTGATATTTCAGCATAATCCCTAATTAGTGCAGAGTACTGTCCACTGCCCCATCCTCTCCCTGCCTGTGTTGCTGTACAGTGGATTAAAATAGGCTGAAATCAAGTCAAATTTTTACTAGTTGCATTTAAAAAGATTTTAGATACAGATGTATATAAATAGATGTAGTGCTCTCTTCTGGTTGCTAGGTGAGTTTTTGGCTTCATTGTAGTGAATCCGTGATTGATTGTGTAGGTCTGCTCGGGGTGTCCTGAGCTGGGAGTTTGATTACTTCTCCCTGCCTCTGGAAGAAATTTCCAGAACATAGAGCTCAGAATTTTAAATTATCAGTCGAATACTTATCATGCCCCAGCCAATCCCTGGAAGGAAGTCTCAAGAAGGTGTCAAGGAAGGTGATTAAGGTGCAGGAAGCCTAAGTAGATTGTTCTTTCCCTCAAAGGAGGGTTCCAGTTCCCCTGGGAGGCTGTTGCCCCTGGGAGATAGCCAGAGAAACAAGAATTTGCAATCTGGACCTCAGCAGCTGCTGTGCTGAAGGCTTGGAGAAGATTGCCTGAGGATTGCTTTTGATAGGAAGGTATTGCACTGAAGTCCTGGATCTGGAAAATTATCTTTTTATCTCCTAGGACACTGTGCAGAAAGACCTTGTTGGGGACTGATAGTTGTGTAAGTGCTAGTGGGAATTTAAATGCCAAGGGTTGCTTTATGGACTGCTTCTGTAGGGTCTTAGATAGACTGAACATTTCCTGCTATCTCCAGAAATCTGTATTTGAAAATGAGTGAGAAATTTGTCCTCCTATTATTGATACCAATTGTTTTAGAGTATCCTGTGACCAGTGCCGGCCGAAGACATTGTGCTGCCTGGTACCAAGAATGAAATGCTGCCCCCCCCCCCCCCCCAAAAAAAATAAAAAAATCACGCCCACCAAAATGCCCCCACATCCATCATTTTATATCATGATAACTAAAGTGGACCTGTCATGGCTCTATAAAAAGGACCTGTTATGGCTCTATTCATGTATATAGGAGTATAAAGAGGACCTTCCATGGCTCTATACATGTATATAGAAGTATAATGAGGACCTGTCATGGCTCTATACATGTACCGTATTTTCCCCGTCTATAAGACGCCCCCATGTACAAGACGCCCCCCACTTTTCCAACCCAAAATTAAGAAATCAATATTTTACACATTTTTATTTAGTAATTACCGCAGGTAACGTTTAAATACTAGTATATTATGCAGGGGTTGTTCTTCCTGTTTTCTCCACTGTCTATCATACACTCTGCGGAGGCAAGTCCAAACTGTTTCTCTGCAGCTCTATTCCCACGCTCTTTTTTGCATAGCTGGCTACATTTGGTTTGATTTGGCAGAGTAAGACAATCACTTACTTTTATTATTTTCTGACATCTTGGTCCCAGAACACTCCGGTCCCTGTTGCATCTGTGCATCTCCACTTCCAACAGGATCGCATCTGCTCACTCTCCACCTCCACCCCCAGCTTTAGCTGACGTCAGTAACATACGGCTCGTGATTGGAGAAAGCCACTTGACAAGCTATGGGCCGCGACGCACCTTCGCGGATGTCTCCCAGGCTGACCAACCGTGTATAAGACGCTGTTCGATTTACAGGCTATTATTTTAGGAAAAAATAGCGTCTTATCCACGGAAAAATACGGTTTATAGAAATATAAAGAGGACCTGTCATGGCTCTATACATGTATGTAGGAGTATAAAGAGGACCTGTCATGGCTCTATACATGTATGTAGGAGTATAAAGAGGACCTGTCATGGCTATATACATGTATATAGAAGTATAAAGAGGACCTGCCATGGCTCTATACATGTATGTAGGAGTATAAAGAGGACCTGTCATGGCTCTATACATGTATATAGGAGTATAAAAGGACCTGTGCGTAGCCGGCGGCCGCGATGTCACCGGCCACACATAGTGGATTGTCACTTGTCACAACGTCACCTGCCACACGTTGCAGATTGTCACTTGCCACAACGTCACCTGCCACACATTGCGGATTGTCACTTGCCACAACGTCACCTGCCACACGTTGCAGATTGTCACTTGCTGTGTCCCAGAGTAAAGGCAGGCAGCAGAGAGCTAATGTAATCTCTCTGCTGCCCGCACAGTGGGGGGCGGAACTGCAGTGATGCAGGGCGGGCAGTGAGAGATGATGTCATCTCTCTGCTCCCCCCGCCCGCTGTTTGGCCAGCAAGCCCGCTCACTTGCTGACTGTCCCGCCCGCTGACTGTTCCTCTGTTCTGCCCGCATGCTCCATTCACCTTGGCCCAACGCCCAGGTGAATGGAGCGCGCGGGGAGCGGAGCGGGCTGGCTGGCGGGCGGGGCGTCAATTTGCCTCACAGCGGAGCGGGCGGAACGGGGTTAGCGACAATTTGCCTCACAGTGCAGAGTAGGGTTGCCACCTTTTCGTCAAGCCAAACCCGAACACATTAGCAGCACACGCCAATATATATTTTTTTTTGTAGTACATTAAATTCATTACCTCTGTACAAAGCAATGCACAGCTATTTTTTTTTTTATTTAGTATACCCTGTACATATATTTTTGTGATTAAATAAAAATTTCTAATCATATGGAGTTAATCACAAGAGTCCCCCTTTATATCAGAGTCAACAGAGTTCTCCTTTAGATCTGAATCTGCAGAGTTCCCCTTTACATCTGAATGCACAGGGTTCTGCAGAAGAGGAGTGCAGAGGGTAAGATGGGGGCAGTATGTACAGGAGAGGAGTGCAGAGGGTATAATGGGGGCAGTATGCATAAGAGAGAAGTGTGGAGGGTATGATGGAGCAGTATGTATAGAAGAGGAGTTGAGAGGGTATGAGGGGGGCGGTTTGTACAGGAGAGGAGTGTGGAGGGTATGATGGGCGGTATGTACAGGAGAGGAGTTTGGAGGGTATGAGGGGGGGCAGTATGTACAGGAGAGGAGTGTGAAGGGTATGATAGGTGCAGTTAGTACAGGAGAGGAGTTCGGAGGGGTATGATGGGTGCAGTTAGTACAGGGGAGGAGTTCGGAGGGTATGATGGGTGCGGTTAGTACAGGGGAGGGGTTCAGGGGGTATGATGGGTGCAGTTGGTACAGGAGAGGAGTTCGGAGGGTATGATGGGTGCAGTTGGTACAGAGAGGACTTCGGAGGGTATGGCGGGTGGCAGAATGGGGGGGGGGGGATTACTTGCTGTGTCTATGGGGTGACCAGGGAGTGATGTTGGGAAGATAGGGGAAGGAAAGTGACCATGAAATGATGGGGGGGGGGGGGGTAGGAAGCAGCTCTGAGTGACGTCTGTATGAAGTGGTCTGGGGGGGTGATGCAAGCTGGGGGGAGTTGGGGGCTGAGAAGTGGTCAGATAGCGATGTATATAATAAAAAAAAAACTCATCCACTAAAAACATACAACAATAAATCATACAACAGTACTACAGATCTATGTAATGGAGCTCCCAGCACTCTGTATACCCAGATAATGTGAAGGTAATGTATGACCATTCATATAACCCTGTGGTATCCAGGCTCTGAGTCTGTACAATCAGAGGTGTGAACTCACCACATATATACAGGTTACATGAATGGTTATAAATGACTTCACATTATCTAGTCTGAACAATTGGATTGGAGGATGTTTGCACAGACTTTTCATGCTTAGAAGTGATCTGTCAAATGTGATCGGGCTGCTGCAGACCCCCCTCCCCCCCCCCCCCCCCCACACTCAAACTCACTATCTCCTCCGATTCTTCTGTCAACTTCTGTTAACCCTTCACTGCATCTCCTGAAGAAAAAACCACCTTGAAAGCAACTACTATCCACCCTAGAAAACTTCTCCCAGAAAAAATCAGCTCACCTCCTCCCTTCCTCTGGCCAGCCTGACAGGAGACAGTGAGCTCCGCCCCCCAGTTCTCACAAACACTCCGCACTGGTGATTGGGGGGGGGGGGGGAGGTTGAGTCGGAGATAACAGGGACCCCGCACTGCACGAGACTGGAGGGAGGGGGAAGAGACAGAAAGGAGTTTTTTAAATCCAGAACACACACCGCAGCCGCAGGCACAGTGTATTCTTTACAATGCCGCTGCTGCTGTTTCACAGTGAAAGGTGGAGTGGGGGAGAGGAACGGGCGGAATGGGATGGCGGGCAGGCGGCAATTTGCCGCCCCCCTAAAAGTGCCGCCTGGTACAATGGTACCATCGGGTCCCATGGTAGGGCCGGCCCTGCCTGTGACATAGCCTAAGGCTCCATACACACTATTAGATTTTCTGGAGATTTTTGTCTTCAGATTTACCAAAACCATGAAGTGCAAGGGCCTGCCTGATTGCATACAAATTGAAACTCTAATGCCGCGTACACACGGTTGGAATTTCCGACAAGAAAAGTTTGATGTGAGCTCTTGGTCGGAAATTCCGACCGTGTGTAGGCTCCATCTGACTTTTTCTGTCAGAATTTCTGACAAAAGAAATTTGAGAGCTGGTTCTCAAATTTTCCGACAGGAAAAGTTCCCATGGGAAATTCCGATCGTCTGTATACAATTCCGACGCGCAAAAAAACACGCATGCTCAGAATCAAGCAGAAGAGCCGAACTGCCTATTGAACTTCATTGATCTCGGCTCGTCATACGTGTTGTACGTCACTGCGTTCTTGACGGTCGGAATTTTCGACAAGATTTGTGTGACCGTGTGTATGCAAGCCAAGTTTGAGCGAAATTCCATTGGAAAAACCATCCACGTGTAGCGACCTCTCTCTCTCTCTCGCTTTATCAGTTATGCGGCTGTTGTCTAGGGGTCCCTGGGAGGGAGAGATGAGATACACCACGGCCCATGTCCTCCATAACTAAGAGGTGAAGGCCAGAAAATTGGGCCCTGTGCAGGTGTCCTTGAGTCAAGTCCAGTACTTCGTTCCTGACTCCTTTGCTCCTAGTAACCAGAGTTCCACACAGTGAATAGGTCCAACTCAGTTTTATTCTTCTTGCCAAACAATAAACAATTTCTTCTACTGAGTAATAATGGGGAATAGATCGAGGCACAATCATTTCCCTTCTGATGCTAACCACTGTGATGTCACCAGCGGCGGATAGTCACTGCCACTGACCATGTGAGGTAGAACGTGAATTACCTTCGCTAGCACCGCCCCTGTCAGGGGAAGGAGATCCGTCCAAGTGAGAAACAGGAGGCCTCTCTGTCACCAGCGATGCTGCGCCGGACTCTCCAGAGAAGTTCCGCACACCAGTCCTCACGAACTCCGACACGGGCACCCAAGGAATTAGGGCTCCCCTCGGATTCCTCCACCCTCGCGGAACTCAGTCGAAGGTACTGAGCCCCAGGCCTCCGCCATAGTACCTCACCCCAGGCTAAAGGTGCCTGGGATGGACTCCATCCTCGCTCCAGCCAGGTCAAGGGCACCTAGGCCTGGAACACTGGAATGCCAGCACCCAGGCCGAAGGTGCCTGTGTGCGGCCGCGTCCTCCAACTCTGAACTCTGAACCCCGTGGTAAGGGCGTCTGCCCCTTTTATCCCCTCTCCCTTTGCGTCACAGCGGGTTCCCCGTCCCGCTGTACCAGCTCCAGGGGAGGACAAAAAGGTACAGTCTTGCGGTGTGAGATAAGCCCCGGCCCAGGGTAACAGTGCCACCTGTGGGCCGCAAGGAACCTCACACCACCAGAGTCCTCCAAGAACCAGAAAAGGGTCTCGGATACCCTAGCAATCTGTGCATCTGGGTTACACTACTACCCAGATGCCTCCCCTAAATTCAAGTACCCGCTACACTCTCCCCCTGGTGATTTGACACTGGTCCCCAGTGTCTGGTACAAACTCACATCCCACAAGGGTGGTGACATAAGTTCAGCCCAGAAACCAAACTACACAATTTAGCCCTGAATTGTGCCAAGACCTGAATGGGAAAGGGAAAACTTAAAACAATATAACTTTAAAACTTTTTCAATAAAACACTGTAAATATCTCACACATTTACATTCTTCCCTCCCCCTGGCTATCTAAGGACCACCCATTCTCAGCAGCCTTGATAGACGAGTCTCCTGCAGAGGGAAAGAAAAGAAACATACATCCTACCAACATATGTGTGTTTGCTTGGAATGAATGAGTCTATCCGAAAAGAAACCCACTCACTCCAATAAGTGCTGCATAATGTCAAAAAAATAAACAATCGTTGCGCAACACTGCCACCTGGTGACAATGCTGCGGTCAAGACATTCATCACTTCCAGATGAACTTTTCTCTTCATCATTTCTCTGTGATTCTACACTAACTAAAACCCAAAGTCACTGCTTTCTCTGAAGTGATAGGAGAAGGAGGGAGAACAAAACAAAAACAGCTCCCACTTCTCCGACGAGTAGAACTGCCCAAATGCAAAAAAAAAAAACTAGGGCATAGTCCCTGTGTTTCGGTGAAAACACTCCGGAAAGTTCAGCAATGAACAGCAAACAGTACACACGGGAGTCTTTCTTGTTTTCTCCTAAAGGTAAAACCTTGGATGCGGTAGGAACACAGGCTTCAAATTTCTGTCCAAAACCTCCACATGGTACTCAGCACTTCCTCCTTCCTTGCGGCAAATCACCACTCTGTCAGCATGGATATGCCTTCCCAGCATCCACTTAGCTTTACAGTCCTGGAACTTCTTGGTGACCGTTGGTGAACAAGAAAGGTACCGCCGTGCTTGCTGTACTTAAAGTTTGTCCCACACAAAGGTATCATACCATCTTTGGCGAAAAACTTCCACCTCATAAAGCAGTTCTCGAGGCAGGTACGGGTATTTCCACCCATACTCCTGGGCAACCTTCTGGCCGAAGAGCCGCTGCAGCCTTGATAAAGGTGGCATGGTGGCCCGGTCTCCTTCTCCAGGCCGAACAATCGCTTCTGGGTGACGAGGTGCGTTCAGCACCTCAGTAGATCTGGGCCTAGGAGCCTGCAATGACTGGCGTTGCACTCCCGCGACAGGAACAGGTGAAATGGATGTTGATTCCAGAAGAGGAACTTCGGACAGGGGACCAGATTCTTCCCTAGGCGCCAAGGCCTCCACCCGAGGTGTACTATCTCCAGTAGACATGGGCAGGTCCCTGATGACACAGGATGAGGGTAGCTTCATCTTGTCCCATCCCTTCTGGTGGAAGATTTCGTCTATCTCCCAATCATCACCATTGTCAGACAATGAATCCAGGTCAGAGGTGTCGTAGCATTCAGCGGGCAGATAGTTCCCAGTCACGGAACTATCCCCCTTGACGGCCTCTACCGACTGTGGGCTTCCGCCACTTGTAACCACATAGACAGTCCCAACCCCTGGCTCACCTGGGCCTTCAGAAGAACAGGGATGTCCAGGACTCTTCCTACCGGATCCATCCAGGCCAGGCAAACGGCGGGGCAAAGCTCTTCCACGACCACACGAGGCCATCACTAGGCCGACTTTCCTCTTCGGTGGTCGGAGCAGGGAGCTGTTGGTGACCGAGGCAGCATCCTCGGATTTTTCTCTTTTCATCTCCGCTTGGGCAGTCACTTCGCCCGGATCAGTGCGCACGGGGAACGCACCAGCATCGATCTCTCCTTCCGGAGTGGCAGTCCCTGTGAGGTAGTTGAGGTGAAAAGCCAGAGGCTTTTCTGTGGATGGTTCCACCTCGAAGAGAAACGCCTTGCAGACCTCACATCGCCCGAATGGCTTCAGCTGGACTACCAGTCCCGAACAGCCGGGACAGATCACACCGAGGGCCTCCATGTCTCTGCAGGTGTACAGAGCCAATCGCCCCCGGGGCCTTAGTCTTATCCCCGTATCCATAAGCGGAGCAGCCAGAGAAGTCATGTCCATGCAAGAAAAAGCTGAAAGAAGATGAAATCCATGGAGTGGTTGAAGTCATCTTCTCTCTTCGCTGCTCCATTGCGCACTGACCCACTCGCGCCGGAATCTCCACGTGCGTACGTCCACATGGCCAGACTCCTCCCACCTTCTGCACTTGTTCGCAGGCTTTTCTCTTTCCCCGCCCACGAACTATGCAGCTATGGGTTGCCTCGTAGCGCGTTGGCCAATATGGCCGACCTACTCGGAACTCCTCCGGGCAGTAAAGTTCAAATTCAGAGACCATAAACATCCCGGACGATGCCCCCATGTGTAACGACCTCTCTCTCTCTCTTGCTTTATCGGTTATGCGGCTGTTGTCTAGGGGTTCCTGGGAGGGAGAGATGAGATACACCACGGCCCATGTCCTCCATAACTAAGAGTTGAAGGCCAGAAAATTGGGCCCTGTGCAGGTGTCCTAGAGTCAAGTCCAGTACTTTGTTCCTGACTCCTTTGCTCCTAGTAACCAGAGTTCCACACAGTGAATAGGTCCAACTCAGTTTTATTCTTCTTGCCAAACAATAAACAGTTTCTTCTACTGAGTAATAATGGGGAATAGATCAAGGCACAATCCTTTCCCTTCTGATGCTAACCACTGTGATGTCACCAGCGGCGGATAGTCACTGCCACTTACCATGTGAGGTAGAACGTGAATTACCTTCGCTAGCACGGCCCCTGTCAGGAGAAGGAGATCGGTCCAAGGGAGAAACAGGAGGCCCCTCTGTCACCAGCGATGCTGCGCCGGACTCTCCAGAGAAGTTCTGCACACCAGTCCTCACAAACTCAGACACGGACACCCAAGGAATTAGGGCCCCCCCTCGGATTCCTACACCCTCGCGGAACTCAGTCGAAGGTACTGAGCCCCAGGCCTCCGCCATAGTACCTCACCCCAGGCTAAAGGTGCCTGGGATGGACTCCATCCTCGCTCCAGCCAGGTCAAGGGCACCTAGGCCTGGAACACTGGAATGCCAGCACCCAGGCCGAAGGTGCCTGTGTGCGGCCGCGTCCTCCAACTCTGAACTCTGAACCCTGTGGTAAGGGCGTCTGCCCCTTTTATCCCCTCTCCCTTTGCGTCACAGCGGGTTCCCCGCCCCGCTGTACCAGCTCCAGGGGAGGACAAAAAGGTACAGTCTTGCGGTGTGAGTTCAGCCCCGGCCCAGGGCAACAGTGCCACCTGTGGGCCGCAAGGAATCTCACACCACCAGAGTCCTTCAAGAACCAGAAAAGGGTCTCGGATACCCTAGCAATCTGTGCATCTGGGTTACACTACCACCCAGATGCCTCCCCTAAATTCAAGTACCCGCTACACACGTTTTTTCCAACGGAAATTCCGATCGTGTGTACGCGGCATAAAGCCTTGTATACATAGTTAAATTGTCGTAGGACCAAACGTCTGATTTTTGTCTAAAGCGCATGTGCAGAATTTTGTTTAGCATACTAACTGTCTGCCAAACACGAACGTAGTGACGTACTTCGAGAGTATAAAGAGGAAGTTCATTTCTCGAGCGCCACCCTTTGGGCTCCTTCTGCTAATATCATGTTAGTAGAAGTTTAGTGAGCGTTGATTTGCGATTTTCAGATTGTTCCTGATCTTCAAATGACAGTTTGGGTGTAGGCAGTTACATTAAAAACAACACAATGGAAAATTAACAAGGGACACCAACATAGTTGTATCTTTGATCTTAAAATACGTTTGGCATAACTACATCAGTATCACGAGCAAAGCAGCTTCATTATTATCCTATTAAAGATGAGAATGTGCGCTGCATTTCAACATTTCATCAATTGCCGCATCACGAATGTTAATTCCAGAATACGAAAGGTAGTTTACAAGACCGAACTCTTCCGGGTCATTGCTTGATTCCGATCATGCGTGTTTGTACTTTCGACTTTTGTGTGACGATTTCTGTACTGACCATCCCAAAATCGGACGTTCAGCTGTCGTTCGGCAAAAATGTACTAGTCTGCTCATCCAGCTTTTGTCTGCCGAAAAAGTGAAATCGGCTGTCGAAAGCACCGTACTAACGATCCGAAAATCGTCAGACAGCTCGTCGTACGAATTTTCCCATCTGATTTTCGTATCGTGTGTACGGGCCTTTAAGGTTTGACCTCATATTATATGGTTTTGGTAAATCTGAAGACAAAAATCTGCAGAAAATCTAATAGTGTGTATGGGGCCTTGTAGGCTCGGTTCACACATATGCAGTTTGCTTTTGATTAATTTCTGCAGTGCTTTTTTCATGAGTTTTTTTAATGCATTTTGCATTTCTCATGCTTGTTTTATTTTTTGGCCAATTTGTTGTTGGGTGGATTCAATAACGCTAATTGCAAATTGAGGCAAAATCGTGGCAAAAATGGACTACATGCTTTTCTACAGCTTCTCCATTGAAGTCTATTGAAACAAAAATGCACAGTTTTGCTTTTAAAAAAGTCCCTGACCCTTTCCAAAAACGCAGCAGCTGAAAAAAGCATAGATGTGAATGTGTCCCAGAGGAAATCAGGTTAAATGGACTGTAGTACGTTTCTGCAGAAAGCAATAAAAAACACATAGGTGTGAACTAAGTCTTAAGGGCTTGTTCACAAACGCTTAACAAACGCTCCTATAGCGTTAGTATGGGCGTTAATGAGCTTTAGTATGGGCGTTAGACTGACGTTTTACAAGCGTTAATGATGAGTTAAAAATGCTCCCCAAATGCACCCCAAGCGCCCTATGGGCTAATTTGAAGCGTTTTATGAGCCTTAAAGTGCATCAAAACCGCTCCACAAATGCCTATTCCATTACAGGAAATAAAGTAATCTTAACGCCTCGCAACCACCCGTCAGGGTGTTTGCAAAAGCGTTACCATAGACTTGAATGGGAGGCGTTGAAAGGCCAAACGCCTCCTGACTAGGGATGAGCTTCGAGTTCGAGTCGAACTCATGTTCGACTCGAACATTGCCTGTTCGCCCGTTCGCCGAACAGCGAACAAATTGGGGTGTTCGCGGCAAATTCGAAAAATCTATGGGAGAAATCTAAAGTGCTAATTATAAAGGCTTATATGCAAGTTATTGTCCTAAAAAGTGTTTGGGGACCGGGGTCCTGCCCCAGGGGACATGTATCAATGCAAAAAGAAGTTTTAAAAACGGCCGTTTTTTCGGGAGTAGTGATTTTAATAATGCTTAAAATGAAAAAATAAAAGTGAAATATTCCTTTAAATTTCATACATGGGGGGTGTGTATGATATGCATGTAAAGTGGCGCATGTTTCCCGTGCTTAGAACTGTCCCTGCAAAAAATGTCATTTTTGAAAGAAAAAAATGCATTTAAAACTGACTCGCGGCTATTAATGAATTGTCGGCTCCCGGCAATACATACAAAAGTCATTGATAAAAAAAAAAAAAAAAGCGTGGGGGTTCCCCAGAATTCAATTACCAGGCCCTTCAGGTCTGGAATGGATATTAAGGGGAACCCCGCCGCAAATTTAAAAAAAAATTGACGTGGGGTTCCCCCAAATATCCATTCCAGGCCCTTCAGATCTGGCATGGATTTTAAGGGGAACTCCACCCCAAATTTTAAAAAAATGGCGTGGAGTCCCCCTAAAAATCCATACCAGACCCCTTATCCGAGCACGCAACCTGGCCGGCCGCAGGGGAAAAGGGGGGGGACGAGAGAGCGGCCCCCCTCCCTCCTGAACCGTACCAGGCCACATGCCCTCAACATGGGGAGGATGTCCCCATGTTGATGGGGACAAGGGCCTCATCCCCACAACCCTTGCCCGGTGGTTGTGGGGGTCTGCGGGCGGGGGGCTTATCGGAATCTGGAAGACCCCTTTAACAAAGGGGACCCCCAGATCCCGGTCCCCCCCTATGTGAATTGGTAAGGGGTACATTGTACCCCTACCATTTCACGAAGAAAGCGTAAAAAAATGTTTAAAAAAAACACACAAACACCTTGAAAAAGTCCTTTATTTAAAATAATAAAAAAAAACAAAAACATTCCAGCGCTGAAATCCAGTGTCCCGCGGCGATCCCGATGTCCAGCGCTGTCCTTCATTGGTTGTGCCTGAGCGGACCTGATGGGGAACTCCCTCTCAGTATTTTAAACGTATAGACCCGCCCCTTCTAAAGTTCCCCATCAGGTCCGCCCCCTCGGTATGTCAGACCCCGCCTACGTCATTGGCTTGAGCGAGGAACTTCCTTCACTGTGTAATTTAAATTTACATAGTGAAGGAAGTTCCCCACTCAAGCCAATGACGTAGGCGGGTCTGACATACCGAGGGGGCGGACCTGATGGGGGACTGCTCTCACTTTGGTAATACATGTATAGACCCGCCCCTTCTCATGTTCCGCATCTGGTCCGCTGAGTGGACCTGATGGGGAACTTTAGAAGGGGCGGGTCTATACATTTAAAATACTGAGAGGGAGTTCCCCATCAAGTCCGCTCAGGCACAACCAATGAAGGACAGCGCTGGACATCGGGATCGCCGCGGGACACTGGATTTCACCGCTGGAATGTTTTTTTTTTTTTTTTTTTAAATAAAGGACTTTTTCAAGGTGTTTGTGTGTTTTTTTAAACATTTTTTTAAGGTTTCTTCGTGAAATGGTAGGGGTACAATGTACCCCTTACCAATTCACATAGGGGGGGCCGGGATCTGGGGGTTTCCTTTGTTAAAGGGGTCTTCCAGATTCCGATAAGCCCCCCGCCCGCAGACCCCCACAACCACCGGGCAAGGGTTGTGGGGATGAGGCCCTTGTCCCCATCAACATGGGGACATCCTCCCCATGTTGAGGGCATGTGGCCTGGTACGGTTCAGGAGGGAGGGGGGCCGCTCTCTCGTCCCCCCTTTTCCCCTGCGGCCGGCCAGGTTGCGTGCTCGGATAAGGGGTCTGGTATGGATTTTTAGGGGGACTCCACGCCATTTTTTTTAAATTTGGGGTGGAGTTCCCCTTAAAATCCATGCCAGATCTGAAGGGCCTGGAATGGATATTTGGGGGAACCCCACGTCAATTTTTTTTAAAATTTGCGTCGGGGTTCCCCTTAATATCCATTCCAGACCTGAAGGGCCTGGTAATTGAATTCTGGGGAACCCCCACGCTTTTTTTTTTTTTTTATCAATGACTTTTGTATGTATTGCCGGGAGCCGACAATTCATTAATAGCCGCGAGTCAGTTTTAAAAGACTTTTTTTCTTTCAAAAATGACATTTTTTGCAGGGACAGTTCTAAGCACGGGAAACATGCGCCACTTCACATGCATATCATACACACCCCCCAGGTACGAAATTTAAAGGAATATTTCACTTTTATTTTTTCATTTTAAGCATTATTAAAATCACTGCTCCCGAAAAAACTGCCGTTTTTAAAACTTCTTTTTGCATTGATACATGTCCCCTGGGGCAGGGCCCGGGTCCCCAAACACTTTTTAGGACAATAACTTGCATATAAGCCTTTATAATTAGCACTTTAGATTTCGAACGTTCGAGTCCATTGTATTTAATAGGGTTCCAAAGTTCACACGAACATTTTGTCTGTTCGCAGGTTCTGGTGCGAACCGAACAGGGGGGTGTTCGGCTCATCCCTGCTCCTGACTAGGGTTGAGCGAACCCGAACTGTAAAGTTCGGGTCCGTACCGAACTTTAGCTTTTTCCGGAACCCGAACCCGAACCCAGACTTTGCGCGAAAGTCCGGGTTCGGGTTCGGCAATCTAATGGCGCAGTTAGAAATGCTTCAGGGGCCAGCCAATCACCTTTTGATTAGCTGGTGTGCCCTTAGAAGCCATCATAGCCATGCCTACTAATGGCATGGCTGTGATTGGTCAGTGCAACATGTGACCCAGCTTCTATATAAGCTAGAGGCACACAGCACACACGTCACTCTGCTTCAGAATAGATAGGGAGAGGATCTTGTCTGCTGCTGTTGCTTTTAGGGAGAGATTGAAAAATACATGAGTTAGTCCTGATTCTGGAATCTGAGGGAAAAGATAGAGAGACAGTGTAGTGTAGGGCCAGGTTCCTGTTGGTGCTTTCAGGGAGAGAGATTTATTATATAGGAATAGGAGTCCAGATTCAGAGATATAACTCAGCGATCTGCATAGGTTTACCTGTTTGTGTTGCAGTGCAGTCTTTTTACACTGCCATGAGCCCAGTGTCAGAGAAAATCTACCTTTTATCTATTTAAAAAAGGCACTTTATTGTGCTCTTCTCCAAAAGACCCATTAAGGGCAAAAAAAATAAAAAATTTGCATTTTATTTTGCTCGTGCAAAAAAAGACCCGTTTAGGGCAAAAAATAAATAAAAAAATTTGCACTTTAATGTACGCTTGCAAAAAGACCCATTTAGGGCCACAAAAAATATTTTGCAGTGTGTTATACATATGTGGAGGCGTGTGAAATAAACCATTTCTATATATTTGTCTTCTACTGTGCTATACTAAAAAAACATTTTTTTTTTTAATAGCATTTTCTGCAGTTCTGTAGCTGTGCGATTCAGCGGTTACGTACTGTGGGTGTGTTGTGGTCTTCCAAAAAACGCCATTTAGGGCCACAAAAAATATTTTACAGTGTGTTATACATATGTGGAGGTGTGTGAAATAAACAATTTCTATATAGTTTTCTTCTACTGTGCTATACTAAAAAAAAAACATTTTTTTGAATAGCATTTTCTGCAGTTCTGTAGCTGTGCGATTCAGCGGTTACGTACTGTGGGTGTGTTGTGGTCTTCCAAAAAACGCCATTTAGGGCCACAAAAAATATTTTGCAGTGTGTTATACATATGTGGAGGTGTGTGAAATAAACAATTTCTATATAGTTTTCTTCTACTGTGCTATACTAAAAAAAAAACATTTTTTTTTAATAGCATTTTCTGCAGTTCTGTAGCTGTGCGATTCAGCGGTTACGTACTGTGGGTGTGTTGTGGTCTTCCAAAAAACGCCATTTAGGGCCACAAAAAATATTTTGCAGTGTGTTATACATATGTGGATGGTGTGAAATAAACAATTTCTATATAGTTTTCTTCTACTGTGCTATACTAAAAAAACAAATTTTTTTTTGAATAGCATTTTCTGCAGTTCTGTAGCTGTGCGATTCAGCGGTTACGTACTGTGGGTGTGTTGTGGTCTTCCAAAAAACGCCATTTAGGGCCACAAAAAATATTTTGCAGTGTGTTATACATATGTGGAGGTGTGTGAAATAAACAATTTCTATATAGTTTTCTTCTACTGTGCTATACTAAAAAAACAACACTTTTTTGAATAGCATTTTCTGCAGTTCTGTAGCTGTGCAATTCAGCGGTTACGTACTGTGGGTGTGTTGTGGTCTTCCAAAAAACGCCATTTAGGGCCACAAAAAATATTTTGCAGTGTGTTATACATATGTGGAGGTGTGTGAAATAAACAATTTCTATATCCACTTGTCCCCCGCCCACTGTCAATTGACGGCGGGCGGAGGATACTCTCGTTCTGGGAGGACGTCATATGACGTCCTCCCTTTAAAACGAGCTAGGAGGCGCGCGCTTGAAGCCAGCGGCGCGCGCCCGCCGCGTTCATGAGGCCCCGGTGCGCGTGCCCGGCGGCCGCGATTGCCGCCGGGCACCCGCGATTGTCCGGGAAACGAGCAGGAAAGTGGGTCTCTGTGTGTAAACACAGAGATCCACGTCCTGTGAGGGAGAGGGGACCGATGGTGTGTCCCTTGTACATAGGGACAACCATCGGTCACCTCCCCCAGTCAGTCCCCTCCCCCCACAGTAAGAACACATTGAGGGAACATATTTAACCCCTTCCCGCCCCCTAGTGGTTAACCCCTTCCCTGCCAATCACATTTATACAGTAATCAATGCATTTTTATAGCAGGGATCGCTGTATAAACGTGAATGGTCCCAAAAATGTGTCAAAAGTGTCCGATGTGTCCGCCGCAATATCGCAGTCACAATAAAAAAATCGCAGATCGCCGCCATTACTAATAAAAAAATAAAAATACTATAAATCTATCCCCTATTTTGTAGACGCTATAACTTTTGCGCAAACCAATCAATACGCGCTTATTGCGATTTTTTTTTTTACCAAAAATATGTAGAAGAATACGTATCGGCCTAAACTGAGGAAAATTTTATTAAAAAAAAAAATGGGTATTTATTATAGCAAAAATTAAAAAATAGTGTTTTCTTTCCAAACTGGACGCTCTTCTTTTGTTTATAGCGCAAAAAATAAAAACCGCAGAGGTGATCAAATACCACCAAAAGAAAGCTCTATTTGTGGGAAAAAAAGGACGCAAATTTCGTTTGGGAGCCACGTCGCACGACCGCGCAATTGTCATTCAAAGTGTGACAGCGCTGAAAGCTGAAAAATGGCTTGGGCAGGAAGGGGGTTTTCGTGCACAGTAGGGAGGTGGATATAGTTCTCTTCTACTGTGCTATACTAAAAAAAAAAACATTTTTTTTGAATAGCATTTTCTGCAGTTCTGTAGCTGTGCGATTCAGCGGTTACGTACTGTGGGTATGTTGTGGTCTTTCAAAAAACGCCATTTAGGGCCACAAAAAATATTTTGCAGTGTGTTATACATATGTGGAGGTGTGTGAAATAAACAATGTCTATATAGTTTTCTTCTACTGTGCTATACTAAAAAAAAAACATTTTTTTTTAATAGCATTTTCTGCAGTTCTGTAGCTGTGCGATTCAGCGGTTACGTACTGTGGGTGTGTTGTGGTCTTCCAAAAAATGCCATTTAGGACCACAAAAAATATTTTGCAGTGTGTTATACATATGTGGAGGTGTGTGAAATAAACAATTTCTATATAGTTTTCTCCTACTGTGCTATACTAAAAAAACAAACATTTTTTTTGAATAGCATTTTCTGCAGTTCTGTAGCTGTGCGATTCAGCGGTTACGTACTGTGGGTGTGTTCTGCTCTTCCAAAAACACCCATTTAGGGCAAGATCCTAAATTTGGAAAATATGAGGAGAAGGTCAAAGGGACGTGGTGGCCCCGGTCGTGGTGCTGCTGGTGGAGCTTCTGTTGCAGGGAGAGGACGTGGTGGATCTGTGCCAGATACACGCACAAGTGAAACACCTTCCTCAGGTGCGAGTAGGCGACCGAGCCTGCGGCGGTATTTTGTCGCGCCTAATGAGGCTGTACGAATGTTTAGGCCAGGACAAGTACAGGCGATAGTAGATTGGGTTGCTGACAGTGCCTCGGGTACCTTCACATTGTCTCCCACCCACTCTTCTGATGAAAGATCAGAGTTGGCACCTGAAACCCATGTCCATCAGTCTTTCACCTCACCCCCTTGCAAATCAGCCAAGCAGTCTGAGCCCCAAATCATGCAGCAGTCTCTTCTGCTTTTCGATGACTCTGTTAGCAGGGTTTCCCAGGGCCATCCACCTAGCCCTGCCCCAGAAGTGGAAGAGATTGTGTGCACCGATGCCCAACCACTTAGGTTTCATGATGAGTACATGGGAGGACCATTGCAGCACGTCTCGGATGATGACAAAACACAGGTGCCAACTGCTGCTGCTTTTGCAATTGTGCAGACAGACAAGGAGGGCAGGGGTGAAGACTGGGTGGAAGATGATGTGGAGGACGATGAGGTCCTCGACCCCACATGGAATCAACGTTATGCAGGTGACCAGTGTAGTTTGGAGGAAGAGGCGGTGGTCGCACAGAGCCACCAGCACAGCAGAAGAGGGAGCAGGGTGCAAAAGCGGAGCGTCCGTCCCCTAGACAGTATGTCTGCTACTGCCCAACACAGCAAGGGACCGAGCACACCAAAGCCAGGTCCAAGGAGTTCCCTAGCGTGGCAGTTCTTCACACAATGTGCTGATGACAAGACACGAGTGGTTTGCACGCTGTGCAATCAGAGCCTGAAGCGAGGCATAAACGTTCTCAACCTGAGCACAACCTGCATGACCAGGCATCTAAGTGCAAAGCACGAGCTGCAGTGGAGTAGACACCTCAAAAACCAAGAAAGGTCTCTGGCTCCTCCTGCTTCCTCTTCTGCTGCAGTCTCGGCCTCTTCATCCACCTCTGTAGTAACAGTGGCACCTGCCACCCCGCAAACAGAAGATCTGCCAGCAACACTACCACCTGGGTCACCAACCATCTCCACAATGTCCCATGGAAGCGTTCAGCTCTCTATCTCCCAAACATTGGAGCGGAAGAGGAAGTACCCCCCTAGCCACCCGCGATCCCTGACCCTGAATGCCAGCATTTCAAAACTCCTGGCCTTTGAAATGCTGTCATTCCGTCTGGTGGAGACGCAGAGTTTTAAAAGCCTGATGGCATTGGCTGTCCCACAGTACGTCATGCCCAGCCGCCACTACTTTTCCAAGCGAGCCATCCCTTCCCTGCACAACCAAGTGGGGGACAAAATCAGGTGTGCACTGCGCAACGCCATCTGTGGCAAGGTCCACCTAACTACGGATGCGTGGACCAGTAAGCACGGTCAGGGACGTTATATCTCCCTAACAGCACACTGGGTAAATGCAGTGGCGGCTGGGCCTGAGGCAGATAGCAGTTTGGCGCATGTCCTTCCACCACCGAGGATTGCAGGGCGCTTCAGTTTGCCTCCTGTTGCTAACTCCTCCTACTCCGCTAAAACTTTCCTGTTTGGGGGAAAAACCCCACACCGCGCAGGAGTTGTGGAGGGACCAATGAGTGGTTGCTGTCAGTGAGCCTCAAGCCCGGCCTGGTGGTGTGCGATAATGTGCAAAATCTCGTAGCAGCTCTGGGCCTAGCCGGTTTGACACACATCCCTTGCCTGGCGCATGTGCTGAACTTGGTGGTCCAGAGGTTCCTTAAAAATTACCCCAATATGCCAGAGCTGCTGCAGAAAGTGCGGGCTGTGTGTGCGCACTTTCGGCGTTCTCACCCTGCTGCTGCTCGCCTCTCAGCGCTGCAGCGTAACTTCGGCCTTCCCGCTCACCACCTCATATGTGACGTGCCCACAAGGTGGAACTCCACCTTGCACATGCTGGCCAGACTGTGCGAGCAGCAGCAGGCGATAGTGGAGTTTCAGCTGCAGCAATCACGCGTGAGTCGCTCTGCGGAACAGCACCACTTCACCACCAATAACTGGGCCTCCATGCGAGACCTGTGTGCCTTGTTGCGCTGTTTCGAGTACTCCACCAACATGTCCAGTGCCAATGACGCCGTTCTCAGCGTTACTATCCCAGTTCTATGCCTCCTTGAAAAAACGCTTCGGGCGATGATGGAAGAGGATGTGGCACAGGAGGATGAGGAGGAGGAGGAGGAAGCGGGATCATTTCAAAGGCTTTCAGGGCAGTCTTTCACAAGTGGCTACGAGGGTGGGTTCCTGCACCAACAAACGCCAGGTACACAATTGTCCGGCAGAAAGGGCACAGTTCTGGAGGATGACGAGGTGGAGGAGGAGGAGGAGGAGGAGCCATTTTCACAGCAGGGTGGCACCCAGACCAGCTCGTGGCCATCACTGGTGCGTGGCTGGGGGGATACAGAGGACACAGACGATACACCTCCCACAGAGGACAGCTTTTCTTTGCCTCTGGGCAGCCTGGCACACATGAGCGATTACATGCTGCAGTGTTTCCGCAATGACCGCCGAGTTGCCCACATTTTAACTGGTGCTGATTACTGGGTGGCCACCCTGCTGGATCCCCGTTACAAGGACAACGTACCGTCCTTAATTCCCTCACTGGAGCGGGATCGTAAGATGCGCGAGTACAAGCGCACGCTGGTAGACGCGCTGCTGGTGGCATTCCCACCTGACAGTGGGCGTACGGTGGAAGCACAAGGCAAAGGCAGAGGAGGAGGAAGAGGTCGCCAACACAGCCGGGGCACCGGCAGCACCTCAGAAGGCAGGGTTAGCATGGCTGAAATGTGGAAAAGCTTTGTCAGCACACTACAACAACCAGCACCACCAGCTGAGATGGAACGTCTTAGCAGGAGGCAGCATTTCACCAACATGGTTGAGCAGTATGTGACCACAGGCCTACACGTACTGGATGACGGGTCTGCCCCCTTTAACTTCTGGGTCTCCAAATTGGACACATGGCCTGAGTTTGCCCTTTATGCCTTAGAGGTGCTGGCCTGCCTTGCAGCCAGTGTATTATCTGAACGTGTATTTAGCACGGCAGGGGGCGTTATCACAGACAAGCACAGCCGCCTGTCCAGAGCCAATGTGGACAAGCTCACGTTCATTAAAATGAACCAGGCATGGATCCCACAGGACTTGTCCGTACCTTCTGCAGAATAGACATGTATACCGGTGTTGTGACAAAAACTGTCCGGCCATCGGATTGTGTCCGGCCCATACTGCGAAGGCGCAGCGCTTACGCAGTACAGAGGACAAGGAGATTCACAAAATCTCCGAAGATGAACGGCGCCTGCGCAGTGAGTGCAGGTTCAAGCCCCACCATCCAAGTGGACATACGGTAGCACATAGTAACAGGGCCCCTCACGGGCTTAGTTCGATCGCCACGCTTCGGGTACGGCCTCACTTGGCTCGGCTTGAACTCACCACGCAGGCGCCGTTCGTCTTGGGAGATTTTTGAAATCCCCTTGTCCTACATACTGAGCAAGCGCAGTACAGGGTGGACACTATTTGACGGGGGACAGAATTCGACACATCACCGGCCTTACCCAGCCATTGTTGTATTTTTGAACGAGTGTTGGCTACCTCGTCCTCCTCCACCTACACAGCCACATCCACCGCCACCTCAACCTCCTACTCCATATGGGCCTCGTCCTCCTAGGTCAAGATTATAATTTTTATTTTATTTTTTTGTAGCGCACAGATCCTTTCCCCCTTACCTGCCTTTATGTTGTTGGCTCCTCGCAGGAGGGAGAAAGGCACACCACACTACCAGCCCGTACCCTCCTATATAAAGAGGTTGAGCGGTGTACTTGACGGGCCGTGTCCACAGCTGGAGTCAAAACTCCTCCAGAGGATGATTCTCACCTCTACTGTAGGTAGAGACAAGTCCTTTAATTCTCAGTAAAGTCAATGTCCACACCAGCTGAAATTACAACTCTTATTCTCTCATGGCAAAATAAACTCTACTCGGATAGAAAAGGTTAGAGCAAAGAAACAGGACAGCTTAACCACTTAACGACCGCTCACTGTATATATACGTCGGCAGAATGGCACCGACAGGCACAATCACGTAGAGTGTACGTGATTGCCTTTGTACAGTTGGGGGGTCCAATCGGACCCCCCTCCTATACAGTGAGCGGTGGCTAAGTGTCCGGAAGCGTTCCGGGATGAGGGGGCAGCCATTCGTTTCTGGCCACCCCCTCGCGATCGCTCCCGGCGAATGGAAATGCCCCCTCTGTCTGTGTCAGACAGAGGGAGCAGGAGGAAGTGATGTCATCTCTGGTGCGGCGCTCACATATACCGAGCGCCGTACAAGAGAAGATATCAGGTCAGTGCACACAACACTACACTGACACCAGGACACATAGGGACATAAATCGCCCCCTTGATCGCCCCCCAGGTAACCCTTTCACCCCCTATCACGACTGTCGCTAAGCAATTGTTTTTCTAAACGCTGTCTTAGTGTCGGTGATAGCGTCAGGTACCCCCATATATTATCTAATAAAGGTTTTAACCCCTGATTGCCCCTAGTTAACCCTTTCACCAGTGATCACCATATAAGTGTTACGGGTGACGCTGGTTAGTTAGTTTGCTTTTTATAGTGTCAGGGCACCCGCCGTGTATATAACCCAATAAAGGTTTAACCCCCTGATCGCCCGGCGGGTGATATCAATTAGGTTTTAGCGTCAGAGAGGGTCTGAGTCACACCCCAGGCAGCGTCAGGTTAGTGCCAGTAACGCTAACACCCACGCGTGAAGCATACACCCCCCTTAGTGGTATAGTATCTGAACAGATCAATATCTGATCTGATCAGATCTATACTAGCGTCCCCAGCAGTTTAGGGTTCCCAAAAACGCAGTGTTAGCGGGATCAGCCCAGATACCTGCTGGCACCTGCGTTTTGCCCCTCCGTCCAGCCCAGGCCACCCAAGTGCAGTATCGATCGATCACTGTCACTTACAAAACAAAAACACACATAACTGCAGCGTTCGCAGAGACAGGCCTGATCCCTGCGAGTCCAGTGCTGTAGGAGGTGATTTCACCACCACAGTTAAAAAAAAAAAGCAAATATGCCGAAGCATTGGGGCAGCAGGGGCGGAGGAGCGATTTTGCTCTTAATGCCGCGTACATACGGTCGAAATTCCGACGGAGGCTTGCCCGTGGAAAAGTCCGAACATGTGTGTGCGGCATAACTTTTTTGCGGGAGGATGCCCCCATGCTTCGGCATATATAAATGGTGCGTGTATGCCCATCATTGGAAGTGGGTGGATGAAGGGCGGTATTCTAATGGTGGGCATACCCACCGATCAATCTCTTTTTTCGTTCAGCCAACTGGCTGCATGAAATAAAAAGATTACAATACATGTCCAACAAGGACCAGCAACGTACTGGTATGTTGCTGGACTTTGAATGTTTATACCAGAATGATGCCTGCGGGTTTAGGTATCATCTTGGTATCATTCTTTTCAGCCTGCGGCCGGCTTTCATGTAAAAGCAATCCTAGCGGCTAATTAGCCTCTGGACTGCTTTTACAAGCAGTGGGAGGGAATGCCCCCCCCCCGGATATAAAAAGCGCCATTGGGAAATTGGGAAAGCATTTTATCACACCGATCTTGGTGTGGTCAGATGCTTTGAGGGCAGAGGAAAAATCTAGGGTCTAGAAGACCCCAGTTTTTTCAAAAAAAGAGTACCTGTCACTACCTATTGCTATCATAGGGGATATTTACATTCCCTGAGATAACAATAAAAATGATAAAAAAAAAAAAAATACTTGGAAGGAACAATTTAAAAATAAAATAAAAAAGCAAAATTAATAATAAAAAAAAAAAAAAAAAAAGCACCCCTGTCCTGCCCTGCTCTTGCCCAATGGCGAACGCAAGCGTCGGTCTGGCGTCATATGTAAACAGCAATTGCACCATGCATGTGAGGTATCACCGCGAAGGTCAGATCGAGGGCAATCATTTTAGCAGTAGACCTCCTCTGTAAATCTACTGGGGTAACCTGTAAAGGCTTTTAAAGGCTTTTAAAAATGTATGTAGTTTGTCGCCAATGCGCGTTTGTGCGAAATTTTAAAGCATGTCGTGTTTGGTATCTATGTACTCGGCCTAAGATCATCTTTTTTATTTCATCAAACATTTGGGCAATATAGTGTGTTTTAGTGCATTAAAATTAAAAAAAGTGTATTTTTTAACCCAAAAAATGCGTTTGAAAAATCGCTGCGCAAATACTGTGTAGAAAAAAAAAAATGCAACACCCACCATTTTAATCTGTAGGGCCTTTGCTTTAAAAATATATATAATGTTTGGGGGTTCAACATAATTTTCTTGCAAAAAAAAAATGTTTTCATGTAAACAAAAAGTGTCAAAAAGGGCTTTGTCTTCAAGTGGTTAGAAGAGTGGATGTAAGCTTCCTAATGTTGTGTATAAAATGCCAGAACAGTTCAAAACCCCCCCAAATGACCCCATTTTGGAAAGTAGACACCCCAAGCTATATACTGAGAGGCATGTCGAGTCCATGGAACATTTTATATGTTGACACAAGTTGCGGAAAAACGACAATTTTTTTTTTTGCACAAAGTTGTCACTAAATGATATATTGCTCAAACATGCCATGGGCATATGTGGAATTACACCCCAAAATACATTCTGTTGCTTCTCCTGAGTACGGGGATACCACATGTGTGAGACTTTTTGGGAGCCTAGCCGCGTACGGGACCCCAAAAACCAAGCACCGCCTTCAGGCTTTCTAAGGGTGTAAATTTTTGATTTCACTTCTTACTGCCTATCACAGTTTCGGAGGCCATGGAATGCCCAGATAGCACAAAACCCCCCCAAATGACCCCATTTTGGAAAGTAGACACCCCAAGCTATTTGCTGAGAGGTATTGTGAGTATTTTGCAGATCTCGCTTTTTGTCACAAAGTTTTGAAAATTGAAAAAAAAAAAATATATATATATATATATTTCCTTTCTTCATTTTCAAAAACAAATGAGAGCTGTAAAATACTCGCCATTCCTCTCAGCAAATAGCTTGGGGTGTCTATATTCCAAAATGGGGTCATTTGGGGGGGTTTTGTGCGATTTTGGCATTTTATGGCCTTCGAAACTGTGATAGGTAGTGAGGAGTGAAATCAAAAATTTGTGCCTAGAAATCCTGAAGGCGGGTGCTTGGTTTTCGGGGTCCCGTACGCGGCTAGGCTCCTAAAAAGTCCCACACATGTGGTATCCCCGTACTCAGGAGAAGCAGAAAAATGTATTTTGGGGTGTAATTCCACATATAACCATGGCATGTGTGAGCAATATATCATTTAGTGACAACTTTTTGTAATTTTTTTTTTTTTTTTTAGTCATGATTCAATCACTTGGGACAAAAAAATAAAAAATTCAATGGGCTCAACATGCCTCTCAGCAATTTCCTTGGGGTGTCTACTTTCCAAAATGGGGTCATTTGGGGGGGTTTTGTACTGCCCTGTCATTTTAGCACCTCAAGAAATGAGATAGGCAGTCATAAATTTAAAGCTGTGTAAATTTCAGAAAATGTACCCTAGTTTGTAAACTCTATAACTTTTGCGCAAACCAATAAATATACGCTTATTGACATTTTTTTTACTAAAAACATGTGGCTGAATACATTTTGGCCTAAATGTATGACTACAATTGAGTTTATTCGATTTTTCTTATAACAAAAAGTAGAAAATATCATTTTTTTTCAAAATTTTCGGTCTTTTTCCGTTTATATCGCAAAAAATAAAAATCGCAGAGGCAATCAAATACCATTAAAAGAAAGCTCTATTAGTGGGAAGAAAAGGACGCAAATTTCGTTTGGGTACAACATTGCATGTCCGCACAATTTACAGTTAAAGCAGTGCAGTGCAAAATTCTGAATTCACCTCTGGTCCTCTAGCTACCAAATGGTCCGGGGCTTAAGTGGTTAAGGTGTGGAGGAGGTCCAGGCACAAACGTAGCACATTCACTTCACTGCTTAGGTTTCTCAAACAGTTTTAGGTGCACGGTCTCTGCCACAGACCTTGAGGTTGGTCTCTGCCACAGACCGGGTGTACAAGGACCCTGCCACGGACCTGGAGAACTTTGGTCTCTGCCACAGACCAGGGTGTATAAGGCCCCTGCCACGGGCCGGGTGAATAAGGCCTCTGATACAGTCAAGATGACCTTGAGCTTCTCCTTCTACGAACCTAGCCCATATCAAGGGGAAGACATCTCTCCAGGGAGTCAACAGACCCTTCCTTCACCGTGACTCCCGCATCGGGTAATCAGAATGATCCTCCCTTCCCTGGAACATGGTCCCCTACACGAGGCGGCACCCTAAGACTCCTCGACCCTTAGCAGACTCCAGACGAAGGCTCTGGACTCCAGGCTTTACTCCCGCACCTAGGCCTCCATACCCAGGGCAGCAGGAACTCCAGGATAGTACCTCACCCCGGGCTAAAGGTACCCGAGATGGAACAGGAACACATGCACCCAGGCCGAAGGCACCTGGGCGTGGACCCCACTGGACATCAGCCCCCAGGCCAAAGGTCTGCCCCTTTTATATGCTCTCCCGGCATGCACAGCAGGTTCCCCGCCCCGCTGTACTACTGCCAAGAGGGGACACAAAAGGCACAGCACTGTATCGGCAGTTCAACCCTAGCCTACCATGGCAGCGCCACCTGTAGGCCGCAGGGAACTGCACACCAATACTGTCCCCCGAGGACAAAATGGTCCATGAATCCTACAGAATTAGGGTGTTTGAGCCTATTTACCACTCAAACACTTCCCTTAAATTTAGCACCCCGCTACATTTTTATTTCAAAGTATTTTATTTTCCCACTAGCTTATCCATTAAATTGAATAATTTATTCCAGAAAGGGCGTATTCTGGGGCATTCCCACCATATGTGTGGCATCGTGCTGTGGAGTTTCTGAGGTTCTTAATGACTTCCCGTACCTCTTCTGCCGAAAAGGGGGCCTCCAGCATATTTTTTTTTTTATGTTATTTTAAGTTATTTCCCTATCCACATTTGTTTGCAGAGCACTTGCCATGCTCTTAACAACATTTTGCTGCCATTTGCAGCCCTCTAGCCCTTTCCATTACTTTTTTAGAGCCTTTTTAGTCCTTAGAAGTCCGGGTCCCCATTGACTTCAATGGGGTTCGAATTCGGGTTCGGGTTAAAGTTCGGTCCCGAACCCGAACTTTTTTCCGAAGTTCGGCCGAACCCGTCGAACCCGAACATCCAGGTGTCCGCTCAACTCTACTCCTGACTCGACATGAGGCTTCAATTTTGAAGTGACACGACGCCAACACTTTATGTTTTGATAGTGTGAACAGCACTGTGTGCTGTCTATTGTATCATTTGCATAGGCGTTTGAGGGGCGTTTTTAACGCTCCTCAAACGCCTGCTTTTATTACCAGTGTGAACTTAGCCTAAAGTGCATCTTAACAAAAAAAAGAAATATGTTGTTGCACATGTTCCTGTAATGTCAAAATATTTTCTTTTTTCAGTTCACTTATACCCAGTGATTCTACTAGTAAGGTATTTTCACAAGAACTTCCTTTCCTAATGCCCCGTACACACGATCGTTTTTAATGTCATTTTTTAAACCGACGTTTTTCTCCTCGTTTTTTTTCATGTTTCCTCTCAAGCCTGCCTTGCGTACACACCATCATTAAAAAAAACGATCAAGCAAAGCGCAGTGACGTTCAACACGTACGACGGCACTATAAAGGGGAAGTTCCGTTCGAATGACGCTACCCTTTGGGACGCTTTTGCTAATTCCGTGTTTCCGCGTGTTAGTAAAAGTTTGGTGAGAGACGATTCGCGCTTTTCAGTCTTCGTGCTTTGAAGATCGTTTTCGGGAGTTCAGATTGCGCCTGTGGGTTCGTATCTGTTTAGCACTGCTTGTAGTCAGTTCGTATCTGTTTATTCAGTGCGGCCTGCTCTTCACGTTCGTGTTTTTCAGCTTGTTCTTCATAGGCCTTGCTGTTCTTCCGTGCGTTCTTCTAGTTCGTTCTGTTCAGCCGACCGTTATCTAGCCATGTTGCGGCTACGTACTCGTCGTAGAGTTCGTGCTGTAGTTGGTGCAGGGGTTCATGCTGTTTTCCGACTCCATGCCATGAGCAGGGTCAGGAGTTCATGGACCAAGAATTGGTTGCTCCAGCGGCACCAATTCTGTCACATGCCTTTGTTGCGGGAGATCAGGGAGAATAATCCTGATGATTTCAGGAATTTCCTCAGGATGTCTGACCCCGTATTTCAGCAGCTGTTGGCTTTGGTGTCCCCCTATATTACCAGGCAGGACACCGTTATGCGGGAAGCCATCAGTGCTGAGCAGAGGCTCATCGCCACGTTGCGATACCTGGCTACTGGGAGAAGCCTGCAGGACCTTAAGTTCTCCACAGGCATATCCCTCCAGGCTCTGGGGATCATTATACCAGAGACTTGTTCTGCCATCCTTCAAGTTTTGCAGGAGGACTATATTAAGGTAAGTGTTCTTCTTCAAAAATTCACATTGTATGGTTTTTATTTTTGGATATTTTTAATTTGCTTTATTTGCAGTCCCTAATTCACATGATTCTTAGCTGCAGGGAATGTCCCCTTTCTCCCCATGTTTTATTATTTAAAGTTTGGGGTTTGAGGCCTACCTGTAAATTTGGCTTACCTAACCTCTCCAGCATGCTATCCTGGGGCCATACCTACCTTGCCTAGTCATTTCCATGTTTTTTATTATATGTTCCATCGTAGTGCTTTACCCAAAACGCACCCTAAATTTTGCCTAGGAATGTTTCATTTTTGTTAACTTCAATACAGAGTGCTACAGCCTTCATGTGTGATATTCCCAACTCATCTTCAACCCCCCCCCCCCCCCCACATAATGTTTTTTTTTTTGTTTTTTTTTCTTGCTTCCAATTTTTTATGTATTGAACAGTTTCTACCAATGTTGGCCATGAATGTGTGTATGAAATCAGCTTTCAATGTTTCTGGCTCCAAGTATTAATTTGTTATTTCTTTAATTCCACAGTTCCCTTCTTCGCCACATGAATGGCAGAATGTGGCTTCCGAGTTTGCCCAGCGATGGAACTTTCCGAACTGTGGAGGAGCCATCGACGGCAAACATGTTCGGGTCGTCCCACCACCCCATTCGGGATCCTTTTATTATAATTATAAGGGGTTCCACAGCGTCGTGATGATGGCAGTGGTGTCGGCCACCTACAAGTTCCTCTATGTGGACGTTGGCAAGAATGGCAGGATGTCTGATGGAGGAGTTTTTGCCCAGACAGAGTTTGGAGAACGGCTCCTTTTGGATCTGCTGGCCTTGCCACCAGCGGAGCAGAATGTGGAGGGACTACCTTTTGTGTTTGTGGCGGATGAAGCGTTTGGCCTGGGACCCCATTTGATGAGGCCATTCCCGCAACGCACCCTCACCCCTGAGAGGAGGGTTTTCAATTATCGGCTGGCCAGAGCCAGAAGGGTGGTGGAAAATGCGTTTGGGATCATGGCCAGCCGATTTCGCCTCTTCCTTACCTCCATCCACCTTGCCCCATACAAATGGAACCATGTGGTTATGACGTGCTGTGTGCTGCATAATTTCCTAAGGGTGCATTCAACGAGTTATATATCTTTGAGTGGGCCTGAGGCCTCTTTAATCAATGCAGAAACTTTGGTGGCCCTAGAACCTGGCCGTCCTGGCTTGGCCCCCCCCCCAACCGGACGTGAGGTCCGTAACCAATATGTGGACTATTTTATGGGTAGGGGGGCCATTGAAATGCCAGACAATCTATAATAATTTTAGACCAAAAAAATAAAACTTTTTCTTGAGTAAAGATTGGTTTGTATTTTTTATTGTATAATGTTTGATGTTTCTGGTAGGTTTACCTAGTGCACTTGTTTTGCCATGTGGATTAAACAATCTTTTAATTAGCCTTCATTGTCAGTGTAAACACCAAACATTGATTAGTTCACTCAGCACCACATTTACATAATGAAGCCACAATGATTTGTTATGTAAAAATACCTTTATTTTTTTTGTTTAGGTGGGCAACTTCCTTAGAAATGTGGATGTTCCCTTAATTTCGGGTGTATTAAAACGCATGACCAGCCATGCATAAACAAACTATATTTCTCAAAATTTTGAAAAAGCTAAACATGTGCTAGTCATTAAAGGGTAAAATAACAAAAAAACATAGAAAACGCTGCAAGTAAAACGTTATTTGGTGTAAAAACATTAGACACGCCCAAGCACAGCCATGATATTTTGGAGCCTTTCCTCCACCCGCTTTGTATTTGCCCTGATCTCTAGCAAGTCTCCCTTAATTTTTTCGAGGTCACGACAGCAGACCATCAGGTATTGGATCAGGATCTGGGCACTGTGATGTGTCAACTTATTGGGGTCTTCGGCCAGAACTGCACCTAAATGTAAAAAGAAATATGTAGGATAGAATATGTAGGCCTACATCTATTTAACATGCATGTGTCTGGTTTCTCTCTGACCTGTGGTGGTGCCACTTTCCACTTCCACAACATCACATTCCTCTCCATCCTGGGGTTCTGGGGGTATTGTTGTAGGTATTGCAATTCTCGTCTCATCTGAGGTAGCTTTTCGAATCCCTAGGGAGATTGAAATAAAAGGAATAGTGTCATTAGTAGCGACTCAATTTTGCTAAAATAAGAAACATGAAAAAAAACTTTGTAATCATTCTTTTGAAGCATGCTCCATTTTAAATTTTACCCCCTGTGCCAACCGGGACAAATGATTGGATACATAGCCCAAAACAGAGCATATACATTTTGTACACAAATTTGAAACATTGTAACACCCCAAAGTATCTACACTGGATCACCTGTGTGTGACTCCCTCAAGCTTTTGGGCTTTAGGCCCACACTTGTACTACTGCGTTCAGATGTTTCATCAGCTGCTGAGCATTCACTCCCTTTAACATTACCATGCATATCGTTTTTTCAAATGAACAAATGTCCTTTGGATTAGCACACCAAAAATAAGTGTGGCCCAAATTTACTCCCCCAAATAAACCAAAATACATGGGTGTTCACAGTGGATGATCCTAAAACATCGTTTGAGGAACTGTACGGAGAAAGAGGTTTAATACGTCCGTTTACTGTGCGGACGAACCTGAAAGATGGTATCTTTCAGTGTACTATATGAAAGTTAAAAATACACGACAGAATACAAGAAAATAATATGTACCATGGAAACTCAAAAAAAAAAACTTACTTTTTAATATAACTTTCTTGATTCTTTTATATTGGTCGGCCTCCCGCAACTTCAGATCTGACCATCGTTTTCTGAGCTGTTCCTTCGTTCTGCACACCCCGAATTTTTTGTGGAGACTTTTGACCACTTTGCCCATAATTCTGGACTTGACCAGATTAGGCCTTTTATACGGACCATGCTTGGCATCATAATCCTCCTTCTTTAAAATGGCGACCATCTCCACCATTTCCTCGAATGACATGTTGGATGCCTTATATCTCCTGGGTCTTGATTTGGGCTCCTCTGTAATTTCATCCTCTGTAGAGGTAATCTCAGCCACCTGTGTCTCCGCCATGTTTTGTTCAGCACTACGAGCGAGAAGGGGCGGGGAAAGTACAATATCGAACGTCAGGGGCGGGGAAAGCGTGCGGAGTTTCACGCATGCGCTGTGTATATCAAGTGAAGATCCATGTCTGGGAAATACGTTCATTTGTCGGGAGAGGGAGTTAGCAACGAACGTCGTGACCAAGGTACCTAACAATTTTACTTTTTGAGGTTCATCAGACGAGGAGATTTGTGTGCTCAAAATATGTAGACAATGCACAGTTGAGGAATGTTGCCTGAAATATATATTTTTTTTGGTTTCTCGCTTTTACAGATATCATGAATACTTTTAAAAACCCAGACTTCATGGGGGAGTTCATCGACAAATGGCAAGAGCTCCCTATATTATGGCAAACAAAAAGTGGCGGTAATAAAAATAAAGACGCCAGGAAAGCAGCACTGGAGAGCCTGCTTGCATTTGTGCAAACAAAGATACCCACAACAACTCTCCAAGATGTCAAAAACAAAATTGCGAGCATCAGAGGGACATACAGGACCCAGAGGACTATGGTCCTGAGGTCCCAGAGGTCGGGTGCACCAGCAGATAAGGTTTATAAACCCAGTCTGTGGTACTACAGTAAGCTTGCTTTTCTGGATGACCAGCTGGAAGTGCGGGAATCTCTCTCCACCCTTCCCCCCAGAGGTCAATCCAGCCTTCCTTGTACCCAGCCCTCCAGCCTTCCCTGCAGCCAGTCCTCCAGCCTTCCTGTCAACCCTGCTCTGGCTTCCTCTGAGGATCAAGATCAGGGCCTTGAGGAGGCAGATTTGGAGATATGGAGCCAGGTAAAGTATTGATATCTATATTTATATCGTACAAAATTGTAGAATTTAAATAGATGTTAGTATTGTTAAAGGTATGTACACTTCTACCAATAAAGTTTGTGAAGAGCAAGATACAGTAGTGGCCTAATTTTATGTGCACAAGACAACAAAACCAGGATGCGGAATCAATGAAAATGACATAACTTTTGGCATTGATTTCAACAATGTCTAGAGGTGAACAATGTCTGTGAATGATGATGTGGCAAAATAAATAATGTCCCTTTCTTTTTTTACAGCCAGAGCAGAGCCAGGAAGAGGGTGATGTTGGGGATCAGGAGGAGGCAGGGCCCAGTGGCACCCAGGAGGAGGCTTGGCCCAGCACAAGAGCCCAGATGCCTCCCCTGGTAGTTAAACCACGAGGGCCAAGGAGAGGTAGGCAGGTGGAGGAGGAAACCAGGGCCTTCCTCAGAGAGGCAACAGCGGCCCTCAGAGAGGCACCCTCTGTTGATGAGGGATTTGCCGCAGTCCTCGCCCACAAACTAGGGCAAATGGAGTTGCAGCAAAAAAAATTCAGTGAGACCCTGCTATTGAAAGTCATCAATAAGGGCGTGCTGGGTGAACTCACTAGGTACACGGACATAACGGAGGTTGTCCCTACTCCTCCACCTCCTCCTCCTCCTCCTACTACTCCTCCTGCCACAACCTCTCCTCCTGATCCCCAGCCTCCAAGGAAGAAACCAACCAAGGCTGCAGAGAAGGCTGGAGAGAAGGCTACAAGGAAGAGGAGAAAATAATGCCTGCTGTAGTACCACAGACTGGGGACATATAGGACTTATCTGCTGTGGCTCCTGACCTCTGGGAGCTCAAGACAAGATTGGGCTCATTTTTTTGGGGGATCTAATCTCTATTTTGGTTTGGACATCTTGTATGGTTGTTGTGGGGTCAAAGGGATGCACAAATGCAAGCAGGCTCTCCAGTGCTGCCTTCCACTTTAATTTGTTAATGTTCTGAAATAAAAAAAATTTGAGTGCCCTTAAAATACTTGACTATGTGATTTGTATTTCAAAAGAGAGCTTGCTAGGGAGCAGGCAGGGACATCTCAAATTATATTATTGTTATTATCAGGGGACACAAACCTCCCTGAGGCCAAATGAGACACATTTGGAAGGTTGTTGTGGTAACTTTACACAAGAATAATTTAAGCCAAAATAATAAAAAAAAGGCCACAAAAAAAAAAAAAGTAAAATTAAATTTAAAGAAAAAAGGAGAATTACATTATTTTATTATTAGTAGTATTATTTAGGAGGGGGGTGCGGCTTATAAATAATATTTTATAATCATTAGAGCAATTTGGAATTACTTTAGAAACAAGTTTGGCATAACTCTCAATGTCATTATCAAAAGAGGGTAATTTTAAAGCATTATCAAAAGAAGAACGGAATGCGCAGCATTAAAACGATGCTATTAATTCCACCGTGACGAATGTGCCATCTCCATTTCCAACATTAGCTTTACCAAAATGAGCGCTCCCGTCTCATAGTTGCTTCGGAGCATGCACGTTTTTTTTCACGTCGTGAAAGCATACACACTATCGTTTTTCACGTCGTTAAAAAAAACGACATGAAAAACGACGTGAAAAAAGAGAGCATGTCCGGAATTTTTAATGGCCGTTTTTCACGTCGTTAAAAATGCTCTGGAGCCTACACACGATCATTTTTAATGGCCATTTTTTTACACACGATCGTTTTTCATGCCGTTAAAAATGCCATTTTAAAAAATGGCCATTAAAAATGATCGTGTGTAGGCTCCAGAGCATTTTTAACGACGTGAAAAACGGCCATTAAAAATTCCGGACATGCTCTCTTTTTTCACGTCGTTTTTCATGTCGTTTTTTTTAACGACGTGAAAAATGATAGTGTGTATGCTTTCACGACGTGAAAAAAAAACGCGCATGCTCAGAATCAAGTATGAGACGGGAGCGCTCGTTCTGGTAAAACTAGCGTTCGTAATGGAGATAGCACATTCATTGCACAGTAACGGACTGAAAAGCGCGAATCGTCGCTCAACAAACTTTACTAACATGAAGGGTGGCGCCATTCGAACGGAACTTCCCCTTTATAGTGCCGTCGTACGTGTTGAACATCACTGCGCTTTGCTTGATCGTTTTTTTTAATGATGGTGTGTACGCAAGGCAGGCTTGAGAGGAAACATGAAAAAAAACGAGGAGAAAAACGTTGGTTTAAAAAATGACAGTAAAAACGATCGTGTGTACGGGGCATAAGGCTTCTTTCACACTGGGGTGGTGCTGTAGTTTTAGCAGAGCTTTTTCGGCCCCTGCTAGCCAGGGCCGGACTGGGAATAAAATCCAGCCCTGGAAAAAAATTCATACCAGCCCCACAGCATTATTATACCAGCGTAACAGCATAACGTCATTATTTTCTTGTTCATGAAAGGGAAAACCATACATTTTAAAGCACATTTGAAGAGCGTATTATATATAGATAAGACAGATATGAAATCACATAGGGCTTTATATATATGAATGCAAATTCCAGTTAAAAGTGGTCAATCATCATGTGCTCCCTTTACATAATCGTATTCACTCCCCCCTTACATCAGTGACCCCCTCTCAGGTGCGCCGTGCATGGCTCAGTCAGTCGGCTCCAGCTCGGTGGCTCTGGTTTTATCCTATATAGTCTCTACAGTCCACACACTTCTCCCATGACCCCCATCCCGGCAGTGCTCCCACTCTTGACTCCTCTCCAGACTCCCTCAGAGACTGCAGACATGATATAGGAGATGGTCAAAGGCTGCAGACACAAGATCTCAATGCAGCCTCACCAGTGCCCATCAAATGCAGCCTCATCAGTGCCAATCAAATGCAGCCTCACTGTGCCCATCAATGCAGCCTCACTGTGCCCATCAATGAAGCCTCACTGTGCCCATCAATGAAGCCTCACTGTGCCCATCAATGCAGCCTCACTGTGCCCATCAATGCAGCCTCACTGTGCCCACCATTGCAGCCTCACTGTGCCCACCATTGCAGCCTCACTGTGCCCACTATTGCAGCCTCACTGTGCCCATAAATGCAGCCTCACTGTGCCCATAAATTCAGCCTCACTGTGCTCATGAATGCAGCCTCACTGTGCCCACCATTGCAGCCTCACGGTGCCAATCATTGCAGCCTCACTGTGCCCATCATTGCAGCCTCACTGTGCCCATCAATGCAGCCTCACTGTGCCCATCATTGCAGCCTTACTGTGCCCACCATTTCAGCCTCACTGTGCCCACCATTGCAGCCTCACTGTGCCCATAAATGCAGCCTCACTGTGCCCACCATTGCAGCCTCACTCTGCCCACCATTGCAGCCTCACTGTGCCAATAATTGCAGCCTCACTGTGCCCAGCATTGCAGCCTCACTGTGCCCATAAATGCAGCCTCACTGTGCCCATAAATGCAGCCTCACTGTGCTCATCAAATGCAGCTTTACTGTGCCCATGAATGCAGCCTCACTGTGCCCACCAATGTAGCCTCACTGTGCCCATTATTGCAGCCTCACTGTGCCTATCAATGCAGAATCACTGTGCCCATCAAATACAGCTTTACTGTGCCCATGAATGCAGTCTCACTGTACCCACAAATTCAGCCTCACTGTACCCATCATTGCAGCCCCTCCTATGCCCCATGTCCCAGTCTGCAGTCCCTGTCTGTGGGAAGGTGTGTTGTTGATGCTCGGTACGGTACCTTCTATGCCGGCAGGATATCCATGATCGCCATCAGCAGGCAGGGTCTGTTCTAGTTTTGGATGGGGACAGTGCTCCTTCCAGAGGATCTGTTTGCTGTGAGATGGAGTGGTCCCTGGCCACCTGCACCTTCAGCCGTCCTCATTTTCTGCCCCCAGACAGCCTGTCCTCTGGTCCTGGGGAAGTGAGAGCACTGGGAGGGAGCTGGAGAGAAGGGGGAGCGGAGAGCACTGGCGGGGTTGGAGAGCACATGGATGGGGGCAAAGAGCAGGGGGAGTGAAGATCACAGGGGTGGGGAGCGGAGAGCGCTGGGGGGGCTTGAGAGCACTGGGGGGGAGCCAAAGAGAACAGGGGTGGAGAGCATGGGAGGCTGAGAGGGGGGGCTGGAGAGCACTGAAGGGGCTAAGAGTGTGGGGGGTAAAGATCACTGGGGGGATCTTGAGAGCACTGGGGGGGGCAGAAAGAACAGGGGTGGAGAGCACGGGGGCTGGAGAGCACTGGGGGGTACAAAGAGCAGGGGGGAGTGGAAAGCACTGGGGGGAGTGGAGAGCTATGGGGGAGCTTGAGAGCACCAGTGGGGGCCAGAAAAAACAGGGGTGGAAAGTACGGAAGAGCTGAAGAGCACTATGGTGGGTGGAGAGCACTGGCGGGGTTGGAGAGCACATGGGTGGGGCAAAATGCAGGGGGGAGCGGAGAGTAGTACAGGGGTGGGGAGCAGAGAGTGCTGGGGGGAGCTTGAGAGCAATGGAGGGGGAGCCAAAAAGAACAGGGGTGGAGAGCACGGGGGGGGGGGGCTGGAGAGTGATGGGTGGAGCTTGAGAGCACTGGGGTGGCAGAAAGAACAGGGTTGGGGGCTGGAGAGCACTGTGGGGGCAGAGAGCACTGGGGAGGGGGCTGGGAGTGATGGGGAGAGCACTGGGGGAGAAAGAACAGGGGTGGAGAGCACTGGGGGGGAAGAACAGGGGTGGAGAGCACTGGGGGGGGAAGAACAGGGGTGGAGAGCACTGGGGGGGGGAAGAACAGGGGTGGAGAGCACTGGGGGGGAACAGGGGTGGAGAGCACTGGGGGGGGGGGGACAGGGGTGGAGAGCACTGGGGGGGGGGAAGAACAGGGGTGGAGAGCACTGGGGGGGAAGAACAGGGGTGGAGAGCACTGGGGGGGCGGAGAGCACTGGGGAGGGGGCTGGGAGTGATGGGGAGAGCACTGGGGGGAGAAAGAACAGGGGTGGAGAGCACTGGGGGGGGAAGAACAGGGGTGGAGAGCACTGGGGGGGGAAGAACAGGGGTGGAGAGCACTGGGGGGAACAGGGGTGGAGAGCACTGGGGGGGGAGAACAGGGGTGGAGAGCACTGGGGGGGGAAGAACAGGGGTGGAGAGCACTGGGGGGGAAGAACAGGGGTGGAGAGCACTGGGGGGGGGAGAACAGGGGTGGAGAGCACTGGGGGGGGGAAAGAACAGGGGTGGAGAGCACTGGGGGGGGGGAAAGAACAGGGGTGGAGAGCACTGGAGGGAGGGAAGAACGGGGGTGGAGAGAACTGTGGGGGGGGAAGAACAGGGGTGGAGAGCACTGGGGGGGAAGAACAGGGGTGGAGAGCACTGGGGGGGGGGAAAACAGGGGTGGAGAGAACTGTGGGGGGGCTGGAGAGTGTGGTGGGGGGGAGAGCACTGGGGGGGGAGAACAGGGGTGGAGAGCACTGGGGGGGGGAGAACAGGGGTGGAGAGCACTGGGGGGGGGGAAGAACAGGGGTGGAGAGCACTGGAGGGAGAGAAGAACAGGGGTGGAGAGAACTGTGGGGGGGAAGAACAGGGGTGGAGAGCACTGGGGGGGGGGAGAACAGGGGTGGAGAGCACTGGGGGGGGAAGAACAGGGGTGGAGAGAACTGTGGGGGGGGCTGGAGAGTGTGGTGGGGGGAGAGCACTGGGGGGAGGGAGAACAGGGGTGGAGAGCACTGGGGGGGGGGGAAAGAACAGGGGTGGAGAGCACTGGAGGGAGAGAAGAACAGGGGTGGAGAGAACTGTGCGGGGGGGGAGAACAGGGGTGGAGAGCACTGGGGGGGGAGAACAGGGGTGGAGAGCACTGGGGGGGGAGAACAGGGGTGGAGAGCACTGGGGGGGGGAAGAACAGGGGTGGAGAGAACTGTGGGGGGGGGGGCTGGAGAGTGTGGTGGGGGGGAGAGCACTGGGGGGGGCCAGCAAAAGAAGTTGGATAGGAGGAGAAGCAGGGCGGCTACATATAGAGGAATTGAGCTTTCTATTGTCCTCCATACAGCCGCAGAATGCTTGATTCTCCTCCTCTCCCTCCTGCAAGCATTCAGCGGCTGCATGGAGGACAATAGAAAGCTCAATTCCTCTATATGCGGCCACCCTGCCGAATCCAATCCTCCTATCCAGGCACATAGGGCGGGCTGGACGGCGGGCATCTCCTCATGTGTATTACAGAGCTGGCTGAGTCTGTGTGTGTTCGGCGGCGGGCGGCACTGTAACGCGGTCCCGCCCCCCCTAGACCGGCTTGTGTGATAGGCTTAACACTGATTCTATCTACTATCACACGAGCCAGTCTAGGGGGGCGGGACCGCGTTACAGTGCCGCCCGCCGCCGAACACACACAGACCCAGCCAGCTCCGTAATGCACAGGAGCAGGAGACTGAGGAGAGAGGGGACAGGGAGCACTGCAGCAACTGAAACCGGCCCCAGGACAGGCAGCCTACCGGGAAATCTCCCGATATCCCGGTAGGCCAGTCCGGCCCTGCTGCTAGCGGCCGAAGAAAGCGTTAAAAGCGCCTATGTTGCAGTGCTTTTGAAGCACTTTGCAGGTGCTTCGGCAGCGCTGCCCATTCATTTCAATGGGCAGGGGCGGTGGAGGAGCGCTGTATACAGAGCTCCCAGACCGCCCCAAAGATTCTGCTTGCAGGACTTTTTTTCCCGTCCTGTAAGCGCACCGCCCCAGTGTGAAAGCACTCAGGCTTTCACACTGGGGAGGCTTGAGAGGCGCTTTTCAGGCGCTTTATAAGTGTAGCGGAGTGTCACTTTAAGGAGCTCAAAAGACTACTGTACCCAGTGTGTAGCGGGACACCCACAGTGCATTGCCCGGCGCAAGGTCTGCTGGGGAAGGCCTATTTAAGGAGGAGCGGATCAACACGCGGGTCTCTTTGGACGTCGCCCACCTAGCAAGTGGAGCCTGCGCTGGGTCTGTCGTTGGACTGGGTCTGAGAGTTGGGCCTTGTGATCCAAAGAGCCTTCCGGCCTTCACGGAAGAACCCAAGAGTCACCTCGTCCATCATCCTTCCAAGGACTGTCTGGAGGATCGGAGACTACGGGAGTCGTGAGACTGTGTACGGGAACCCAGTTACGGAAGTCGGTTGTACGGACTGGTCCGGTCGGGTGAGAGAGCACTTGCTCAAGGATTATTTGACTAATCTCTAGGCTCAGTGTCCCCCGTTCAGGGGCCACAGTTTACCGGAGTGTTACATTGCACGTAAGAGGGACCGTGTGTTGTGCAGCAATAGTTGAATCCTTTATTACATATCAAGTAGATGACTGTTCTTTTACCTGTGGATTACAAAATACCCTTTTTAAGTGCACCACAATTGCTAGCGATCTCTCCCAACGGAGCACCGTATCTGCAATAGTCAGGCCTGACTTTAAAGTAATTAGACACTGTTTGGGCGCCATCTTTGCCCACGAGGGGGAAGCTTGCGAGCGTAGTTGATTGACATTGAGTGTGTGAAATACTGTTAGAACTTATTACTTGATTATATGCTTAATAGTTAACATTGCAGGGCTCTGCATAGGCATATGTACTATTGTCTAACTTTATGCTTTATACTCAGTAAAACTTACTTGTGGTTAAGCAAATACGCTGTGTGGTTATATGTTTATTGCGGTATTGTGATCCCCTTAGCTAATGGGTTCCACAATCCCATATTTACTGCTATCTGTGCCAAGGGAGGTTAATGCCAGTTACTGGGGGTTGACAGCAGTGTGTTACAGGCCCAAAATCTATATCAGCAGCCCTCTTAACTAGGGGGTGTGCTACACGTGGGGGCTCAGAGTCCGGGATCCTGCACGCTGCAATCAAGCCTGCCAGAAGTACCGGCATGGATCTTTTAGCAGTGACCCAGTGGTGCGCATCAGCCGGTGCTTTTCCAGACAAGGCTGTTGTCATTGAACTTCCCGGGGAAGACTTGTCCAGAAGCGATGTAGAGTGGCTCATGGAGTTACTGTCCCCGAGTCAGAAGGCATGGTTACTTGACTTCAGGCCAGACGAAGAGACCTCCTATACCTATGCATTGGTAGAATGGAGGGAGGAGATAGCTGAGAGCTTCAGAGGCCAGAGTGTGCAGTCCATAGACCAGAAGATATACCACTTAGCACATGCAAAGCCTATAAAGAAAGAACCCCCTGAACCAACAAACAGAAGGAAGCAGACAAAAGAGACAACAACCTCCGCGGCGCCCCTGACCGCCATAGGCCCTGAGCTTCTCAATGCTTTAGGGGACCTTGTCGCAAAATGTCAGAAGAGTAACACTGTGTGCGTGGAGACTGGGTACCGGAACCTCAGAATGTTCTCGGGTAAGCAACCTGTGCCACTCGGGGAAGAGGACTTTGATACATGGATGGAACAAGCAATGCAGACTGTGGAAGGATGGGAAGTGACAGAAGCCCAGAAGAAACAGCGCATAAACGAAAGTTTAAGGGGGGCTGCTGCTGAAGCGGTGAAGAATCTCACATTCAGCAATACTTCCTGTACTGCTTATGACTACCTAACCATGTTGCAGGAAGAGTTCGGCCAGTTGGAGAAGGTTACTGACTTAATTTACAAATTTGAGCATACTCTTCAACAGCCAGGGGAACAATTTTCTGAATATGTCCGCAGGTTGAACAAAATGCTCTGCCAGATAGTTCTGAAGAAAGGGATGGTACCACAGGCCATAGATGCAGCCATGATGCGGCAGGTCATGAAGGGAGCACTGTGCTCTGATCCAGTCTGGCTCCATCTGAAGACCACCGGCGGAGTCATGTCCCTAAGCTATCCAGACCTCGTGCGAATAGTGAAAGATGAAGAGGCTTTGCTCAAGGACCAACAAGTGACTGAGAAACTCACCCCTTCTCCCTCAGCCGTGGTTGGATCTGTTGTGGCCACGGAACGGGACTCTGAGGCCGCGTACACACGACCGGTTTTCTCGGCAAAAAACGACAAGAAAACTGGCGGGAGAGCTTTCTTGCTGAAAAAACCGGCTGTGTGTACGCGGGTTTCAGTTTTCTCGTCAAGAAAACTGTCCAGATTCCCCGACGAGAAAAAAGACGACCTGCTGTCTTTTTTCTCGTCGAGAATCTTGTCGTACACATACCTGTCGCCGTGGAAACCCGCGCATGCTCAAAATGACTTTGACGCATGTGTGGTAGCTTTCTAGGCGTAGGGTGTAGCAAGATGGCGGCGACGGCATCGTCGTAGTCGATGACGTCACCGCGTTCGTGCCATTCAAAAAAAGGGCGGTTCTTTTGAATCGTACGTGTGTACACTCGGCCGGGACAAGTTTCTTGTCAAGATTCTCGTCAGAAAAAAACGCCGGGTTTTACCTGACGAGAATCTCAGCCGTGTGTACAGGGCTTGAGGTGGCTGTCCTGAAGTCACAAATGACTAGACATGTGCACACTGAAATATTTCGTTTCGGAATTTCGTTTTCGTCCGAAAAATAAATTTATTTAGTTACTCCCGAAATTCGTTTTTATTTATTTCGTTTTTCGTTAGAAATTGCATTCGTCCGAAAATCTGAATTAATTAAGGTCGAATCTGTCATTGAAGGCTTATGGTGTCTGTCGAATGTTCAAAGAAGATTCGACGGAGCAGTGAAACTGTACGACGCTGCAATCATACATTTCCGGTCGAATGTTCCGCCCACAAGCTATAGAAGAATTCTAATGTTGTATGACTAGTAATAATTATATTTATTCATTACTATTACTAGTCAACCAACATTAGAATTCTTCTATAGCCTATGGGCGGATGCATTTGACCGGAAATGTACGATTGCAGCGTCGTACAGTTTTGCTGCACCGTCGAATCTTCTAACTTTCGATGCTTTGTCGAATCTTCATCATTCTAGCTATTTTACTGCTCCTCCTCTTTGGTTACAATCAGCCAATAACATTCATCATCAATTTTATTTTTATTTTACTTCCCCCACCCAATTCCAGCAGTGATCTTTTCTCTCTATGTCAAATCTTTTCTCTCCTATGTCGAATCTTTTCTCTCCTATGTCGAATCTTTTCTCTCCTATGTCGAATATTTTCTCCCTATAATGTCGAATCTTTTCTCTCCTATGTCGAATCTTTTCTCTCCTATGTCGAATCTTTTCTCTCCTATGTCGAATCTTTTCTCTCCTATGTCGAATCTTTCTCTCCTATGTCGAATCTTTTCTCTCTATAATGTCGAATCTTTTCTCTCCTATGTAGAATAATCTTGGACTAATAGAGTTAAGGTTAGGCACATTCGACCACAGGTTCGATAGACACAGATTGTTATTGTCAGCGTCACGTCGAATCTCCTATCTATATCGAACTGTTGTAGCAACGAAAACGAAAATAAAGCATTTGTTTATGTCGGATCTTTCGGTTTTCGGATTCTGTGCTTTCGTTTTCGTTTGTTAAAACGATAACGAAAATAGCTGAAATTCAGACGAAAATGCATGCGGACGAAAACGAATGCACATGTCTACAAATGACCCAAGTGCTGGAAATGCTGACTTCCTTATTGGCTAAGAACCCAGGAGCCATAAACAAAGAAGAATTAAAGAAAGAAGTGTTTCAAAATGTCCCAACGCCAATTTTCCAACAAGCAGGAAGAGAAGAGATTTGTTTCAACTGTGGAGGGGTTGGGCATTACGGACGAGTGTGTCCCAGCCCGAAGAAGACCCAAGGCACATACCACAAGCCGGCGGAAAACTTCAGAGGACCCCGGTGAAGGAGTTGACCGGGTGCCCGTCAGTTCCAGCAAACTCCACAGGAATCAGAGAACAAGAGAAGCCAAGAAGAGATGGGAACAATTCCCCATCCCACAAACTCAATACTCCTCACTTTAAGTCCAAACCCAAAACTTGGCAAGAGATCAATGCATACCAGGCCCAACAAGGACTCAGTTCCAGGAAGAGAGTAAAAAGAAAGAAATCACAGAAAACCAAACCCAAGGAATCTAGGAAGGAAACCTCTCCAAGGAAATTCCCTGTCAAACTGGTTGGACCCTCCCCTGTGGTCCCCATTCAAGTGGAAGGGATCTACACGAAGGCCATTCTCGACACAGGAGCTCAAGTGACCCTTTTGTACCGGGACTTTTACCAGAAACATCTGAGGCATTTGCCTTTGCAGAAGCTGGAAGACTTGCAAATATGGGGAATTGGAACCCAAAGCTTCCCATACGACGGATACCTCCCAATTATATTGGCCTTCAACCCCTCGGTAGCCGGGGACACAGAATTTTTCGATACATTGGCGGTGGTCTGCCCTCGCCCGCCAGGAGCCAACAAGAGTTCCCTCATAATAGGGACGAACACTGACCTGGTCAGGAGATTATTGGCCCCTATAGTACAGGAACAGGATGCCTCAACAACCAGAATCCACCCTATGTTACAACAGGCCTATCAGCGTCTGGTATTGGAAAAGAAAGCTCCAGAAGGAGTGGGAAAGATCTGGAAGCTAGATAAGAGGGAGAAGATACTACAACCCGGTGAGGTTGCCAGCCTGAAGGCCACTGTAAAGCTTACATGGGAACAACCTGGTCCCTTCGTAGTTCTGGAATCAGATCCCTTAGACACCCATCCAGGGTTGGAAATAATCCCTGAAGTAGTTCCATTAAGAGCCCTGAAGAAGGCCAGTGGCAGGGTATCGGTGAGCATCAGGAATACTACCGACACACCTGTGAAGATCCTAGCCCGGATGCTGTTGGGCCAAGTGAATTCTGCTACCCCGGTTGCCTTTTCAGACTTGGAAAAGGAAGAAGGGGGGAAAGCTACTGTGGAGAAACTCTGCTTGGAGGAGACAGCCTTACCACCGGCGTGGAAGGAAAGGGCAAGAGCCCAATTGACTAGATGGCAGAAGATCTTTTCAAGGGATAGGTTCGACGTGGGGTGTGCAAAAAGTGCTACCCACAGGATCCACCTGCAGGAGGACAGGCCATTCAGGAAAAAGAGTCCGGCGGGTCCCCTTGGCTGATTTGGAAGATCTGCGAGAGCAAAATGGTTCAGTGTAATGAACCTGAAGAGTGGGTATTATCAGATTCCAATGCACCCGGATGACCGAGAAAAAACAGCCTTTATCACCCCAGTGGGGTTCTATTAATTCAATCGCATGCCCCAAGGCTTGTCGGGAGCCCCAGCCACCTTCCAGCAACTTATGGAGAAGTCAGTAGGGGACATGAATCTCATTGAAGTGCTGGTTTATCTGGATGACATAATTGTGTTCCGGAAGACCCTAGAAGAGCATGAAGCAAAGCTGGAAAAGGTCTTGAAGAGACTCAGTGATGAGGGACTCAAGCTTTCTTTGGAGAAGTGCCAGTTTTATCAATCTTCAGTCCACTACCTGGGGCACATTGTGTCTGCCGAAGGAGTGTCCACAGATCCAGAAAAGTTGGAGGCTGTTACCTCCTGGCCCTGGCCCACTACAGTGACTGAGCTCAGATCGTTCTTGGGATTCTGCTCCTATTACCGAAGGTTTGTGGAGGGGTTTGCCAGGATCGCCAAGCCCTTGAATCAACTCTTGAAGACAGAAGGAGAGGAGGATGACTCGGGCCCTAGTAAGCCGGGGGAGTCTGTGGAAGATCAGTGGACGGAAAAATGTGAAGAAGCATTCACAAGATTGAAGGAGAGCTTGACCACTGCCCCTGTCTTGGCTTATGTGGACACCAAGAAGCCGTATGAGTTACATGTGGATGCCAGTCATGATGGCCTGGGAGGAGTGCTGTATCAGGAGCATGATGACCAGCTGAGACCCATTGCTTATGTGAGCAGAAGCTTGACCCCAGCTGAGAAGAATTACCCCACCCATAAGTTGGAATTCTTGGCCTTGAAGTGGGCTGTGGTGGACAAGCTGAGGGACTACCTGTATGGAGCCGAATTTTGGTTAAAACGGACAATAACCCACTCACTTCCCTTCTGACCACAGCCAAGCTGGATGCCACCGGCCACCGTTGGCTGGCAGCCCTCTCAGGATTCACCTTCAGTTTGAAGTACAGACCTGGGACTGGAAACAGAGATGCAGACACCTTATCCAGAAGGGCCTATACCCCCATCAATCCTACAGAAGACTGGACTCAACTAACCCCGGACGGAGTGCGAGCCCTGCGTCAAGGAGCGGAGTTCCAAGCCAGTGGAGGGTCCAGGGCTGAAGAAATTGGGGTCTCGGTTGTTGGAGTACCCAAGTATTATTGTGATGTGGCCCAGATTGGAGAGGAGAATCTACCCAGACTTTCAAAGAGAGATCTAAGGAGAGATCAACTGGAAGACTCGCTGGGGAGGCTGGCCTTGGAAGCACTGGAGAACCAAACCCCAGACTTACTCCTGAAGGACCCCTCAAAGGAGGCTCGCCTATTGAGAAGAAAATGGGACCGGTTACAGATGCATCAAGGGGTGGTCTACCGAAGGGGCCCCTCTGATGATCTGGAGGATAAGTGGCAACTGTTTCTGCCCGAGAAGTACTGAAAGAGTGTTCTGACCGCTTTACATGACGATCATGGTCACCTGGAATCGGAAAGAACCTTCCAACTCATGAGGAACCGGTTTTACTGGCCCTGTATGTGGGCTGAAGTGGAGGAATATTGCCATTCATGTGCAAGCTGCATACAAAGGAAGACTCTGCCTAATCAAGCTGCCCCAATGGGCCACCTACAAAGTCAAGGGCCCTTGGATGTGGTATGCATTGATTTTCTTTGTATAGAACCTGATTTGAGTGGACATGGGAATGTTCTGGTGATAACCGATCATTTCACCCGATACGCTCAGGCATTCCCAACCAAAGACCAGAAGGCCTCCACAGTGGCCAAGGTACTTTTCGAGAAGTTCTTTGTACACTACGGACTACCTCAATGCCTCCACTCGGATCAGGGAAGGGACTTTGAAAAGTAGACTGATACGGAAACTGTTTGATTCCCTGGGTATAAAGAAGACCCAAACCACCCCCTACCACCCACAAGGGGATGCTCAGCCCGAACGATTTAATTGGACTGTTAAATATGCTGGGTACTTTGAGTAATGAGAAGATACAGCATTGGGGCAAGCATGTGGCTGCCATTGTGCATGCGTATAATAGTACAACTAGTGATGCCACTGGATACTCCCCATACAGGTTGATGTTCGGCAGGGAAGCAAGATTACCGGTAGACATAGCCTTTGGCACTTCAATAGATCATACATCCGCGGCTTCTCACAAAGGATATGTGGACCGGTTGCGACAGAGTTTAAGACTGGCATATGAGAAGGCCCAGGCGACTTCCGATCAAAGAGGAGCCAGAAATAAGCGGAGCTACGACCTCAAGGTTCAGATTCATGGCCTACAGCCAGGAGACAGGGTGCTGTTGCGGAACTTAGGCATACCAGGAAAACATAAACTGGCCGACCGGTGGAGGTCCCAACCCTATGTGATATGTAAACAACTGCCAGGCTTACCAGTATACCAACTCAAGCCAGAAGGAAGTGTGGGGCCATTGAAGACATGGCACAGAAATCACCTACTGCCCCTCTCTGAAGCAGTCTGTTTGCCCCCTACCTTGGATCCTTCTAAACCCCTTTCAGCCTCTAGTACCCCTAGACCTGTCACCAGGTCTCAAGCAACCCGTTTAGAAGAGATGGATGCCCAAGACCAGAGTGAAGATGAAGAATTGGAACTTGATTGGTTGTGGACACCGCATCCCGATTCCGGCTCTCTACCGGCATGTGGAAGGCAATGTCTTGGCCTCGCTGGACAGTGCGGTCAGCGGTGAGGTGCATATTACTGCTGACTCATGGTCCAGCAGGCATGGACAGGGACGTTACCTTTCTTTCACGGCCCATTGGGTCACTCTTTTGGCAGCTGGGAAGGATGCAGGACAAGGTGCAGTAGTGTTGGAGGTTCTTCCACCGCCACGCCTCCAAAATGCTACTACTGGTTGTGACACACCTCTCTCCTCCACCCCCTCCTCTTCTTCTTCCTCCATAGCCTCTTCCTGTTCTTTGTCCTTGGAACCAGCGGTGCTCCGTAGGCGTTCAAGGGGCTACGCAAATACGCAGGCAAAAAGATGCCATGCCGTGCTTGCGCTGGTGTGTTTGGGGGACAGGAGCCACACAGGGGCAGAGGTTCTGTCTGCTCTGCAGGGGCAGGCCGAGAGGTGGTTGACGCCACGCCAGCTTAAGCCAGGAATTGTAGTTTGCAACAATGGCACCAACCTCCTCTCCGCTCTCCGACAGGGACAACTGACCCATGTGCCCTGTGTGGCTCACGTCCTTAACCTGGTGGTGCAGCGGTTCTTGGTCAGGTACCCGGGCTTACAGGATGTCCTGAGGCAGGCCAGGAAAGTCTGTGTGCATTTCTGCAGATCTTATAATGCCAGTGCTCGCCTGGCTGAGCTGCAAAAGGAGTTGAACCTGCCCAAGAACCGCCTTATATGTGACATGCCCACCAGGTGGAACTCAACGTTGGCCATGCTGCAGCGGCTGCACACGCAGCAGAGGGCCATCAATGAGTACCTGTTGGACTACGGCACCAGGACAGGGTCAGGGGAGCTCGGGTTTTTTTCACCACGCCAGTGGGGCATGATCAGGGATGCATGCACTGTCCTGGCACCATTTGAGGAGGCCACGAGGATGGTGAGAAGTGACAGTGCATGCATCAGTGACACTGCACCTCTTGTCCACCTGTTGGAACATACGCTGCGTGGAATAATGGACAGGGCACTTGAGGCAGAACAGAGGCAGGAAGAGGAGGACTTCCTTGCCTCTCAAGGCCCCCTTTACCCAGACAGTGTTCCTTCTGTCCCACCCATCGCACAGGAAGAGGAGGAGGAGGAGGATTGTGTCAGCATGGAGGTGGAGCCTGGCACTCAGCATCATCAGCAGCAGTCTTTTAGGGATGATTTACAGTCCCAAGAAACCAGTGGACTTGTACGTGGCTGGGAAGAGGTGGCTGCGGATCATGTCATCCTTAGTGACCCAGAGGACTCCGGACCGAATGCCTCAGCTAACCTACGCTGCATGGCCTCCCTGATCCTGCAAAGTCTGCGGAAGGATCCTCGTATTCTTCGGATCAAGGAGAGGGACCATTACTGGCTGGCCACTCTCCTTGATCAAGGGTAAGGTTGCGGACCTTATCTTACCGTCGCAGAGGGAGCAGAGGATGAGACAACTCCGGGAGGCCTTGCAGAAAGGTCTGTGGACAACGAGTTGCTGAGGCTTCGGTCAGTCAAAGAAGGAGCGGTGGGGAAGGTGGCCGTCTGACCGATGCGTTCAGACAATTCTTTAGTCCGCAGCCCCAAGGTATGATCGGTTCCAGCAACCATCGCCAGCGTCTGATATACATGGTGCAGGAATACCGAGGGGCAAGGTCAGACTTGGACACCTTCCCCACCGAAAATCCTCTGGCTTACTGGGTCTTGAGGATGGATCACTGGCCAGAGCTTGCACAGTATGCAATTGAGCTACTGGCCTGTCCTGCATCCAGCGTTCTTTCAGAACGCACATTCAGTGCTGCTGGAGGATTTGTCACGGATCACATGGTGTGCCTGTCCACCGACTCTGTTGATCGACTGACCTTCATAAAGATGAACCAGTCTTGGATCACCACCAGCTACCAAACACCTGAAGCTGATATAAAAGACTAATTTATTTTCAAATGTCACATCCCTTCAATACTGATGCTGATGCTGAGTGACTGTCCTGTTATGTTGACTGACTATCCTCCTCCTCCTCAATGATCCGATTGATGATGATAGCCTGGAAGAACATTTTTGTTTCTGGATGCCGCCACCATTGGCTAAGGCCCAATTTTTCAGCCCCTGTTTAACAGGGGCATGTAATTACAATTTTTTATGCAATGCTTTGCAGCAGGGCTCATTCCTGCACTCCAACTAGAGTATCTGGGAGAGGTTGCAGTGTCGTGGCACCAGCACCAGTGGCTAAGGCCCAATTTTTCAGCCCCTGTTTAACAGGGGCGTGTAATTACAATTTTTGATGCAATACTTTGCAACAGGGCTCATTGCTGTGCTCCAAGTACAGTATCTGTGAGGGGTTGCAGTGTTGTGGCACCAGTGCCTAAGGCCCAATTTTTCTGCCCCTGTTTAACAGGGGCATGTAATTACAATTCTTGATCTAATAATTCACAGCAGGGCCCATTCCTGCGCCCACCAAGAGTAACTGTGAGGCCTTACAGTGTTGTGTCAACACCACCACCACCACCACCAAAGGCCCAATTTTTCAGCCCCTGTTCAACAGGGGCATGCAATTACAATTCTTGATCTAATAATTCACAGCAGGGCCCATTCCTGCGCCCACCAAGAGTAACTGTGAGGCTTTACAGTGTTGTGTCAACACCACCACCACCACCACCAAAGGCCCAATTTTTCAGCCCCTGTTCAACAGGGGCATGCAATTACAATTCTTGATCTAATAATTCACAGCAGGGCCCATTCATGCGCCCACCAAGAGTAACTGTGAGGGCTCACAGTGTTGTGGCAACACCAACATGTAAGGGGCAAATTTCAGCTGAGTATATACGGCAGGCCCCTACTTTCAAACATCCAACTTACAAACGACTCCTCCTTGCAAACGGAAGGATACAACAGGAAGTGAGAGGAAATCTACCCCTAGGAAGGCAAATTCTCTCCTGTAAGAGTTAATATGGGAAAAAAAGTGTCTCCTCTCCACTGATGCTTTATCACCAATTCTTGTTTCAATAAAAACCCCAAATTTTCAAAAAACATTTGTCATTAGGACGGAAAGTGAGGTGAACTGTTCTGAACAGGTGCACACTGCACAGACAGCAAAACAAATGTTACAGGGGTGATAACCCTTCCCTATGTTTTCCAAAAAGCTTAAAAATTGATTTTTTGGCTGGAGCTACACTTAAACAATGTACCTGTTCAAAATTACAAACAGATTCTACATAAGAACAAACCTACAGTCCCTGTCTTGTATGCACCGCCTGTATACGGCTGTTCAGAGTATATAGGGCCTTTTTTATTTTGTGTGCGGGGTTCCCCTTAATATCCATACAAGACCCAAAGGGGCTGGCAATGGGCTGGGGTGGGGGGGGGGGCTGTGATGGGGTAGCTATGCCATTTTTCCTAAAGATTTTCATCCATATTACCGGGACCAGACATTACATTAAAGCCGCAAGCAGTTTTAAATGGCTTTTTTTCCTTTAGAAATGTAATTTTGTGCAGGGACAGTTCTAAACACGGGAAACACGTGGCACTTCACAGGCATACTTTAGACACCCCCCAGGTACGATATTTAAAGGAATATTTGACTTTTTTTTTTCACTTTATGCATCATTAAAATGACTGCTCCCGAAAAACGGCCGTTTTTAAAACTTTTTTTTGGAATGATACATGTCCCCTGGTGCAGAACCCGGGTTCCCAAACCCTTTTTAGGACAATAACATGCATAATAGTCGTTATAATTAGCACTTTCGATTTCGAACGTTCGCATCCATTGTATTTAATAGGGTTCTAAAGTTCGTGCGAACTTTCGGTCCGTTCGCGGGTTCTGGTGCGAACCGAACCCGGGGGTGTTCGGCTCATCACTAGTTGACAGCAGTGTGTTACAGGCAGGCCCAAAATCTATATCAGAAGCCCTCTTAACTGGGGGTGTGCTACATAAGCACTATTTTTAGTGCTAAAACTCCTGAAAAGTGCCTCAGTGGGAAAGGGGTCTAAAGGTTCAGCAGCATTGTTGTCACCCTGCACAATCTTAATTTGAATTACTAGCAGCTGCACCTTTGCGCTGGAATGTTCTTCTGCAGTAAAATTCTGAAGGGCAGCCACTACTGGAGCACACATGCACAGGATATTCCTAAGAAGAGTCTACAGGAGTACAATGAATATAGTCGTTTTCAATATTTTTATATCTGCAGCTTTAAAAAAATAATAATAATACCATGTGATTCTACCAAAAAGATCCTTGTTTAGGCACTTCCTCCTATTATGTGATAGTGCTCTGTCCCTATCTACCAACTAACTGTGTTCTTGCTTTGTCACCTTGTCAAATGGGTTGGATATTTGATCTCTTTGCAGCTGTGCCAATCTTAATTGGAATCTATGGAATTCTATTTTACTTACGGTAGTCCAGAAGTATTATTTTGTAAAAGTTTAGTTCAACTTTAATTGAATGGGAGGCATTGAATTTAGAGTTTGCTGTATCTGGCACAGCTGCAAAGAGATCAAATATCCAACCCATTTGACAAGGTGACAAAGCATGAAAAGGTAACCCATATGTACACTGGCCTAAAATACCCTTTTTCCAGACCCACCTATTGAACCTCCCGCTAAACCTTCCAGAAATTAGACTGACACCAATAGGTTGGGTAAAACTGGCCGTTGAACGGCCCCTTTTATTAAAGTAAAAATAATTTAACAATATAACCAAAAAACAATGTATAATCTCCTTGGAGGCACTAACTATAAAATCTTTTTAACCTTATATCTGCTTAAACACTACCCTGGTCTCTGCCGCATTGCACCGACTCGGGGACCACCACCTTCAGCAGATATACCATACACTTCCCAGTTAATCCACCATAACTGTTATTCACCGGGGACCCACCCCTCAAATTCCAGAAGTCTGTTTAACAAAGCCTCCAAAGACCCAACCGCCACCGCGAAAAGTGTGAAGCCTCACACCTTTGAGCCCCGCCAACAACGAACCGCTCTTTGGATACCCTCCTGCAAGCCCAGGGACCATAAGTCAGTGCCCACAGAATTAAGGTGGACCCCGTCACCACGGAGGTACCGCCAGGTGTCAACTTCCAGCTCCTGATGACGAACTACCAACCCCCCGCTGCGGGTCGCGACCTTCCCAACCTCCTTATTGGCCTTAACCCAGGCCCTGTTGAGCTTAGACACCGACCTGGCTTGACGCCAGGTGGTGCGAGCTATCATGTCAGACCACACCAAGACGGTGTGGGGAAATGCAGCCTGCAACCTGAGCACATCGAACTTTACGTCCCGGATGAGGTGTCTGCTGGATCGCACCCCCAGGTCATTGCCGCCCGCATGTAACACAAGCACATCGGGGGGCCTGTCCCATCTGGCAGCCCTATTGACCTCCGGAACCACCCTGCACCATAGAAGCCCCGCAAACCTATCCACCTGACGCTGACCTCAGACCTAGAAAAGCCCAACTGACGGCCCTCAGGCCTGACATCTGCCCTCTTAGCCCCCCAGTGTACAAACGAGTGCCCCAATATCCACACGAGGCAAACACGATCTGAAAGAAAAAACAAATGCGCACACATAACACACCCACACCTTAGTGACACATAACAGCCAGGGACAGGAAAGTGGAAAAGCATATGAACAACACTAAGAAGCCACAACATAGCAACCCTCCATGCCCTAAACCAGATGGGGGCGGACATAAAGCTTGAATCTGTCTGACTCCCACCTACCAATGCGCTTGACAACTGCAGCATCCAAACCCCACCGGGCCGCCTCTGTGGCTGCCCCGATCCGAAAAGAATGCGGGGAAAAATTGCGATCAGTGATACCCGCCGCCGAAAGGCAGCGCCGCATGACAGCTACAAATTGAAAGGTCGACAATGCCGAGCCATCGGCATGTACCAAAAAGGAACCCGCGCTGCCAGGGCAGACATCCACGTAAGCAGCCACCGGGCATATGTCAGAGCCTGGAACCCGTAGCAAACATACCTGCGCCCCCTTACCAGCCTGATCCGTCTTGGACCGCCGGATGAACAACCTGACCATCTCCTCCTCCCAGCGAACATCGGTCGCCGATAACTCCCCATGGGCCGTCCTTGATGGACTAACCAATTCCCCAACTCTGAGGGCTCTGTAAAAGGCCAGAGCAAAAGCCGCCTTGAACAGCAAAGCCTCAAAAACGGACGTGCAGACCACTGGCGTCTGACAAAACAACGTCTGCAAAATCTCAAACGTGATAGGTCGGCGGCCGTCCGGCTGCCGAGCCCCCTTTCGTTAACCCTTCAGGGCCTGTTTCACCAAGAAGTCCTTGGTGTAATCGGGCATGCCCCTGAGCTTGAACCAAAAGGCCAAGCCGGACAACTTGCGGCGCATGGCTGAAAGGGACGTCCCCTCCGCAAAACCCAAACATACATAATATATAACCAGCTGGCAAAACTCCCCGCTACCGCCCTCTGAACCTACCCGCTGTGTCAACGCCCCCCACTACCTCCAAACCTTAGAGTAGAAGGACCATGTCGACTCACTCAAGGAGTTCCGAATCAAACCAGAGGCGATTCCAACGCAACCCGCCACAGATGAGGAGGACAAGGGGATCAGTGTTGCTCCGCGCCCGGCGCCAACTCCCGAAACCTGTCCAACTGAAAACAGGAAAGGGCGTCAGCCACCGTATTCGCCACCCCAGGAATATGCACAGTGTACAGGAAAACATTGTGACGAAGACACGTTAAAACCAGATGCTGCAACAACCGGATAACCGGGGGGGAGGACCCCGACAGAGAGTTGAGCACCTGAACCACCCCCAGGTTGTCACAGTGGAGACAAACCTTTTTGTTGCTAAAAGCCGTACCCCAGAGCTCCAAAGCGTCCACCACCGGGAAAAGTTCCAGCAGATTCTTTAAGAAGCCCGCCTCTCTCCACTCATCGGGCCAGCGCTTCGCACTCCACTGATTCCCCAAGAATGCGCCATATCCCGTAGACCCTGCCGCGTCCGTGAAAAGCTCCAGGTCATAGTTGCTGACCGGCCCCTCCATCCAGATCAGTGGTTCTCAACTCCAGTCCTCAGGGCCCACCAACAGGCCAGGTTTGCAAGATAACTGAAATGCATCACAGGTGATATAATTTGCTGCTCAGGGATTGCAGTATTCTAGTCTGCATCTCCCCAAGGTAATACTTAAAATCTGGCCTGTTAGTGGGTCCTGAGGACAGGAGTTGAGAACCACTGATCCAGATGGACCTACCATTGAAGTCATCCAAGAAAATCCGCCACACCCGTAAATCAGCCCTGTGTTCCTTGTTCCTTGGATGAAATGCCTGGGAGAAGGGACCCCAGCCGTGGCAGCCAACAGCCGTCAGCAGAAAACTCTGCCCATAGGCATAATACGGCAAGCAAAATTGAGCTTGCCCAGCAGGGACTGCAGGTCCCGTAACCGTATCTTGGATTTTTTTGCCGCTAAACTAACCTCCTCCTTCAGCGCTCTCAACTTATCGTCAGGCAGACGACATTCCATGGCTCCCAAATCTATCTCAATCCCCAAAAATGTTATCACCTCCGTGGGGCCTTCCGTCTTGTCAGCCGCAAGAGGAACACCAAACCGTTCCATGATGTGTTGCACTGTTGCCAACAGCACACCGCACAATCTGGATGCTGGGGGGCTAACGCAGAGAAAATTATCAAGGTAATGAATCACTGAGTTGACCCCCGCCAAGTCCCGCACCACCCACTCCAAAAAGGAGCTAAATGCTTCAAACAATGAGCACGAAATAGAGCAGCCCATAGGCAAGCATTGATCAACATAAAAAGCCCCCAACCATTTGCAACCCAAAAGGTGGAAACCTACGTGGGTGAACTGGTAGTAGGCGAAAAGCCACCTCTATGTCAGTCTTGGCCATAAGGGCCCCCTTTCCGTAGCGCCGAACCCAAAACACAGCAGCATCAAAAGAGGTATATGACACTGCACATGCCTCAGGGTCAATGGCATCATTGACCGAGCCGCCTTTTGTAAACGAAAGATGGTGGATAAGCCGAAATTTATTGGGCTCCTTCTTCGGAGCGACGCCCAACGGCGATACCACCAAATCCTCCAGGGGGGGTACTGAAAAGGGCCGCACATGCGACCCAGAGACACTTCCTTGGCCAGCTTTTCCGAAACCACGCCGGTCTGCAATAAGGCGGACCTAAGGTTGTCCGCCGCGGAAGGAATATGCGTGAGGGAACAAGGAATCAAAAACCCGTCTGCGAAACCCTCCCGTAACAACCTAGCCGCAGGACGATCCGGATACCCATCTAGAAAGAGGGACATCCTGTCCACCCTCACCGGAGTCCGGCCTTTTTCCCGCAGCGTCACCGGTACGGGATTTTCCGGCCTTAAAACAACGAGAGAGGGGGTGAGCCCCCCCTCAGTGCGAGCATTCATGTTTGTACCGGCAGCTGGTACCGAACTTACAAGAACCCTCGTTGAATTGCCAACACTGACCCCGCTTTCTTGTCGACGCACGCGGGGAGGATATAAACTTCATCCACAAACTGATGTCCTTATGATCCCACCGCAGTGCCGGGCGAATGGCCTTGCGCTGACGAAATTGTTTGTCGTACCGCAGCCATGCCACACCACCATACACTCTCTGGGCCTCGCAAATGGAGTCCAGGTAGCAAAACAGCGGGGAACAATTTTCCAGTTGTCTTTCACCAATAACACTCGCCAAAATGGCAAATGCCTGTAACCAGTTACTAAACGTACGGGGAATCAACCGAAAGCGACGCTTCTCCTCGTCCTCCTTCTTGGATTCCTCAGGCTTAACCCTGTCCAAATTAAATTTCTCGAGAGGGAGCAACGTGAAAATCTCCACATACTCCCCCCGCCAAATCTTTTCCTGAACCTCTGTTTTAAGGTGAGCACCCAGGGGCCCCTCGAAGCATACATAGACCTCGCACTTGGCGGAATCCGCCAGGCGCACCAGGTCCGCGTTCTTACCAGCATCCTTATCGGCCCCAGACGTGGGAGCAGCACCCGCCCCCTTGTCCGCCACTGCTGGAGCCCCCACTACTGCGGCCCCCGGCACAGCCATCACAGGGGCCGCCACACCGGCCTCTCGCTATTGACTACCCGACACCCAGGCCGACGCCGACGATGAGTCCGCCGGTGCGCCCGCATCAAACCTTTGCACTAACGACCGCAGCCCGACCAACAGGTCGCGCACAGCCGCAGCATCACCCAAATGAACCGAAGAAGTGGCCCCCCCAGATCCCGCTGCGAGAACCCCAACCCCCGTGGCCTGCCCCCCTACTGCAGACACACATGTAGAAGGAAGCATAAAGGAAGAAGGAGATTTAGACATGGACTTACTGGGCCGACCAGGACGAGATCCCGCAGCCGCCGATGCAGAATCGTGGTCATCCGCCTCGGAGCAATATCCTCGGTCTCGCTGGAAAGTTCACCTTCGGAGCCAGACGATTCCTGGATGCTGCCACTAGACTGGGCTGGGGATGCACAGCCCACCGAAGGCCCCGGCTGCTCCTCATCAGATCATCGTCTCCGACCCGCAGGACTGCTGGACCCGGTCGTGGCGGTGTGGCCCCTCTTCACCCCCCCCCCACAGCTGGGAGGGCCCTTGCTTCTCACCTCAGGTGCTGCAACCCTTGGACCCCGACTGGGCCCAGGTGTGCAGGGGTCACCGGCCGTAGTGGGAGACATGCCCGGACCCGCTGTGTGACTCCTCCCCCGCTGAACCGCCATAACCGGCGCAGCACGCTCCGGAGATGGTGCCGCCTTTCTGCAGACTTCCTGCGATCCGATACCGGGGGTGGGGAAGGACTGTGGCCCCGTCCTGCAGGGCTCCGCCCCCGTCAGGGATTCCTCCCGGCTCCCGCACCCGCTCCCGGTATAGGAGGACGTGCTGACAGAGCCCGAGGGTCCGCATCCTGGCTCCCAAAGTGGCGCTCAGCCCTAGGTGATGTAGGGGGACTGTAGCGCTCCGGCGGCTGAGACCGCCGAGCACGTGGCCCCCGAGAGCCGGCACTCCCTGTGGCGGACACACCTTGGATGGCTGCGATCTGAGCCTGCAGCCACTCCATCCCCATTGTGTCCGCCATGACCCTGAGCTGCTGAGCCAGGTCCCAAGAGTCCGCCATTGCAAAAGAGAGGAGAGAGCAGGCAGCGCGGTCAGAACACTAACGTTTCTCCTCCTCGTGTGCTGGCCGGAAGCTGCTGCGTGTCCTGTGACCCCAACACTGTCCCAGCCTCCCTGCGCTAGCCGGCCAATCACGCTCCACCTCTCCTTTCCTTCCAGAGGAGTTAACCCCCACTAGCCCAGTCTGCCTGGGCACCTTATCATGCCGCCCTGCGCTTATTGCAGGTTCTGTCATTTGCTTCGGGCTTACTGGAACACAGTTCGTTGGTAGATAGGGACAGAGCATTATCACATAATAGGAGGAATGCCTAAACAAGGATCTTTTTGGTAGAATCACATGGTATTATTATTTTTTTTAAAGCTGCAGATATAAAAATATTGAAAACTACTATATTAAAGTGGGTGTAAAACCACTTTAAAAAAAAACTAACATCTGCAAGACAAAGGTATAATGAGCTAGTATGCATAGCATACTAGCTCATTATGTAATACTCACCTGTAATACTCACCTGGGATCCAAGCCCCCGCTGCGGTGCCCGACACAGCACCGGCCGGCGACATGTTGTCCCGGGTATCGCGGCTCCGGCGCTGTGATTGTCCGGAGTCACGATGACGTCACTCCCGTGCCTGTGCGCGGGAGCCACCAGTCACGGCATGACCTCCTTTAGAAACGGCACAATCGCCATTGCTAAAGTGCCGTTTCTAAAGGAGGTCATGCGCCGTAGACATCGGCGCAAGTCTCTATTGTAAATATCTCCTAAACCGTGTAGGTTTAGGAGATATTTCTAGCACCAGGAAAGCCTAAAGCCCTGTACAAACGACCGTTTTTCCCGGCAGGAAAACTGCCACGAGAGCTTTTGGCCGGGAAAACCGGCCGTGTGTATGCTTCATCGCAGTTTTCCCGACAGGAAAACTCCCGAAAAAAATACAGAACCTGCTCTCTATTTTCTCGTCGGGATTCCCGGCAGACTTTTTCCCATTGTGAAAACCGGTCGTGTGTATGCTTTTCCGAGGGCAAAAAAAATGCGCATGCTCAGAATCAAGTATGAGACAGGAGCGCTCGTTCAGGTAAAACTAGCGTTCGTAATGGAGATAGCACATTCGTCAGCATTCTGAACAGCAGAAAACGATCTGAAAGCACGAAGACTGAAAAGCGCGAATCGTCTCTCACCAAACTTTTACTAACACGCGATAACACGAGATCAGCAAAAGCAGCCAAAAGGGTGTCGCCGTTGTGAGCAGCCCAGTTGATACCCTACCACTGGCATTCTTTGCTACGAAAAGCAAACATAAGGTCATTCTCTGATCCATCCTTTAAATGGCATGCATTTGTATGCACAGTAAAATGGCATTAAACCCAAAACCAAAAATATAATATAGTGCAGCTTACCAAACATTAAATGTGCTGGCTCTATTAGTTTTCTTTTCTTTGTCTTTTTTCCCCTCTGTTTTCACCTGGTGATCTGGTCAGTAACACACCTCCAGTATTAGAGTGCCCCCACTTGGGATGAAGAAACACAGGGGCACCTTTTAACAGCAGCATTGTCACTCTGGGGGGAGGTTAGATGTACCAGCAGATTTAGATACACTAACAAATTAAAGCAAAACTCCAGCTCACAGTGCAGTTACAGCAACAGTAATTTTTCTTTTGTGATAACCGTTTTACATGTATAAATAAAAGCTTTTTTTGTCTCAACACTATTAACTGATACATTTGCAGGAGAACTTGAAAAACAACAGACTTATTGGCCAGATCACCAGGTAAAAATAAATAAACTGTCTAAAAAATAAAATGAATGTAGCCATCACATCTAAGAACGCTGCAATATTATTATTATTATTATTATTATACAGGATTTATATAGCGCCAACAGTTTGTGCAGCGCTTTACAACGTTAGGGCGCACAGAACAATTACAATACAATTCAATACAAGAGGAATTAGAGGGCCCTGCTCATTAGAGTTTACAACCTAGGAGATATAACAAATGTTTGCTTTTGGATTTAATGCTGCTTTAAATGTTTTCTCCCACCATTTGTATGTGTTTCCTATGTCTACACATTAGCTGTAAAGTCACATTCCACTTAAAACAATGTGTGCAGTTCAGGTAAACAGTTGACAGATGGGAGACATCTGATAAACACGTTAAATTGGAATAGCTGAGAGAAGAGCATAATGGTCTGAGCTTAATCCCTAATTCACAAAACTCTCAGATACTCTAGTCAAGAGGTTAGAGTATGCATCTGGGATGCAGCTGCAAACTCAAATACATCACTACTTATTTATTTAGGTAATTAACTATTTTATTCTGTAAGAAATAGCTCTGATTTCCCTCATTTTCATGGATAAGTAATCTCTGTGCTATTGGGGAAAACTTCTCTGTAAGTGTAGTACAAGCTACAAGGTAACATTGTATCTAACAAATGCACTGCAAACGCTAAGGCCCCTTTCACACTGGGGCGGGCAGGTGCGCTGGCGGTATAGCAGCGCGTTTTTTAGCGCCTCTATACCATTGTATTTACTGCGATATTCGGCCACTAGCGGCGGTTTGCGGGCGGTATTACCGCGATGTCCCATTGATTTCAATGGGAAGGAGCGGTAAAGGAGCGGTACACACACCGCTCCTTCACCGCTCCAAAGATGCGGCTTGCAGGAGATTTTTTTTCCTCCCGCAAGCGCATCGCCTCAATGTGAAAGTCCTCAGGCTTTCACATTGAGCATACTGGGGCAGGATTATTACAGGCGTTATTTATGCGCTATTTTTAGAGCTAAAACGCCTGAAATATGCCTCAGTGTGAAAGGGGCCTAAGATCGCAGACTACTAAGTGTCATCACAGACAGCGATGTAATTAGTTGTCTTTATTGGTCTTCAGCTGTAACTATTGCAGTGCCATTTTACTGCATACTTAAAATGCAACAGCAACCTTCCTGGAAAACTTTCTTTCGTACCATCATAACAGGGGCCAAATGTGCCATTTTACAGTCAGTATATTAACCGCTTCAGCCCCGGAAGGTTTTACCCCCTTCCCGATCAGAGCACTTTTTACAATTTGGCACTGCGTCGCTTTAACTGACAGTCGCTCGACGCTGTATTCAAACAAAATTTGTGTTCTTTTTTTCCCCACAAATAGAGCTTTCTTTTGGTGGTATTTGATCACCTCTGCGGTTTTTATTTTTTGCGCTATAAACAAAAAAAGAGCAACAATTTTGAAAAAAAACAACAATATTTTTTACCTTTTGCTATTGTAGCGCCCTTACCCGCCTTCTCCCCTCTCTTTATGACTGTATGACTTGACTAGGGGTATCTGGGAGAAGGGGGAAGATGTACACCACCAACTCGGCTCTCTGATGTAGTATGCAGCGATATGAGCAAAATCGTTTACCTTCGGGTCTGCGTTTTAGGCCAGAGCCTCAGCTTCTCCTGTGGAGGATGATTGTCACTGTCACATACAGGGACACTTAGCTTCCAGTAACACGAATTCCACACCATAAAAAGTCCAACACTGTTTTATTTGCTTTGATCAATAAGTAGGCTGGTTGAACTTTAAAAGAACAGACAGGGTGTGGGAAAGAGTAGGTCCAGGCACTCTCAATGAATAAAGTCTCTCCTGTTCCGTTTAGTGCAAACAGGCTTGGCGCACAGTCACTGCCACCGACTGTGAATTTGGACCCTGCCACTGACCTGGGTGAACGTTGAGGCCTCTGCCACAGGCCTTAGAGGAGGCCTGCCACTGACCTGATGAAGATGGGTCTCTGACTGCCACAGACCATAAGAACATGAAATACCTCCGTTAGGGGGCGGAGCCGGCAGCCAGAGCGGATGGTGGTGTGAGGAGTGTGCTCTGCCGCAACGGAACGAACATCGCGGCTCACAGCAAGCCGGCACGGCTAAAAAGCACTTCATCTGATCGGGGAGACCGAGGGGCACACGATAATCATCATGGCCAAAAGGAAGGACAGAGACGGACCGAGGAAACTAACTGATTTCTTCCCTCCAGCGGCCGACCGAGGGATCCAAGATGGCGCCCGCGACGGAAGCCATGCATTAACATCCCACGCCAGCTCCGAGGAAAATCCATCTCCATCCACGGGTGAGTCCTATTCCCTGGGACATCCACTGCCATCCTCCCCTTTCACCAGCCCAGTAAAGCAAAAAAGGAGGGTTGGGGAGAGAGGGGAAGATCAGAATGATGTGGGGAATGAGGGAGATGAAATGGAGGAATCCTCCCCATGTGGACAGCAGCTATACGCTTTCCCCACAACAGGTCAGCCCATCATAGATACCACTATGAAGGAGATGCTACTAACACTCCGGGGGGCTCTCCAACAGGATATGGCAGCATTCATGCAGACCACAAAAGCAGATATGTCCGCTGTCAGCAATAGAGTACAATATGTGGAACAAAAAATGGAGGAGTTTACTTTGGCACATAATGAACTAGTGGACGCTCATTTTGATGTTGAGGATGAGCTCAAGGCCATGCGACTTAAGATGGCGGACTTTGAGGACAGAGCTCGCAGGAATAACATCAAATTTAGAGGAATCTCTGAAACAATTAAACCTGCAGAGCTCACGGGGTACCTCCAGAAGCTTATGTTAGCTGCTCTTCCATCCCTAACTCCTGCGGATGTTACCATTGACAGAGCCCACAGACTGCCTAAACCATCATTCTTGCCTGACCAAATACCCAGAGATGTTATAGCAAGGATCCACTTTTATCATGTGAAAGACCAGTTGATGCGATTCGCCAGACAGCATCCTACTCTTCCTGATCCGTTCGCTGGTATTGCACTATATGCTGATCTATCGCAAGCTACATTGTCAGCGAGACACAACCTAGTCCCTATTACAAAAATCTTGCGCAATCATAAGATTTTGTACAAGTGGGGTTTCCCGGCCAAATTGCTGCTGGAAATGCATAATGAATCGCATGCTATCACCTCACTAGAGAAAGGTCTGGAGCTCCTCAAAAAATGGCGCCTTCTTCCCATCAATGATGAAGCTGCAATTCTTGACTCCCTCCAAAATAAAAGCAACGCTCGTCGCCATAATGCCAGAGGGAAGTAGACAGTTAAATAGTTATATTACCTACGCAAGCAACTCTGGTGCAATTTTCTTCCTGCTTACCACCTTGCTTAATACTAGAAATACCCGGTACTCTGGAAACTAAAAAGCATAAGTGCTGGCTTTTAAAGTATCCGTTGTTCGGCTGAACTGTGAACTTGTTATCCCCTTTCTTCATTTACAGGATGATACCTGTTACTTGTTTTAAACAGCGAAAGTTGTTTGACTATCCACAGCTGATTCATATCCTAGTTTGGTTAATGTTTTGTATTCCCTTTTATTTTCTATGGACTGTTAAAGACCATATGCATCAAGTTTTACACATACTCAGAAAAAATTTGTACACATATTCCCTACCAAGTTCTACCACTAGATGGTGGCAGTGCACTTTCTACTATTGAAATGAACCTTAAACTAATGTCACACAATGTGAGAGGATTGAATAGTCCCTATAAACGCAGAGCTCTATGGAAATCAGCTATAGACATGAACTGTGACATCTTGTGTGCACAAGAAACTCATTTCGCCAGTAACAATCCCCCAAAATGCACACACAACAAATTCCCTCAAGTGTTTACTGCAAACGCTGAATCAAAGAAAAATGGGGTATTAATTGCTATTAGGGACACAGTAACTTTCTCTTTATTGCAGACTCATGTCGATCCCCTTGGACGCTTCCTCATCTTGATTGCTGAACTGAACCACACCACCTACACGTTGGTAAATCTGTATGCACCTAATAATAAGCAATTTAAATTTATCCGTAAAGTTGTTAAACTTGCTAAATCTATGCAAAAAGGTAACTTGATTATCTGTGGGGACTTCAACATGACTATGAACGGAGACATGGACTCCTCCTCTGTGGCTACTAGACAAAGGCCCTCTCTTGGCCCCTTTTGCCATGAAGAGAGGCTATTTGACCCATGGCGTTGCCTTAGAACCACAGAGAGGGACTATACATATCACTCCCAAGTGCACAATAGCTATTCTAGAATCGATTTTTTTCTTACTGATGTGTATACTTTACAAAATGTGATTAAAACTGACATCCACAGTATCACGTGGTCAGACCATGCACCAGTGACTATTGAGATTGTGGATACCAGTAAGACTTCCCACAAAACTTTGTGGCGCAACAATACGTACCTTCTGTCACAGCCCCAAATCAGGGCTGAGATAGAGGAGAAACTGAAAGAATATTTCCACTTTAATGCTAATGGTGAATGTTCCCCTTCAATGACATGGTGCGCACACAAAGCGGTTATAAGAGGTTCTCTAATACAAATAGCCTCTAGGGAGAAGAGGAAAAAATCACTTCACATGGCACAACTACATGAGTCCATAGCAGAATTAGAAGCCCTACACAAGAATCCCAGCACCACTTCCCCCAATATCTTGATTTGCCTTAATCAATGCCGGGAAGAACTGAGACAAGAACTGAGAGCAGAGTATGATGTATTCTTTAAAAGAATGAAATTATCCTTCTACTCCCAAAATAATAGGGCAAGCAAACTTCTAGCTTCCCAAATTAAGAAGAGACAAGCTAAAGCCAGCCTCACGCACATTAAACACCACAATTCCCATACCACATTCCATAACCCTAAGGACATAGCCAACGTGTTTAGAGATTATTATGAATCCCTCTACAATCTCGCCAATGACCCACACACCCACCAACCATCGGAGGGAGAGATTGACAATTTTCTCCAAGGGGTTCACCTACCTTCCATAGATTTGAACACACTCCAGGACCTGAACTCTCCTATTACATACGATGAAGTTGAGATGGTTATTAGAACCCTCCCCATGCACAAATCACCCGGAGTGGACGGATTTTCAGCGGAATATTACAAAGCATTCACCTCCATTCTAGCTCCCAAACTAGTAAATGTTTTCAATGTAGCAGCTACCTCTGGCTCTTTCCCAAAAGAAATGCTTCAGGCTATCATAGTTACAATACCCAAACCGGGCAAGGATACATCTCACCCCCAAAATTTTAGGCCAATCTCACTGCTGAACTCAGACTTAAAGATCTACGCCAAGATACTAGCGAACAGGTTGAGTGAAATTACCCCCTCCCTCATTGACCTGGACCAAGTAGGATTTGTGAAAGGAAGGCAAGCGCCAGATGGCACCAGAAGAATGCTAAACCTTCTGCGCTATGTGGAACTAAGTAAACAACCTAGCAATTTCTTAGCTTTGGATGCAGAAAAGGCCTTCGATAGGGTTCATTGGGGTTACCTATCAAAGACTTTACAAAAATTTGGATTCTCTGGCCTGATCCACTCAGCAATCATGTCTTTGTATTCACACCCCACGGCACAAGTGTACACCTCTAGCATGCTTTCTGATTCCTTTACTTTATCCAACGGCACGCGACAAGGTTGCCCTCTATCTCCAATTATTTTTTCATTAATCATAGAGCCCCTAGCGGAAAGTATTAGATCCACTGACACCGTACTGGGTATTAAGATAGGTTCAGAGAATCATAAAATAGGACTATTCGCGGACGATATTATCCTGACTATTTCTAAACCAGAATCCTCTCTCGTAGCAATACAAACTTTGATACACAAATTTGGACAGGTCTCCTTTTATAAAATCAACACTACTAAATGCTATGCCTTGAATATTAATGTACCCCCTGCTACAAAAAAAAAGCTAAAAATATTATTCCCCTGTAATTGGGACCCCCCCTCTATTACCTATCTTGGTGTGCAGCTGACCTCCTCCTCCGCTAAAACATATGCCTGCAACTACCCTCCTTTGTTAAATACCCTTGAAGATGAACTGACACAAATCGGCAAACTCCATCTATCTTGGGTGGGTAGGATAGCTGCATACCAAATGCAAGTATTACCTAAACTGTTATATCACTTTAGAACAGTATCCATCCCTATCCCTCAAAAATTCTTCTCCCAATTAGCGAATAGCCTGAAAAATTATATATGGGGGGGGGAAAAAACCCAGAATTGCATTAGCGCAACTATATAAACCAAAACACCTTGGGGGCCTAGGCCTCCCCAATGCACAAATCTACTACCGAGCAGCAATCCTGGACCATATGCGCTATTGGTTCTCCTGCCAATCGGACAATAAATGGGTAAATATTGAAAGCGAAGTTACTCCAGGGCATAATCTCCCAGCGTTAGCGCTAGCAGCCTGTATACATCATAAAGCAATAACACCTCCGTACCCTACAATACAAGCCACTACTGAAACATGGTCCTTCATGATACACCAGAAGTTCGCAGATACCCCTATGACTAAATTAAACACCCCATTAGCAGCCTATGAATACTTAATCCCTAATTTCTCAACCCAAGCATGGAAGAGAAGAGGTGAACACTTTTCTATACATGGAATAGAAGAACAAGAGGGGCTAGATAGATACCAAACACACCAAATGAAACACTTTGTATCAGCCAATACACCTAGGCCTATAGAACTACCTAAAATCTTATGGGACTACTTAATCACCAAACATCAGGGAAAAGTTAGAGGAATATCCTTATTCTATAAATATGCTACCCCACTATACATGTCCACCAAATTGCCAAATATGATTAAATGGGAACAGGAGCTACGAAACGAATTCTCGCTAAAACAATGGTACTTAGCTATAAAATACAACCGCAAATCCTCAGCATGTGTAGAGCACTGGGAGAATGCTCAAAAAATTCTGCATAGATGGTACCTAACACCTATGCGCCTTCACAAAATGGACTCAAATATTTCCCCACTCTGCTGGAGAAATTGTAATTCTACCGGCAACTTACTACACATACTTTGGAATTGTCAGATAATTCGAGATTTCTGGAAAGAAGTGTCGACTTTGATTCAGAAAATCACTGGCATTACCTATACATTAGACTCTGCGCTAGCGCTACTGAGCATTGGCATAGAACAATTCCCCCTACTAATGAGAAAAGTAGTCGCACATTTGCTTTTTGCAGCTCGAATATCCTTAGCAAAGGAATGGCGCTCCCAGAAACCTCCCATGCTTGAAAACGTAATTTCCAGAGTTAATGCTCATTACTCAATGGAGAAGTTGCTGGCATACAAAGAAGGAAGGGCTCTAGATTTCCACAGGTTCTGGGAGATCTGGAGGACTTCGCCGTATGCCTCTCCACATTTGTGACTTAAGATCTTTGATTAAACTACACTTTACTGAAATTCCTTAAACACACCCAGTTATCTAGTGGTAGGAACATACAATGAGTATAACTAAAGATCTAAAGAATACCTTCTGAGCAAAATATGTGTATTTAGCGTTAGGTTCATATCACGGTTATCTTAGTATCCAATAAACACACGTAACAAACCTGTTATAGGACTATCACCTAAGACCCTCATTAAGGTCTAAGGAGGGCTACTTTATATTTAAAACTATGCAGAGCCTGCTCACAGTATGTACCCAGGTTGGGGTGACAGGCTATACCTCCGATTGAGGTAATGTCCCGCTCTGATTTCAGTAGTCCAAGGATTATCAAGCATATATGTAAGATTGATGTTTGATGCAGTCTTTGTACATGCTCTGTGATACTTATAATGCTGTATCTGTTACGTGTAAGTTGTAAAATTTAATAATAAAAAAAAAGAAATACCTCCGTTAGGACAAATGACCCCTGTCAGAGGAAGACATCCATCCGGACGGTCACCAGAGGCCCACACCGGCACCGGCACAAATGCTGCACCGGCTCTACGGGAGGGTCACGTCTCCGGTCCCTTACGCCCTGGATTCAGGCACCCAATACCGGGGGCACCTTAGGAATTCTTCTCCCTTGCGGGACCCAGTCGAAGGTACTGGGCCCCAGGCCTCCTTGCAAAGTACCTCACCCCAGGCTGAAGGTGCCTGGGATGGAACTCGATTCCACGTGCCCAGGCCAAGGGCGGCTGGGCACAGACAAACCACAGCAGCCCCCAGGCTGAAGGTGCCTGGGGAATGGACCTCGTGCGCAAGATATCCGCCCCCTTTATATCCTCTCCCAGCAGGCACAGCGGGCTCCCCACCCCGCCGTACTACTGCCGTGAGAGGACACAAAGGGCACGGCGCTAGAATGGCAGTTCAACCCTGGTCCCAGGTGACAGCGCCACCTAGGGACCACAGGGAACATGACACCATTCATACCTCCCACACTCCAAAGTGTCCATAAATCCCAAAAATCAATGTATCTGGGCCATCTATAGCCCAGATACGCCCCTCTAAATTTGACACCCGCTACACTCTCCCCCCAGCAATTTGACACTGGTCCCCAGTGTCTGGAACAAGTCATGCCCCAAAGGGAGCCAGCATAAACCCAATCCAGAGACTGCTTAAAAATTTGCAAAGTCCATGATCACTTTACAGGAGGGAAGAAGGGAGAAAACAACAGCAACAGTTCCCCATTCCTCCGAAGAGGACAACACCCGTTAAACTCGGGTACAGTTCCTGGGTTTCCGGGAAGGAAAAACAAACCCAGGAAAGTTCTGCAAATTTGCAAGGCACAAGGGAAAGTCTTTTCTCCTACAGGTAGAATCTGGGATGCGGCAAGACAAGGGGTTTAAAATGTTCATCAACAGTCTCCAAATGGTATTCAACATCTTCTCCATCCTTTCTCCGAATCAACACCTTGTCTGCATGAATGCGCCGACCCAACATCCACTCTGCCTCAGGCCTGGTTCACACTTGTCCGACAAACGCTCCGACATTAGGAGCTCATGTCGCATGACGTGTGAAAAATCAATGAATCCCTATGAGAGCCGTCTTAACTGGTCGGTCCGACATTAAAAATGCTCCCTGTACTACTTCTGTCCGACTTTGATCCTACTTCAGCCCATTGAATATCATTGAAGTCGGATCAAAGTAGGATCCTTGTCCTAACCATCCGACATTTGACATCCGACATGGTGATTACAGCAGCAGTAAAAGGAATTTATCTCACCCTGGGATTGTTTTGATTGGTCAAAGGATAAGTCAGACTAGCACAATGTCGGATCAAAGTAGTATCCTGTTCATGAATGTCGGATGGATGTCGGACCAATGTAGGATCAATGTAGGACTGATGTCGCAGAGCAAAGTAGGATGAAAGTCGGATGAATGTCGTGTCGTATCAGTGTGAACCCAGCCTTACAGTCCTTAAATCTTTGAGATGCTTTTGGGGAACAAGCGAGGTACCTGCGTGCGTGTGGGACTTTGATGTGTGTCCACACAAAGTCATTATACCAACGTTCCCTGCAAACCTCCACCTCATAAAGCAGCTCCCTCGACAAGTACGGGTACTCCCACCCATACTCACTGGTGACTTTCTGGCAGAACAAACATTGTAGCCTAGACAAGGGAGGCATAGTAGAGCGGCCTCCCTCGCCCGGCAGGACGATAGAACCCAGATGACGAGGTGCCTTGACCACCTCTGATTTGGGCATAGTTGCCCGCAGCAACAGTCTCTTGTCCCCGGTAGTAGATGCAGGAGGCACCGGGGACTGAAAGGCAGACAGGGGACGGGGTCCCTCCTCAGGCGCTGGCGCCTCCACCCGGGGTGTACTATCCCCTGTGGACATAGGTGGATCCCTGGTTCTACGGGATGAGGAGAGAGGCATCTTGTCCCAGCCCTTCTCAGCAAATAGTTTGTCTATGACAACGTCGTCTCCCACATCGGAGACCGACTCCAGGTCGGAGGTGTCACACTCTTCCGCGGGCAGGTAGTTCTTAGTGAGCACAGAATCACTCCCACCCGCGGACTCCAGAGGCTGTGAATCTCCAGCACCTCCAACCCAACACCAAGTCCCGTTCCCTGGCTTACCTCGACCCAAACTTGTGAAGGGATGTCCAGGACTCTTCCCACCGGATCCATCCGGGCCAGGCAAGCGCAGGGGTTGTCCTCCATCTCGGCCGCTGGAAGCTCTCACAAGACCGACCTTCCTTGTTGGCGCTGGGAGTAGGGAAACTGTGGTGACCGAAGCAGCATCTCCGGATATTGCATCCTCCATCTCTTTGTTCGCGACCTCCACGGAGGTCTCTACAGTGCGTGGAGGGATGGCTGTCCAAGCATTGACTTCTTCTTGAGTGGCAGCGCCTGATGTAGGGCTGAGGTGGAAGACATGAACTCCCCGCAGGCCTCACAGGGCCCGAATGGCTTTAACTGTACCACCAGCCCCGAACATCCGGGACAAATCATACCCAGGGCCTCAACATTCTTGCAGGTGTACAAGGCGAATTGTCCCTGGGGCTTGAGCCGAATCCCCGTATCTGTAATCGGAGCAGCAGTTGAAGTCATCCTCGTAGTATTAGAGACTGGAACCCACGATTGCTGAACATGGTGACTGATTGCTGCTCCATCGCGCACTGCATAACTGGCGCCAAAGTCCCCACGTGTACCTCTTCACATGGCCGGACTCCTCCCCTTTGGCGCACTAGTTCGCAGGCTTTCTCTATGTCACGCCCACGAACTGTGCAGGGAGGGCGTGCCTGCTGGCGCAGTGGCCAATATGGCCGACCTACTCGGAACTCTTCTGGGCACCAAAGTTGAAACTCCGATAGCTTCGGCTCCATTACATAAACACAAATCCCGCACCTGGAGCCCCCACGTGTAGCGCCCTTACCCGCCTTCTCCCCTCTCTTTATGGCTGTGTGACTCGTCTAGGGGTATCTGAGAGAAGGGGGAAGATGTACACCACCAGCTCGGCTCTCTGATGTAGTATGCAGAGATATGAGCAAAACCGTTTACCTTCGGGTCTGCGTTTTAGGCCGGAGCCTCAGCTTCTCCTGTGGAGGATGATTGTCACTGTCACAGACAGGGACACTTAGTTTCCAGTAACACGAGTTCCACACCATAAAAAGTCCAACACTGTTTTATTTGCTTTGATCAATAAGTAGGCTGGTTGAAATTTAAAAGAACAGACAGGGTGTGGGAAAGAGTAGGTTCAGGCACTCTCAATGAATAAAGTCTCTCCTGTTCCGTTTAGCGAAAACAGGCTTGGCGCAAAGTCGCTGCCACCAACTGTGAATTTGACCTGACCTGATGAAGATAGGTCTCTGCCACAGACCATAAGAACATGAAATACCTCCGTTAGGACAAACGACCCCTGTCAGAGGAAGACATCCATCCGGACGGTCATCAGAGGCCCACACCGGCACCGGCCAAATGCTGCACCGGCTCTACGGGAGGGTCATGTCTCCGGTCCCTTACGCCCTGGATTCAGGCACCCAATACTGGGGGCACCTTAGGAATGCTTCTCCCTTGCGGGACCCAGTCGAAGGTACTGGGCCCCAGGCCTCCTTGCAAAGTACCTCACCCCAGGCTGAAGGTACCTGGGATGGAACTCGACTCTACGCGCCCAGGCCAAGGGCGCCTGGGCACAGACGAACCACAGCAGGCCCCAGGCTGAAGGTGCCTGGGGAATGGACCTCGTGCGCAAGATGTCCGCCCCCTTTATATCCTCTCCCAGCAGGCACAGCGGGTTCCCTGCCCCGCCGTACTACTGCCGCGAGAGGACACAAAGGGCATGGCGCTAGAATGGCAGTTCAACCCTGGTCCCAGGTGACAGCGCCACCTAGGGACCACAGGGAACATGACACCATTCATACCTCCCACACTCCAAAGTGTCCATAAATCCCAAAAATCAATGTATCTGGGCCATCTATGGCCCAGATACGCCCCTCTAAATTTGACACACGCTACACTATAATAAAAATCCCCAAAAGTTTTTTTTAAAAAACACATTTTTTTCCTCAGTTTAGGCCAATCTATATTCTACTACATATTCTTGGTAAAAAAATATCGCAATAAGCGTATATTGATTGGTTTGCGCAAAAGTTATAGCGTTCGGAATTTTTTTTCCCACTATTAATGGCGGTGATCTGTGATTTTTAGCGGTACTGCAACAATGCGACGGACAGACCGGAGGCTTTTGACACTTTTTTGGGACCATTGACATTTATACAGCGAACAGCGCTATAAAAATGCACTGATTGCTGTTTAAATGTCACTGGCAGGGAAGGTGTTAACAATAGGGGGTGATCAAGGGGTTAAATGTGTATTCCCTCAGCATTTTCTAACTGTGTGGGGATGTGAGTCACTAGGAGAGAAGCCATATTGTTTTTCCAACTACGTAGGAAGAAACAATTTGGCTCCTCTCCTCTGACAGCACAGGGATTTGTGTGTTTACACACACGAATCCCCGTGCTGGTGCACGCGATCGCGCGTGGCCGGTGGCATCGGGTTCTCCGCCTCTGGTGGCCGAAAACGGGTGGGACGTACCCGTATGGGAATTTGCCCAGGAGAGCCATTGTGCCGCAGTATATCTGCGTGACACAGTCGGCAACTGGTTAAACTGTTAAAGTGGTTGCAAACCTCTGACATGAAACATGAACCAGGCATATCCCTCTATAGCAGTGGTTCTCAACTCCTGTTTTTAGGATCCACTAGCATGCTAGGTTTGCAAGATAACTGAAATACATCACAATGTCCCAGATGATGTTTTATTGAATGAAACTGGTCAGGTAGACTGAACTAGCTCCATGTTACTGCGCTTCTTGAAAGTATTTGTGATCACATACCTTATCTCGCCTGTTTATATCATCATTGGTGTAAGTGTTCTACCTTTTACAATAAAACCCATAGTCGATGGTATTACACTATGTGGCGACCTTTTACTTTTATGAATGGTGGAGTCCATGATTGGGACCGGTGACAAGGTTGAACGGAAGCTGACCTCACATGTTGTTTCCTGAGAGCGACCACATTCCCAGTTCCATGCCTGTTTGACTCTGTGCCGCTGGCATTGGGTCCACTGAGTCCGGTAAGAGTATCCAATTTCTTTCATCGGTAGTGGATTCACAATCTATGCTGATTTCTTACTGGATGGTGGCCTATCCTTCAGAGGTCGAATATATCTTCAATTTCAACATTGATGCTTGGACTGTTTTTTGTTTCCCCCTCATGGGTTATTTATTCACAATTCCATTTCACATATATGGACTTTTTAGTGATTTCAATTTATGAATTGTATTTATATTCATTTATTGCTGTTTGCACCTAGCACTTTATTTTATTTTGCACAGTCAATGTGTTATGCTTACTGTTTGCATACTTGCACAATTATTTAATATATACACACAATATGGATTAGCGCTGCACTTAATATTCCCATTATCCACTCAATTTGTCTGATTGTAGTGTTTGCAGCTTTTCCTAAATTTGTTGAGTAGCGCAGTGCACATTTAGAAATTTAGATACATCACAGGTGATATCATTTGCTGCTCAGTGATTGCAGTATTCTAGTCTGCATCTCCCCAAGGTAGTACTTAAAGTGGTTGTAACCCACTTAAGCAACTTGCACCTACAGGTAAGCCTAGATTCAAGCCTCGTACACACGACCGAGTTTCTCGTCGTTAAAAACACGTAGTTTTTCTCGACGAGATTCTTGTTAACCTTGACGAGTTTCTCGTCAAGCTTTCCATGCGTACACACTGACAATTCCAAATCTCGTCGTTGTTCTGCGCGGTCACGTACAGCACGTACGACGGCAGTATAAAGGGGAAGATCGATTTCAATGGCGCCACCCCTTGGGCTGCTTTTGCTGATCTTGTGTTACCGTGTGTGAAGTAAAAGTTTGGGAAGAGACGATTCGCGCTTTTCAGTCTTCGTGCTTTCAGTTCGTTTTAGCGTGACGAATGTGCTATCTCCTTTACGAAGGCTTGTTTTACCAGAAGATGCACTCCCGTCTCATACTTGATTCTGAGCATGCGCGCTTTTTGAAGAGTCATAAAAGCATACACACGAACCATTTTCTCGTCGCAAAACAGGCCGACGAGAAACACGACGAGAAAATCTAGAATCCGGACGAGAAAATAGAGAGCAGGTTCTCTATTTTTCTCGTCGAGATTCACGGCAGTTTTCTCATCATAAAACCATACACACGAACGGTTTTCTCGACAATAAAGCTCTCTCGGCACTTTTCTTGTCGGTTTTGGACGAGAAACTCGGTCGTGTGTACGAGGCTTAAGGCTTACCTGTAGGTGCAAGAAATATCTCCTAAACCTACACGGTTTAGGAGATATTTGCAAAAAAAAACATGCGCGATGTCTACGGTGCATGCGCGCCATAGACAACGATGCATTCACAGGGTTAATCCCCATTCACAAATCCCGCTTCGACGGCTCCCGCGCGCATGCGGGGAGTGACGTTTTCGCCGCTCCGGCCAATCACAGCGCCGTAGCGGGGCAGTGATTGGCTGGAGCGGCGATACCCGGAAGCCGGAAGTAACCTTCCGGGTATCTGTGGAGCGATGGCTGCGGCTGGAGGGGGAGACGAGGATGGCTTCGGGGGCCCCGATCTAAGGTAAGTGATGCATAATGAGCTAGAATGCTAGTCATACTAGCTCATGATGGCTTTGTCTTGCAGATGTTTTTTTTTTTTGGGTTTACAACCACTTTAAAATCTGGTGTGTTAGTGGGTCATGAGGACAGGAGTTATGAACCACTGCTCTATTGTAGGGATGAGCTTCGTGTTCGAGTCGAACTCATGTTCGACTCGAACATTGGCTGTTCGGCCGTTCGCTAAATTTCGAACATTATGGGCCGTTCGCGCCAAATTCGAGTTGCGCATCACGGCCCATAATTCACTGCGGCATCGCAGTGCATTGCTGGCTGATGATTGGCCAAGCATGCACTATGACCCACATGCTTTGGCCAATCACAGCACGGTCAGCACAGAGAGCCATAATTGGCCAAAGGCAGGGTGCCTTTGGCCAATCATGGCTCAGGAGAGTAGGTACACGCCCCACACTATATAAGGCTGCCTGCGTATATATATATACATATATATATATATATATATATATATATATATATATATACAGGGATGAGCCGAACACCCCCCTGTTCGGTTCGCACCAGAACCTGCGAACAGACAGAATGTTCGTGTGATCTTTAGAACCCTATTAAATACAATGGACTCGAACGTTCGAAATCTAAAGTGCTAATTATAAAGGCTAATATGCAATTTATTGTCCTAAAAAGTGTTTGGGGACCCGGGTCCTGCCCCAGGGGACATGTATCAATGCAAAAAAAGGTTTAAAAAATAGACGTTTTTACGGGAGCAGTGATTTTAATAATGCTTAAAATGAAAAAATAAAAGTGAAATTTTCCTTTAAATTTCGTACCTGGGGAGTGTGTATGATATGCATGTAAAGTCGCGCATGTTTCCCGTGCTTAGAACTGTCCCTGCACAAAGTGTCATTTTTGAAGGAAAAAAAGTCATTTAAAACTCACTCGCGGCTATTAATGAATTGTCGGCTTTTATCAATAAATAGAAAAGTCATTGATAAAAAAAAAAAAAAAAAAGCGTTCCCCCAAATTCAATTACCAGGCCCTTTAGGTCTGGAATGGATATTAAGGGGAACCCCGCCGCAAATTAAAAAAAAAATGGCGTGTGGTTCCCCCTAAATATCCATACCAGGCCCTTGAGATCTGGCATGGATTTTAAGGGGAACTCCACCCCAAATTTAAAAAAAAATGGCGTGGAGTCCCCCCAAAAATCCATACCAGACCCTTATCCGAGCACGCAACCTGGCCGGCCACAGGGGAAGAGGGGGGGACGAGAGAGTGGCCCCCCTCCCTCCTGAACCGTACCAGGCCACATGCCCTCAACATGGGGAGGATGTCCCCATGTTGATGGGGACAAGGGCCTCATCCCCACAACCCTTGCCCGGTGGTTGTGGGGGTCTGCGTGCGGGGGGCTCATCGGAATCTGGAAGACCCCTTTAACAAAGGGGACCCCCAGATCCCGGCCCCCCCCCCTATGTGAATTGGTAAGGGGTACATTGTACCCCTACCATTTCACGAAGAAAGTGTCAAAAAAAGGAAATAAAAACACACACACCTTGGAAAAGTCCTTTATTAAAAAAAAAACAAAACATTCCAGCGATGAAATCCAGTGTCCCGCGGCGATCCTGATGTCCAGCGCTGTCCGTCATTGGTTGTGCCTGTGCGGACCTGATGGGGAACTTCCTCCGCTGTGTTTTAAATGTATAGACCCGCCCCTTCTAAAGTTCCCCATCAGGTCCGCTCAAGTTCCCCATCAGGTCCGCCCCCTCGGTATGTCCGACCCCGCCTACGTCATTGGCCTGAGTGGGGAACTTCCTTCACTGTGTAATTTAAATTTACACAGTGAAGGATGTTTCCCGCTCAGGCCAATGACGTAGGCGGGGTCCGACATACCGAGGGGGCGGACCTGATGGGGAACTTCGTTCGCTGTGTAATACATGAATAGACCGCCCCTTCTCTCGTTCCCCATCAGTTCCGCTCAGACAACCACCCAACCTCAGACACAAACTAATCAGCAGGAAACTTCACTCTGATTATGAAGTCACAAATAATGGAAGCAAACCCTGCAATAAAAAACGCTGCAAACTGTGCAACCAGATCAATCCATCCAAAAGTGTCACACACACAAATGGGACCTTCACCATCATGGGATCTTACAACTGTACCTCCAGTAATGTTGTGTACCTCATCCAATGCAACAGGTGTGGCAAAGGATCTTATGTTGGTGAAACAGGACAGAAGTTGCAAGCGAGGATGAATTTTCACAGACATACCATCAAGGAACATAAAGAAGAGAGTTTCTGCACACCTGTGGGACATCACTTCTCACAACCAGACCACACTATAGAAGACCTCAATGTTTTAGTTCTTAAAGGGAATTTCAGAACTATCCAGGAAAGGAAAACATTTGAACAAGAATGATAATTCTTTTTGACACAAAAACGAATGGCCTAAATTTAGATATTGGTTTCCTTACCCATTATACTAAGGTTTTATGACCCCCTCTGTGACTAGCATCTCCCCCCTCAAGTCTATAGCTCTCCCTCTGTCTTATCTCACTTACTCTGTCTTATCTCACTAACTCTGCTGCTATCTTTATTACCATTGATTTGTATGTGTTTTTTTTTTCCTTTCCCTCTGAGATTTTTTTTCTTGTTTTGTTTTAACATTCTGCTAAAAAAATTGTGAATCAGTACTGCTTGGACCTTGAAGAAGGGGACATACCCCGAAAGCTTGTCCTGAAAAATTCTATGTTAGTGCAAATAAAAAAAGTATCACGGACAGTACTTAATTTTCTCTGTCACAATTGCACTAATACGGCTACAATTACGTCAACTATGTATTGATAAAAGCCGACAATTCATTAATAGCCGCGAGTGAGTTTTAAATGACTTTTTTTCCTTCAAAAATGACACTTTGTGCAGGGACAGTTCTAAGCACGGGAAACATGCGCGACTTTACATGCATATCATACACACCCCCCAGGTACGAAATTTAAAGGAATATTTCACTTTTATTTTTTCATTTTAAGCATTATTAAAATCACTGCTCCTAAAAAAATGGGCGTTTTTAAAACTTTTATTTGCATTGATACATGTCCCCTGGGACAGGACCCAGGTCCCCAAACACTTTTTAGGACAATAACTTGCATATAAGCCTTTATAATTAGCACTTTAGATTTCTCCCATAGACTTTTCGAATTTGCCGCGAACACCCCAAATTGTTCGTTGTTCGGCGAACGGGCGAACAGGCAATGTTCGAGTCGAACATGAGTTTGACTCGAACTCGAAGCTCATCCCTATATATATACAGGTCCTTCTCAAAAAATTAGCATATTGTGATAAAGTTCATTATTTTCTGTAATGTACTGATAAACATTAGACTTTCATATATTTTAGATTCATTACACACAACTGAAGTAGTTCAAGCCTTTTCTTGTTTTAATATTGATGATTTTGGCATACAGCTCATGAAAACCCAAAAATCCTATCTCAAAAAATTAGCATATCATGAAAAGGTTCTCTAAACGAGCTATTAACCTAATCATCTGAATCAACTAATTAACTCTAAACACCTGCAAAAGATTCCTGAGGCTTTTAAAAACTCCCAGCCTGGTTCATTACTCAAAACCGCAATCATGGGTAAGACTGCCGACCTGACTGCTGTCCAGAAGGCCATCATTGACACCCTCAAGCAAGAGGGTAAGACACAGAAAGAAATTTCTGAACGAATAGGCTGTTCCCAGAGTGCTGTATCAAGGCACCTCAGTAGGAAGTCTGTGGGAAGGAAAAAGTGTGGCAGAAAACGCTGCACAACGAGAAGAGGTGACCGGACCCTGAAGAAGATTGTGGAGAAGGACCGATTCCAGACCTTGGAGGACCTGCGGAAGCAGTGGACTGAGTCTGGAGTAGAAACATCCAGAGCCACCGTGAACAGGCGTGTGCAGGAAATGGGCTACAGGTGCCGCATTCCCCAGGTCAAGCCACTTTTGAACCAGAAACAGCGGCAGAAGCGCCTGACCTGGGCTACAGAGAAGCAGCACTGGACTGTTGCTCAGTGGTCCAAAGTACATTCGGAAATCAAGGTGCCAGAGTCTGGAGGAAGACTGGGGAGAGGGAAATGCCAAAATGCCTGAAGTCCAGTGTCAAGTACCCACAGTCAGTGATGGTCTGGGGTGCCATGTCAGCTGCTGGTGTTGGTCCACTGTGTTTTATCAAGCGCAGGGTCAATGCAGCTAGCTATCAGGAGATTTTGGAGCACTTCATGCTTCCATCTGCTGAAAAGCTTTATGGAGATGAAGATTTCATTTTTCAGCACGACCTGGCACCTGCTCACAGTGCCAAAACCACTGGTAAATGGTTTACTGACCATGGTATTACTGTGCTCAATTGGCCTGCCAACTCTCCTGACCTGAACCCCATAGAGAATCTGTGGGATATTGGGAAGAGAAAGTTGAGAGACGCAAGACCCAACACTCTGGATGAGCTTAAGGCCGCTATCGAAGCATCCTGGGCCTCCATAACACCTCAGCAGTGCCACAGGCTGGTTGCCTCCATGCCACGCCGCATTGAAGCAGTCATTTCTGCAAAAGGATTCCCGACCAAGTATTGAGTGCATAACTGAACATAATTATTTGAAGGTTGACTTTTTTTGTATTAAAAACACTTTTCTTTTATTGGTCGGATGAAATATGCTAATTTTTTGAGATAGGATTTTTGGGTTTTCATGAGCTGTATGCCAAAATCATCAATATTAAAACAAGAAAAGGCTTGAACTACTTCAGTTGTGTGTAATGAATCTAAAATATATGAAAGTCTAATGTTTATCAGTACATTACAGAAAATAATGAACTTTATCACAATATGCTAATTTTTTGAGAAGGACCTGTATATATATATATATATATATATATATATATACACACTGTATTCAGTTTAGCTAGATCCGTTCCTGTTATTCTCTTCCTAATATACTGACAGGCAGACAGTTGATTGTGGTAGCTGCAGTATTTTCAGTCAGTGTACTGTATCCTGTGTACAGTGTGCAACTAAAGCTAACTGCAGACAATTGCTGGTGTTCTCTTCCTAATAATACCACAGGCAGGCAGCTGCAGTATTTTTAGTCAGTGTACTGTATCCTGTGCACAGTGTGCAAGTGCAACTAAAGCTAACTGCAGACAATTGCTGGTGTTCTCTTCCTAATAATACCACAGGCAGGCAGCTGCAGTATTTTCAGTCAGTGTACTGTATCCTGTACACAGTGTGCAACTAAAGCTAACTGCAGACAATTTCTTGTGTTCTCTTCCTAATAATACCAAAGGCCGGCAGGCAGCTGCAGTATTTTCAGTCAGTGTACTGTATCCTGTGCACAGTGTGCAGCTAAAGCTGACTGCAGACAATTATTGGTGTTCTCTTCCTAATAATACCACAGGCAGGCAGCTGCAATATTTTCAGTCAGTGTACTGTATCCTGTGCACAGTGTGCAACTAAAGCTAACTGCAGACAATTGCTGGTGTTCTCTGCCTAATATTACCACAGGCAGGCAGCTGCAGTATTTTCAGTCAGTTGCACACTGTGTACAGGATACAGTACACTAAAGCTAACTGCAGACAATTGCTGGTGTTCTCTTCCTAATAATACCACAGGCAGGCAGCTGCAGTATTTTCAGTCAGTGTACTGTATACTGGCCACAGTGTGCAGATAAAGCTGACTGCAGACAATTCCTTGTGTACCTACCTATTCCAATACATTAAATAAAGTATGTCTGGAAGGCCAACAAGGAGAGGCAGACACACACAGGCCAATAAAAGAGGGCAAGCAGGCTCTGTGTCTAGAGGCAACAGTGCTGGTCGTGGACACGGTGCATCCTCATCAGCACGTGGCCGTGGGACACGCTTGGCCTTTTTTTTCGGCAGCTGGCCGCGTTGAGCCGCAACATGCTGAAGAGTTGGTAGAGTGGATGACCAAGCCGTCCTCATCCTCTCTCACCCAGCCTCAGGGTACTTTGTCAGCCAAAGCGGCCTCTTCCCTCGACTCAATGGCATCAGTCACTCCTCCCCTGGCCCCACCATGTCCTCCTGAGTAGTCCCCCGAACTGTTTGACCACAGTGTTAGGTACATGCTGCAGGAGGATGCGCAGCGTTTTGAAGGCTCCGATGATGGTACCCAGCTTGAGGAAGGCAGTAACGTGAGCCCAGAGAGAGGGTGTGCCCAAGAAGGACAGCAAACTAGCAGTCATGTTCCCCCAGCTGCAGCATACTGCCAGGTTTGCTCCAGTGATGAGGAGGGAGGGGATGATGAGGTCACTGACTCTACGTGGGTGCCTGATAGGAGAGAGGAGGAGGAGGAGGAGGCACATCTCCAACGAGGCAGGATGCCCTCCAGAGGCCATCTTAAGGGCAGCACACTGACTTCATCACACCGCAGAGCTCCGCATGTGCAGTGCACTGCTGTCTCTGCGCGTTATTCCAAAAGTGCTTTGGTGTGGGCCTTTTTTGAGACGTGTGCAGCAGATCGCACCTTTGCTATTTGCAACATATGTCTGAAGCGTATCTTGCGTGGCCAAAACAGCAGCCGCTTGGGCACCACATGTTTGACCAGACATATGTCGACCTGCCATGCAGTCCGTTGGCAAGCGTACATAAAAGACCCACACCAAAGAACAAAGCGGACCTCTCCTTGCTCCTCATCAGCTGGGATCTCCAACCCCACTATACCTTCAGTCCTCTCAGAAACCTGCACTGAGAGGAATGAAGGTGTAGAATTAGGTGTGTCACTGCCAAGTACTTGCGAGGAATCTGCTATCGGTACACCACCGTCAGATTGTACCAGGCAAATTTCCCTGCCCCACTGCTGCACCGCCAAAAGAAGTTCGCTCCCAGCCATCCACATGCCCAGCGGTTGAATGCTAGCTTGGCTAAATTGCTAGCACTTCAACTGCTGCCTTTTAAGTTGGTAGACTCTGCTCCCTTCCGTGAGTTTGTGGAATGTGCGGTTCCTCAGTGGCAGGTTCCCAAACGCCACTTTTTTTCACGGAAGGCGATTCCGGCTCTCTACCGGCATGTGGAAGGCAATGTCTTGGCTTAGCTGGACAGGGCGGTCAGTGGTAAGGTGCATATTACCACTGACTCATGGTCCAGCAGGCATGGACAGGGATGTTACCTATCTTTCCCGGCGCATTGGGTGACTCTGCTGGCAGCTGGGAAGGATGCAGGACAGGGTAGTGTTGGAGGTTGTTCCGCCACCACGCCTCCAAAATGCTACTAGTGGTGATTCTGACACACCTCTCTCCTTCACCCCCTCCTCTTCTTCTTCCTCCATGGCCTCTGCCTGTGCTGATTTGTCCTCGGAACCAGCGGTGCTCCGTAGGCGTTCAAGGGGCTACGTAAGTATGCAGGCAAAAAGATGCCATGCGGTGCTTGAGCTGGTGTGCTTGGGGGACAGGAGCCACACTGGGGCAGAGATTCTGTCAGCTCTGCAGGGGCAGGCTCAGAGGTGGTTGACGCTAGGCTTGTGCAATTCGTTTCGTAACGAATCAAAATTCGTCCGAATTTAGCAACTTTCGGACATTCGGAAGCATTCGAATTTCCGAACAGAGCAATTACGAATAAAACCGAATCCGAAATAAATTATACCGCAAAATAGCGAATGCCCGAAGGTCTTCGGCATAATTCGTTATGAAAAAAGTTACGAATGTACGAATCCATTCGAAGCACAATAACACTCACTCTGCTCTCTGCTTCTCCCTCACCATGCTGAACTCCCTCTCAAAATGGTGTACAGGGGCGGAGGCTATAGCCGCATGAAAAAACGAAAGTAAAATACGAGATTTCAAATCCATTCGAAGCACAATAACACTCACTCTGCTCTGCTCTCTGCTTCTCCCTCACCGTGCTGAACCCTCTCAAAATGGTGTACAGGGGCGGAGCCTATAGCCGCATGTAAAAAACGAAAGTAAAATACGAGATTTCGAATCGTTACAAATAACCGCTATGTATTTAGAAAAGTACAAATCCATTCGAAGCACATTAGGCATAATAGGCAGCGTCGTTGTGAGAGAGACACGGAAAATTACGAATCAACGAACCCAAAAAAAGTTACGAAAGTAGGAGTTGTGTCCAGAATCAACGAAAAACAACGTACTCTACCGAAAGTACGAACCCAAAAAAAGTTACGAAAGTAGGAGTTGTGTCCAGAATCAACGAAAAACAACGTACTCTACCGAAAGTACGAATTATAAAGCAACAAAAAATTCAACGAAAAATGTCGCTTGCAAAAATACGAATGAGTCCGAACACGAAAAATCCCGTCTAGCAAAATTACGAATGATTACGAATCAACAGGACCGGAAAGAAACGAACCGAAACGGAACGAATTTTTCCGTTGTGCACAAGTCTAGTTGACGCCACGCCAGCTTAAGCCAGGAATGGTGGTTTGCGACAATGGCACCAACCTCCTCTCCGCCCTCCGACAGAGACAACTGACCCATGTGCCCTGTTTGGCTCATGTCCTTAACTTGGTGGTGCAGCGGTTCTTGGGCAGGTACCTGGGCTTACAGGATGTCCTGAGGCAGGCCAGGAAAGTCTGTGTGCATTTCCGCCGGTCATATAATGCCAGTGCTCGGCTGGCTGACCTTCAAAAGGAATTTAACCTGCCCAAGAACCGCCTAATCTGTGACATGCCCACCAGGTGGAACTCAATGTTGGCCATGCTGCAGAAGCTGCACACGCAGCAGAGGGCCATCAATGAGTATCTGTGCCAATATGGCACCAGGACAGGGTCAGGGGAGCTTGTTTTTTTTTGACACGCCAGTGGGTCATGATCAGGGATGCATGCACTGTCCTGTCACCATTTGAGGAGGCCACGAGGATGGTGAGAAGTGACAGTGCATGCATCAGTGACACTGTCCCTCTTGTCAAGCTGTTGGAGCCCACGCGTGGAATAATGGACAGGGCACTTGAGGCAGAACAGAGGGAGGAAGAGGAGGACTTCCTTACCTCTCTAAGCCCCCTTTATCCAGACAGTGTTCCTGCTGGTCCGGCTATCACACAGGAAGATGACGAGGAGGAGAAGGAGGAATGTGTCAGCATGGAGGTGGAGCCTAGCACTCAGCATCAGCAGCAGTCTTCAAGGGATCAATTACAGTCCCAAGAAACCCATGCACTTGTACGTGGCTGGGAGGAGGTGGCTGCGGATCATGTCGTCCTTAGTGACCCAGAGGACTCCGGACCGAATGCCTCAGCAAACCTACACTGCATGGCCTCCCTGATCCTGCAAAGCCTGCCAAAGGATCCTCGTATTCGTGGTATCAAAGAGAGGGATCATTACTGGCTGGCAACCCTCCTTGATCCACGTTACAAAGGTAAGGTTGTGGACCTTATCTTGCCGTCGCAGGGAGCAGAGGATGAAACATCTTCGGGAGGCCTTGCAGAAAGGTTTGTGCAACGCGTTCCCAGAGCCTGACAGGTTACAAATTCCTGGTCCTGGACAACTTGTTGCTGAGGCTTCGGTCAGTCACAGAAGGAGCGGTGGAGAAGGTGGCCGTCTGACTGATGCGTTCAAACAATTTTCTAGTCCGCAGCCCCAAGGTATGATCGGTTCCAGCAACCATCGCCAGCGTCTGTTTTACATGGTGCAGGAATACCTAGGGGCAAGATCAGACTTGGACACCTTTCCCACCGAAAATCCTCTGGGTTACTGGGTCTTGAGGATGGATGACTGGCCAGAGCTTACACAGTATGCAATTGAGCTACTGGCCTGTCCTGCATCCAGCGTTCTTTCGGAACGCACATTCAGTGCTGCTGGAGGCTTTGTAACCGATCACAGGGTGCGTCTGTCCACCGACTCGGTCGATCGGCTGACCTTCATAAAAATGAATCAGTCTTGGATCACCACCAGCTACCAAGCACCTGATGCTGATGTAACCGAATATTTTTTTTTGAATGTCAGATCCCTTCAAAACTGCTGATGCTGAGTGACTATCCTGTTATACTGAGTGACTATCCTCTTCCTCCTCAATGATCATGCTGATAGCTTGTAAGAACATTTTTGGTTCTGGGCACCGCCACCAGTGGCTAAGGCCCAATTTTTCTGCCCCTGTTTAACAGGGGCGTGTAATTACAATTTTTGCTGCAATACTTTGCAGCAGGGCTCATTCCTGCGCTCCAACTAGAGATTCTGTGAGGGGTTGCAGTGTTATGGCACCAGCACCAGTGCCTAAGGCCCAATTTTTCAGCCCCTGTTTAACAGGGGCGTGTAATTAAAATTTTTGCTGCTATACTTTGCAGCAGGGCTCATTCCTGTGCTCCAACTAGAGTTTATGTGAGGGGTTGCAGTGTTGTGGCACCAGCACCAGTGCCCAATTTTTCACATCCAGATGAAGTGACCGAAGAGTCACGAATCGTGTCATGTCTGACGGCGTTGAGCATAGCTCTGGTTAGCCCCCCCTCATTCCCCCAATACACCTGCCATCCCCTCCGCTTATTTCTAGTGAGCTCAGTGAGTGATCTCAAAAGGACTGCTTTTGCCCCCAGTGGCTGGAGATTCACATTCCAACTGCTCCTCTATGGTGTTTTCCCAGTGAAGTTTTCACAGACAGACGTCTGTCACGTTGGATGACCTTCTGAACCTTCAGAGGAGGTAACATGTGACCAGAGAATGGACGCCATCCATGCCGAACGGACCAGGCACGGAGCAGGACCTGCACTTGTGGAGAGGAGCTGCCTTTCTTCATTACACCCTCGGCAACCTACTTACGAAGGTACTTTTAAACAGTAGACTGTGTGAGTTTGACGGACGGACAGTGCAATACCAAATGTGGACGGGCAGGTTCAATTAGAGCTAATAAGCTCACCTCCCATGTCCGGTGACCGCCTCACACTACACTCCTTTCCACAGACATTTCCAGCATTCATGAGCAGATCTATCCTCTGAATCACTATTTTGAGTTTTAGATTCTCTGTGAAAACCATCACTGTTTTACTATCGCTCATGTAGCAGAGGATCTATATATTGTGGAAAAGCTACTCTCTGTACACTCATTACTCAGGGACATCTTTCTGCAGCACTATCATGCAAGTCAACAGAGGGATTTCTTTATGCTGACCTATGACATTTTGGTGCCACCTGGACTACTTCTAAACTGAAGCTGCCAGCATATTGTCTTTACCCGGACTTAATTGAAGTCAGCCTTTCTCCACATGCTTTAGGAACTATGTTTTTCCCTTTTTGATCCTTTTTGATCATCTCACATTTTTGCTCCTTTTTGACATGATCATGTCCGGACAATAGGGGTACATTATTGCGGGTGGGTTGGGGTCTTGTAGTGGGGGGTGGCTTGCAGATCTCGCTCTTTTTAGCTTTTTTCAACAGTGCACTGCATATGTGTGTGATTCATGTATTTTATTGTTTTGTATATATACTGGAGAAACCCCTCTCTCCTCTAGGCTGTGTCACAGCCGTAGGATAAGTTGCATTTTTTGATACTCAGCATTTCAGCCAATAAAGTATTTTTCATAATAGCCGATTGAGTTGTGGTTGATTCACCCATTAAACTTCCGTTGGACCCTGTTCCAACACCCTCCCAAGTTATATATGCTATCCATGGTTTAAAGGAGGATCCCGTTTCAATTTATATAAAGGAATCAACCAATTGGCTTATTTCCCAAAATATCCCACTGTGAATCAGGCACCCTTCCAATTTTTTCTACCCAATTTTTCAGCCCCTGGGGCGTGTAATTACAATTTTTGCTGCTATACTTTGCAGCAGGGCTCATTCCTGTGCTCCAACTAGAGTTTCTGTGAGGGGCTGCAGTGTTGTGGCACCACTACCAGTGGCTAAGGCCCAATTTTTCTGCCCCTGTTTAATATTTCACAGCAGGGCCCATCCCTGCCCCCACCAAGAGTAACTGTGAGGGCTTGCAGTGTTGTGGCAACACCACCACCACCACCACCACCAAAGGCCCAATTTTTCTGCCCCTGTTAAACAGGTGCATGTAATTACAATTCTTGATTTAATATTTCACAGCAGGGCCCGTTCCAGCGCCCACCAAGAGTAACTGTGAGAACTTACAGTGTTGTGGCACCAGCACCACCAAAGGCCCAATTTTTCTGCCACTGTTCAACAATGGCATGTAATTACAATTCTTGATATAATAGTTCACAGCAGGGCGTTCCAGCGCCCACCAAGAGTAACTGTGAGGCTTACAGTGTTGTGGCAACACCAACACCTAAGACCCAAATTTCTGCAGAGTACATAGGGCAGGCCCCTACTTCCAAACATCCGAGTTTCAAACGACTCCTACTTTCAAACAGAGGGAGACAACAGGAAGTGAGAGGAAATCTACCCATAGGATGAGAAATTCTCTCCTGTAAGAGATAATATGGGGAAAAGGTGTCTCCTCTCCACTGATGCTTTATCACCAATCCTTGTTTCCCTAAAAAACCCAAACTTTCTAAATCCAATTGTCATTGGGACAGAAAGTGAGGTGAAATGTTCTGAACAGGTGCACAGACAGCAAAACAAATGTTACAGGGGTGATAACCCTTCCCTATATTTTCCCAAAAACTTAAAAATAGATTTTTTTGTCTGGAGCTACACTTTAAAAATGTACCAGTTCAAAATTACAAACACATTCTATCAGGGGCGTAACTAGAAATCACAGGGCCCCATAGCAAAATGTTGCATGGGGCCCCCCCTGCAAACAGCCCCCCTCCAACAAAAAAAATGGAAGGGCTTAAATTAAATAGTGGGCGTGGCTTAAAGGGTGTGCCTCAAATCGGGTGTTGTTCGAGTCTGAGATGAATGAGGGACGGAGGAATGAAGAAAGAAAGAAAGAAAGAAAGAAAGAAAGAAAGAAAGAAAGAGAGAGAGAGAGAAAGAGAGAAAGACAGCAGGCCCAGATCCTACACCACAATAGCAATATGTGTATTCCAGAAAGTTTAACAATCAGTAGATAAAGATACTCCAAACACCTGGTGGTAGCTCTTCAATCATCACGGCACCATGGTTGTTATGGTATCAGGATGATTAAAGCGCATTATTTCTTATATTACATTGTAATATAAAATTAAATAGTTAAACTCACCATAATGCAGAATCAGTGGGAGCTCCGAGTGTGTCACTTGCCATATCGCCTGCCACCAGATGCCATCAGGCATTCCCAGCAGAATCCGTCCTTATATCAGGTGTCCCCAGAAGAGTCCCTCCTTACATCAGGTGTCCCCAGTAGAGTCCCTCCTTACATCAGGCATTCCCAGTAGAGTCCCTCCTTACATCAGGCATTCCCAGTAGAGTCCCGCCTTACATCAGGTGCCCCCAGTAGAGTCCCTCCTTACATCAGGCATTCCCAGTAGAGTCCCTCCTTACATCAGGCATTCCCAGTAGAGTCCCTCCTTACATCAGGCATTCCCAGTAGAGTCCCTCCTTACATCAGGTGCCCCCAGTAGAGTCCCTCCTTACATCAGGCATTCCCAGTTACCAGTGGCGTCACTAGGGTTGGTGTCACCCGGTGCAGAAAAAGTACAGTACAGACCCTCCTCTATCAGTATAGAGCCCCCTACATCAGTATAGACCCCCCTCAGGATAAACCACCCCCTCCTCCATCTGGTGCAGACCCCCCCCTGGACAAACCAGCCCCATCTGTACAAACCCCCGCAGGACAACTCAACCCCCTCCAACTGTACAGACCCCCTCCAAGAGTACAGACCCCCCCAAGATAACCCCCCATCTGTACAGATCCCCCAGGACAATTCACACCCCAGGAGTACAGACCCCCAGGACAATTCACCCCCCCCAGGAGTACAGACCCCCCAGGACAATTCACCCCCCCAGGAGTACAGACCCCCCAGGACAATTCACCCCCCCAGGAGTACAGACCCCCATGACAATTCACCCCCCAGGAGTACAGACCCCCCCAGGACAATTCACCCCCCCAGGAGTACAGACTCCCCCAGGACAATTCATCCCCCCAGGATTACAGACCCCCCAGGACAATTCACCCCTCCAGGAGAACAGACCCCAGGACAATTCACCCCCCCAGGAGTACAGACCCCCCAGGAGTACAGACCCCCGCCCCCCCCCATTCATGCACCTGGGCGTGCAGCCGCCCAGAAAGTTACTTGCTCAGACTGTCACTGACTCTCTGGGTGGCACGATGTGATAGGAGGCAGCCAGTGAGAGTGAGACAGCAGAGACTCACTCAGACAGGGATAGTGCGGCGCCGGGACCCAGGACTCTCCATCGGGCCTCAGCGCCGCTCAGGACTCACTATGCTCATCTCCGCGCCATTTACAGAGCCAAAAGGCGGAGCCTGGGTAGCAAGAAAGAGGACAATAGAAATGGAGCTCCATTTCTATTGCAGCCGCTTTCATTGCCACCCGGGCTCCACCTCTTAATTCTTCCTTAGCTGGTCTTCTGTAAAATGGAGATGGAGACAGAAATTACCAGTGCCGCGGATCTCTAGCGGTGGCAAGGAAAAAAAAATAAGTTGGCAAGTACAGTATGCATTCCTCATCCTCCCCGGGCCCCACAGGGCTGCGGGCCCCATAGCGCCCGCGTGGGTCACTATGGTGGTAGTTCCGCCACTGCATTCTACTTAAGAACAAACCTACAGTCCCTGTCTTGTTTGCACCGCCTGTATACTGCTGTTCAGAGTATATAGGGCCTGGGGGCCCCAACGCCTTTCCTTTTTTTAATTTTGGTGCAGAGTTCCCCTTAATATCCATACAAAATCCAAATGGGCTGGTAATGGGCTGGGGGAGGGGGGTTTTTTCAATGATTTTCTCAATGATTTTCATCCATATTGCCGGAACCAGACATTACATTAAAGCCGCAGTTTTAAATGACTTATATTCCTTTAGTAATGTCATTTTGTGCAGGGACAGTTCTAAACACGGGAAACTTTACAGGCATACTATAGACACCCCACAGGCACGATATTTAAAGGAATATTTCACTTTTATTTTTTTACTTTAAGCATCATTAAAATCACTGCTCCCGAAAAAACGAACGTTTTTAAAACTTATTTTGCATTGATACATGTACCCTGGGGCAGGACCCGGGTCCCCAAACCCTTTTTAGGAAAATAACTTGCATATTAGCCTTTAAAATTTGCACTTTTGATTTCTCATGTTTGAGTCCCATAGACTTTAACGGGGTTCGAAAGTTCGGGCAAACTTTTGGTCCGTTCGCAGGTTCTGGTGTGAACCGAACAGGGGGGTGTTTAGCTCATCCCTACTCTATAGTGTGTTCTTGTCAGCAAGGCCTATCTTGGAGGGCAGCAAGGCCTGAGGAATTATCCTTTGAACATTAGATAACCCAGACATCACCCTCATGTGCAAGAGTATTTGTTTGCTGCTATCAAGAATTATTATTATTGTGCCTAGGGAGTTCACTATTATTTGCACATTGCAGTTCTGCAATTTCTCAAAATATTTTTGCAGAGAGGGTTACCCCATCACTACTATATTGCTTACATTGGTTGATTTGCACTGGATATGCTATAGGTTTTACCATTGCACTTATAAATCTATGTATACAATAAAGGAAGTGTAGGGCTGGGCTGCATTTTTTGCTTTTTATTGATTCACGTTGGATGTGGGAACCAGCTGAAAAGATTTTGTGGTTATTGATTTGGTATGTCTTCTGTATACTGGAGCCAGTGGCCCTGCATACTGATGGTCAGTCCTGAAGACGTGATAACGAAACGTACGTCGAGGCGGTACTTGGTCACGCAATTGCATCACTTCCGGTGCCTCTGGTTGCTCGCCGTCGGTGGTGGAATGCACGCCAGTCACCACGCTGATTGCGGGGCTTCATCTATCTCCTTACATGCCATCCAGCCTCAGTGCCGGGAGAAGGCACTTTTAAATATAAGCAGCCATTTGGCTTTCTGTTTTTAAACTTTATTTTAAATAAATGGGATTACACTATTGCGGTTCCTTCTATATTTTTTCTCACATATCCCGCCTAAGAATCTTAAATTGGGGAGAGGCACGGACCCAGTATACGGTCTCCATCATTGCAGCAAGCAATATCTTGCTAAAGCTTAATTGACCTTCTTTTCATTAATAAGGGCAACACCATCTGGTAAGCATCCATCCATCTGCAGAGCACTTTGGGTGACAACGTAGTCGGTGAAGGTGGCATTTTTCATCTATAATATTGGAAGAAATTCCCTTTTGTTCATCACATTGGACTTTTTATTATTATTTTACACAGATAATTGCTGTTAGAACAATACTGTAGACGCGGTTTAGAACACTGTATATATGTTTGATATATTATTTGGTATATGTAATATTAAGTATCACCATTTGAGCAGTTTATTGCTCCACGAAAGATCATCACACACATTTATTTTAGCAACTAACGTTGTAGCGCCCCCCTATGCTCCTTTTTCCAGTCCCCCTCTATACTGGTGGTGAGGGCTTTTTTTTCTCAAAGAATAGGAGCCGGATCCAACCACGCTCCTACCTCAATACAAATTACCCCCTCTCCCCCACTAAGGGGGAGAGCATGACGCATCAAAGGGTGGGTCTGGCCAAACGATACTAATAGTTGCAGGGTTGCAATGCACACAATACACTGCATTGTGAACTCTGCTTTGTGTGCGTACTACACTCTTACACCCTGCATTGTGTACGCAGCGCACTTCTGAACCTTGCATTGTGTACGTAGCACACTCCAGAACCCTGCATTGTGTGTGTATAGTGCGCGCCTGAACCCTGCATTATGTGCGTAGTACACTCCAGAACCCTGCATTGTGTATGTCTAGTCGATATTTCACTCGCACACGTTCCTGGAAAAGCGGCTTTTGTAAGATGCTGGGTGCTGCAGCGATCACCAAATGGGTCCTGGAAACATCAACAATCAACCATATTCGCCAGCACACCAAGGATCGTTTCAATTATGTCCAAAAAGTTTTATTGTATAAAAAACATCACAAAAGTGCAACGTTTCAGAGCCGCGTAGGACCCCTTCATCAGACAAGTGATAAAGTGTACCAGTGCATCAACACAATATATATATAAAACAGTCACCAATCAAAACATGTGAAAAAAAAGGTTAACACCCCCTCCCATGACGTCATTATGGCGCCAAAATCCCGCCATGAACAATTTAAAAAGACACGATAATACAATAGAAATCAGGTAATTTGTAATAACTTACATGGGGCTTATTACTGTAGTATAGGAAGTACATGATCCAATCGCACATTCATCATCAAGGTGCGGGCGCTGTGCTCATTGCATCGGCCTGTTACGTGCAGTAAGTTTTTCATGTTGTCACAAAACAGTAGACCAATACCAGATCGAATGTGCCGACAGCCAATAGTGGCGTGCCGCGTGTACCGCGCATGCGTGTGTAACGATACCTCCAACTAAGAAGGCAGCAGATTTAGTTTGGGCCCTGAAGACAGCTCCGCCAACCCCCGGCAATATGCTCTACCCCCTACTGGCACAGCTAGTACTGACAGTAAATTTTATATCTTATGCTGTATGAATAATTGAGCATTGACACAATACTAAATTATAATAAGTACAAGATTTTTACTTAAGCTCTTGGTAAGAAAAAGGGGTAACATCAATAACAGTTTACAGAATAATCATTAGTAATGCAGAGCCCTGCCACACTAACACACTAAAGGGGTTAACACACAACAAGTGCGCCACACGGGCGACCGTTAGCTAAATGCCCTATGGCGCAGTAACCAAAACACATTAGAAACCCCACCAGGCCTGGTTCTGATATCTACAACTTAGTCTTTTCTTCTTCACCGGCAGATCTTTAACGGTGGTGCACATTAACAGAGTACAAACTTTGTAATCCAATGGGGTAGGTAAAGATGGGGTAGAAACTTGGTGATCCGAACAGTAGGTTCAGTTCTGACAAGGGCCTTCAATAAGAGCACCAAGAATAACTCGTAGGCCACGGCAGTCTATAGGCCTATATGCAGTAACAGTATATCGGTTGGGCATATGCCCTCTTACCCGCCCGGACTACGGTTCCAGTCCGGGAACTTCCACCAACTGTGTCCCACACACACTCAGTCTCTTCAGCGATCGGGTCCCCGATCCAACAAGGCTGTAGTCGAGCGAAGTCAGATGCCACCCAGGCTCGCAGAGGGGTGGAAGGCTCTTTGGTGCTGCGCAAGACCTCAGGCTTCAGGCCTTGCACTCCGACACATCCGCACAGGAGGATCAGTCTCTGAAGTCTCGTGTCCCAAAGAGGCCGAGCCCAGCCTTGCCTCCTCCTTTTATAACCCCTCCCATGAGTCTCTGCGGCGGAAACATTGCCGAACGGGGTTCTGGGTAATGTAGTCTCTCTGCGTTAAAGGGGAACACCCCGCTACACGTGTAAGACGCATTGTCAGGAGGACGAGAAGAATGCCAAATTGCGGGGCCGCCGCTGTCATGGAAACCAGTGACATGAAGGTGGCGCCGCGCGAAGCCACCCTATAAACATTAACGTAGTGATGTAATTGACGTACTACAGGGTTTTTCTGCTCTTTCTGCTCTTTACCGCCACCCTTTGGTCAACTTCTGCTATTGTTGGTTGATTTTAACATTCTGGTCATGCGTGTTTGTATTTTGGACTAAAGTTCAATGGATTTCTGTACACACGATAGGACTTTGCACCGTAGGACTTTTGTTGCCGAAAAGTTTGTCCATTTGCAGAGAGAACTTTTGTCCAATGAAAAACAAAAAAGTTTGTCCAATGGAGCGTACACACGATGGAGCGTACATCAGGTGCCCCCAGTAGAGTCCCTCCTTACATCAGGCATTCCCAGTAGAGTCCCTCCTTACATCAGGCATTTCCAGAAGAGTCCCACCTTACATCAGGTGCCCCCAGTAGAGTCCCTCCTTACATCAGGCATTCCCAGTAGAGTCCCTCCTTACATCAGGCATTCCCAGTAGAGTCCCTCCTTACATCAGGCATTCCCAGTAGAGTCCCTCCTTACATCAGGTGCCCCCAGTAGAGTCCCTCCTTACATCAGGCATTCCCAGTTACCAGTGGCGTCACTAGGGTTGGTGTCACCCGGTGCAGAAAAAGTACAGTACAGACCCATCTCTATCAGTATAGACCCCCCTACATCAGTATAGACCCCCCTCAGGATAAACCACCCCCTACTCCATCTGGTACAGACCCCCCCTGGAGAAACCAGCCCCATCTGTACAGACCCCCCCAGGACAACTCAACCCCCTCCAAGTGTACAGACCCCCCAAGATAACCCCCCATCTGTACAGATCCCCCAGGACAATTCACACCCCAGGAGTACAGACCCCCAGGACAATTCACCCCCCCAGGAGTACAGACCCCCCAGGACAATTCACCCCCCCAGGAGTACAGACCCCCCCCAGGACAATTCACCCCCCAGGAGTACAGACCCCCAGGACAATTCACCCCCCCAGGAGTACAGACCCCCCAGGACAATTCACCACCCCCCAGGAGTACAGACCCCCCCCAGGACAATTCACCCCCCAGGAGTACAGACCCCCCCAGGACAATTCACCCCCCCCCAGGAGTACAGACCCCCAGGACAATTCACCCCCCAGGAGTATAGACCCCCCCAGGACAATTCACCCCCTCCAAGAGTACAGACCCCCCAAGATAACCCCCCATCTGTACAGATCCCCCAGGACAATTCACACCCCAGGAGTACAGACCCCCAGGACAATTCACCTCCCCCAGGAGTACAGACCCCTAAGGACAATTCACCCCCCCAGGAGTACAGACCCCCCAGGACAATTCACCCCCCAGGAGTACAGACCCCCCAGGACAATTCACCCCCCCAGGAGTACAGACCCCCCAGGACAATTCATCCCCCCAGGATTACAGACCCGCCCAGGACAATTCAAACCTCCAGGAGAACAGACCCCAGGACAATTCACCCCCCCAGGAGTACAGACCCCCCCAGGAGTACAGACCCCCCGCCCCCCCATTCATGCACCTGGGCATGCAGCCGCCCAGAGATTTACTTGCTCAGACTGTCACTGACTCTCTGGGTGGCACGATGTGATAGGAGGCAGCCAGTGAGAGTGAGACAGCAGAGACTCACTCAGACAGGGATAGTGCGGCGCCGGGACCCAGGACTCTCCATCGGGCCTCGGCGCCGCTCAGGACTCACTATGCTCGTCTCCGCGCCATTTACAGAGCCAAGAGGCGGAGCCTGGGTAGCAAGAAAGCGGACAATAGAAATGGAGCTCCATTTCTATTGCAGCCGCTTTCATTGCCACCCGGGCTCCGCCTCTTAATTCTTCCTTAGCTGGTCTTCTGTAAAATGGAGATGGAGACAGAAATGACCAGTGCCGCGGATCTCTAGCGGTGGCAAGGAAAAAAAAATAAGTTGGCAATTACAGTATGCATTCCTCATCCTCCCCGGGCCCCACTGGGCTGCGGGCCCCATAGCGCCCGCGTGGGTTGCTATGGTGGTAGTTCCGCCACTGCATTCTACTTAAGAACAAACCTACAGTCCCTGTCTTGTTTGCACCGCCTGTATACTGCTGTTCAGAGTATATAGGGCCTGGGGGCCCAACGCCTTTCCTTTTTTTAATTTGGGTGCGGGGTTCCCCTTAATATCCATACAAGACCCAAATGGGCTGGTAATGGGCTGGGGGAGGGGGGTTTTCTCAATGATTTTCTCAATGATTTTCATCCATATTGCCGGAACCAGACATTACATTAAAGCCACAGTTTTAAATGACTTTTATTCCTTTAGAAATGTCATTTTGTGCAGGGACAGTTCTAAACACGGAAACACGCGCCACTTTACAGGCATACTATAGACACCCCCCAGGCACGATATTTAAAGGAATATTTCACTTTTATTTTTTCACTTTAAGCATCATTAAAATCACTGCTCCCGAAAAAACGAACGTTTTTAAAACTTATTTTGCATTGATACATGTACCCTGGGGCAGGACCCGGGTCCCCAAACCCTTTTTAGGACAATAACTTGCATATTAGCCTTTAAAATTCGCACTTTTGATTTTTCATGTTCGAGTCCCATAGACTTTAACGGGGTTCGAAAGTTCGGGCAAACTTTCGGTCCGTTCGCAGGTTCTGGTGTGAACCGAACAGGCGGGTGTTCGGCTCATCCCTACTCTATAGTGTGTTCTTGTCAGCAAGGCCTATCCTGGAGGGCAGCAAGGCCTGAGGAATTATCCTTTGAACATTAGATAACCCAGACATCACCTTCATGTGCAAGAGTATTTGTTTGCTGCTATCAAGAATTATTATTATTGTGCCTAGGGAGTTCACTATTATTTGCACATTGCAGTTCTGCAATTTCTCAAATAATTTTTGCAGAGAGGGTTACCCCATCACTACTATATTGCTTACATTGGTTGATTTGCACTGGATATGCTATAGCTTTTACCATTGCACTTCTAAATCTATGTATACAATAAAGGAAGTGTAGGGCTGGGCTGCATTTTTTGCTTTTTATTGATTCACGTTGGATGTGGAAACCAGCTCAAAAGATTTTGTGGTTATTGATTTGGTATGTCTTCTGTATACTGGAGCCAGTGGCTCTGCATACTGATGGTCAGTCCCGAAGACGTGATAACGAAACGTACGGCGAGGCGGTACTTGGTCACGCGATTGCATCACTTCCGGTCCCTCTGGTTGCTCGCCGTCGGTGGTGGAACGCACGCCAGTCACCACGCTGATTGCGGGGCTTCATTCATCTCCTTACATGCCATCCAGCCTCAGTGCCGGGAGAAGGCACTTTTAAATGTAAGCAGCCATTTGGCTTTCTGTTTTTAAACTTTATTTTAAATAAATGGGATTACACTATTCCGGTTCCTTCTATATTCTTCTGTACACACAATAGGACTTTGCACCGTAGGACTTTTGTTGCCGAAAAGTTTGTCCGTTTGCAGAGAGAACTTTTGTCCAATGAAAAACAAAAAAGTTTGTCCAATGGAGCGTACACACGTTAGGATTTTTTTGAAAACCTGCTCATTTTAAAGTTTGTTGTCAAAAAGTCCAACCGTGTGTATGGGGCTTACGTCAGTTGGGTTCAATATTAAGTTGGCCTGCGCTTTTCAGCTTTATCAGCTTCAACTCTTCTGGGAAGGCTGTCCACAAGGTTTAGGAGTGTGTCTTTGGGAATATTTCTTCCAGAAGCGCATTTGTGAGGTCAGGCACTGATTTTGGACGAGAAGGTCTGGCTTACAGTCTCCACTCTAATTCATTCCAAAGCTGTTCTATCAGGTTGAGGTCAGGACTCTGTGCAGGCCAGTCAAGTTCCTCCACCCCAAACTTGCTCATCCATGTCTTTATGGACCTTGCTTTAAACACTAGTGCGCCGTCATGTTGGAAAAGGAAGGGGCCATCCCCAAACCGTTCTCACAAAGTTTGGACCATGAAATGTCTTGATATGCTGATGCCTTAAGCGTTGCCTTCACTGGAACTCAGGGGCCAAGCCCAACCCCTGAAAAACAACACCACACCATAATCCCCCCCCCTCCACCAAATGCTTTGGACCATTTCACAAAAGCAAGGTCCATATAGACATGGATGAGCGAGCTTGGGGTGGAGGAACATGACTGGCCTGCACAGAGTCCTGACCTCAACCCGATAGAACACCTTTGGAATGAATTAGAGTGGAGACTGCGAGCCCAGCCTTCTGATCCGATATCAGTGCCTGACCTCACAAATGTGCTTCTGGAAGAATGGACAAACAATTCCGATAGACACACTCCTAAACCTAGTGAACAGCCTTCCCAGAAGAGTTGAAGCTGTCATAGCTGCAAAGGGTGTGGCTGCACTACTGCTGATCTCCTGAGCTCCAGTGAGGCCTACTGATCCAGGGAGCTTGATTACTCCCTATATCCAGGGTGTATGCAGGAACCCGGGGTGGACCCAGGGGAGGATCCCCCGGATGGCCAGAATACTGGTCCTCCCATACCAGTGTTTGAGGACCTGGGAAATGGCCCAGCTAAAGGTGAAAGCCTGGCAACTTACAGAAAGAAGGTTTGTGTGAGGATTACGAGAATCGCTAAGGAGGAAGAAGTGCTGGCGAAGTTGAAGTTTGACTTCAAGCATAAAAAAATTGTAAGTGACCGGCTTCACAGTTCTAAGAGGAAATAGATGCGGCCTGAGTTAATGGCTTTGGAGGCCAAAGCGGAAAAGCAGAGTCTGCTGGTGGCCACATTGAAAGAAACCAGCGGTGCTTTCAAGGAGAAGTATGGCAACGATGATCGCTTCCGTGCAATGCGCAGAGGGGCTATAGAGGCCAGTGGAGGGCAGGCATCATCAGAGTGCAAGAAGCAAAGGTCAGTGCAAAGCAAAAAAGTTTCTGTGGGCTCGGACTAGGGTTGCCACCTCATCCCTTTAAACCCGAACACATCTGAATTACACAGGTTCTGAGGCTAATTGAATGCAGATAAGGCACTAAGTGAGTTTAATTACCACCTTAATCAGCCACAGAACCTGTGTAATTAATATGTGTTCGGTTTTAAAGGGATGAGGTGGCAACCCTAGCTCGGACTGTGTTTCTGGCCAGCACACTGGAAAACCTTTGCATCCCGAGCCAAGTATCAGTATGCCTGCAGAAAGCGGAGAAAGCTCTGGCATACAGGCTGCGGGTGATCAGCAGTCAGGTGTTTTGACTGGCAGTATGTCATTGGGACAAGGAAGTTCTGTGCCCTTACCACCGCAGCAGGAGGCTATGGAGCAAGATGATCCATCTGAGCCTGTAGAGGGAGCAGGTATGCTGAACTTCATATAAGAAATGGAATCACCTTTGCATGGTCGCAAGTTTGCAGTGTCTGGATCATATGAGGATGAAGAAGAGGATGATGATGTCCCCCCAAAACCTTTGAAACAACGGGTGACAGAAAAAGAGGTTTTTGTTAATGACTTGTCTATACAATGTAATGGAGGTGTAGTTCCTATGGATGGTGCAGTAGAGGGCAGCGGAGAGCAAGCTCATCTCCTGGCTGAGACTTCCACCTGTGTACAGCCAGCCAGTGCAGACTCTGCTGTGAAGAATGCTGACAAAGACATCTCTACTGCTGGTAACTCTTTAGATACTGGTAATGAAGTAAGAATTACCAAGGGTAATGTAAATGACATTTCTGTGTCAGAAGTCTCTGCTCCATCTGTTCCTGACAATAATGTTGTTAATACTTTATCTAAAGAAGGGTCTGTTACTAAAAGTGATGTGCCAGATGTTACAAGGAGTGCGGTTATTTCCCATGCTGCAGCACTGGCTGCACCTGTCCCCGGGGTGAGTGGGGCCAGTTATTCTGTGGTCACTAGGAGTAATGTGAGTGAAGGTCAGGCCAATCTGACACTATCTGGTAGCTCCTTTAAACACCGCAATGTGGTCCAATTGAGGTGGACAGGAGAAGGCCCCCCCAAATAGGAGAGATGTGGTGGACCGTATTTTGGGGATGGGTTTTAAAGCGGAGGAGATTTTTGCCCTTATCAGCCCAGTTGGGTCATATGAGTATGACCTCTCCTTTGTCAAGGCGGAAGGTTTAGATGTCTTTTGGGAGAGGTATGAGCAAAGGTGGAAGGAGTCCCCAAGATGGGCAGGTTTGTCACCTAAAGTAGTCTCCCGCCAGCCATTATATAAAAACGTCACCATTCTAGTGCGTAATGAGTCCATTCCTGCTGCGGATCTGGTGGTGTGGTTGGGGAGATATGCGGATGTCCAAGCCCCCTTGAGGAAAGTTGTAGATGACAGGGGGATATGGACAGGAGGATGGACCGTGTTAGTAAAACTGCATGTCACGGGTAATGTTGTTAAGCACATCCCTTCGTCTGCCTTTATAGGTCGTGACAGGATTATTACCTTTTATGCAGGGCAACCAAAGCTGTGTCATCGCTGTGGTGAAAAGGGGCATTTTTCAAGCTCATGTTCTGTGCAAAAATGTTCCCTTTGTCAGGGCTCAGGGCATGTTGCAAAGGACTGCAATAGTATTCGTTGTAATCTTTGTAACAAGTTAGGTCACCCCTATAGCCTTTGCCCTGAAGCCCTCCATAATCAGCCAGAGGTGGTGGAAGAACTGCTGAGGATGGAGGAGGAGGAACGTGGGGGGGGGCATCAAGGGGTTGGTGGAGCTGTTTCAGCTAGTCCCAATCTGAAGGTGTGACCCCTCTTGTGTCTGCTCCCCAGTCTGTGCTCCCTACTGTGTCAGTGTCTACTTCTGTTGTGTGTTCTTCCCCAGTGTTTCAGGTGCCCAGTGTTCCAAATGTCAATAAGTCATCCAGATTGGCTGAGGCTGCCAAAGGGGCAGATTCATGCCGATCTGAGGTGGCAGCTTCACCTAAGCCTTCCCTGAGGCAACATAAGACCTCTAGTGGAGGTTCTAAGGGGAAGAAGGGGGAAGTTGCCACTGCTAATGATGTAGATGGGGCCTTTCAGGGTGATGTTTCAGGGGAGGAGGGAGAGTGGACCAAGGTGGGCAGAAGGAGGAATAAGGTAGTCCTGACCTCTGCCTCCTCGGTTTCATCTTTAGATGTAGATGATCTACCTCTGGGAAACAAGTTTGGGCCCTTATCTGAGGGGGAGGAGGAGTATCCTAATTCCGTGTCTCAAATGGAGGAGGATGAGGTAGAGTGTTCCCTAAAGAGGTCAAGGTCTCCAGTAAAGGGGGAGGGAGCTTAGGCTAAGAAACGCCTACCTCAATCATCCTGATGGCAGTTCCCACTCAGATAAAGGTGGCAACCATTAATGTTGCCAGCATAAAATCTGTAGGGGCTCGTAACATGGCCTTATTTTTTGCTCAGCGAGATGGATGCTGATGTTTTATTTTTGCAAGAGACCCGGCTAAATAGCCTTGCCGATGTCCACCTGGCAAAGAGGAAGTGGAGGCGTAGGCCCTCCTTCTGGTCTCTTGCGGCCGAGCCTTACAGCGGAGTTGCAGTACGGTAACGTGTCGGCGGGTTATCGAGGTAGAGATTGGAAGGTGTATGGTCTTGGACGTCTCTGTGAAGGGGCATGATCTACGCTTAGTAGGGATGAGCCGAACACCCCCCGGTTTGGTTCTCACCAGAACCTTCGAACGGACCGAAAGTTCGCGCTAACTTAGAACCCTAATAAATACAATGGACGCTAATGTTAAAAATCTAAAGTGCTAATTATAACGACTAATATGCATGTTATTGTCCTAAAAAGGGTTTGGGGACTCGGGTTCTGCCCCAGGGGACATGTATCAATGCAAAACGAAGTTTTAAAAACGGAAGTTTTTCGGGAGCAGTCATTTTAATGATGCATAAAGTGAAAAAAAAAAGTTAAATATTCCTTTAAATATCGTACCTGGGGGGTGTCTAAAGTATGCCTGTGAAGTGGCATGTGTTTCCCGTGTTTAGAACTGTCCCTGCACAAAATGACATTTGTAAAGGAAAAAAAGCCATTTAAAACTGCTTGCGGCTTTAATGCGGCTTTAATGTAATGTCTGGTCCCGGTAATATGGATGAAAATCTTTGAGAAAAATGGCATGGCTACCCCATCACCCCCCCCCCCCCCCCACCCACCCCAGCCCCTTACCAGCCCCTTTGGGTCTTGTATGGATATTAACGGGAACCCCGCACCCAAAATAAAAAAAGGCCCTATATACTCTAAACAGCTGTATACAGGCGGTGCAAACAAGACAGGGACTGTAGGTTTGTTCTTAAGTAGAATCTGTTTGTAATTTTGAACAGGTACATTGTTTAAGTGTAGCTCCAGCCAAAAAATCTATTTTTAAGCTTTTTGAAAAACATAGGGAAGGGTTATCACCCCTGTAACATTTGTTTTGCTGTCTGTGCACCTGTTCAGAACATTTCACCTCACTTTCCGTCCCAATGAGGAATGTTTTTGAAAAGTGGGGTTTTTATTGAAACAAGGATTGGTGATAAAGCATCAGTAGAGAGGAGACACCTTTTTCCCATATTAACTCTTACAGGAGAGAATTTCCCTTCCTAGGGGTAGATTTCCTCTCACTTCCTGTTGTCTCCTTCCGTTTGCAAGTAGGAGTCGTTTGTAAGTTGGATGTTTGAAAGTAGGGGCCTGCTGTATATACTCTGCTGAAATTTGCCCCTTACATGTTGGTGTTGCCACAACAATGTGAGCCCTCACAGTTACTCTTGGTGGGCGCTGGAACGCCCTGCTGTGAACTATTATATCAGGAATTTTAATTACATGCCATTGTTGAACAGTGGTAGGATAAATTGGGCCTTTGGTGGTGGTGCTGGTGCTACAACACTGTCAGCCCTCACAGTTACTCTTGGGCGCATGAATGGGCCCTACTGTAAATTATTAGATCAAGAATTATAATTGCATGCCCCTGTTGAAGAGGGGCAGAAAAATTGGGCCTTTGGTGCCTCCAGCAGCACTGAATGTGCGTTCCGAAAGAACGCTGGATGCAGGACAGGCCAGTAGCTCAATTGCATACTGTGCAAGCTCTGGCCAGTGATCCATCCTCAAGACCCAGTAAGCCAGAGGGTTTTCGGTGGGAAAGGTGTCCAAGTCTGACCTTGCCCCTAGGTATTCCTGCACCATGTATATCAGACGCTGGCGATGGTTGCTGGAACCGATCATACCTTGGGGCTGCGGACTAAAAAATTGTCTGAACGCATCGGTCAGACGGCCACCTTCTCCACCGCTCCTTCTGCTACTGACCGAAGCCTCAGCAACTCGTTGTCCAGCACCAGGAGTTTGTAACCTCCCAGTCTCTGGGAACGCGTTGCACAGACCTTTCTGCAAGGCCTCCTGGAGTTGTCTCATCCTCTGCTCCCTCTGCGACGGCAAGATAAGGTCCGCAACAAAACCCTTGTACCGTGGATCAAGGAGAGTGGCCAGCCAGTAATTGTCCCTCTCCTTGATCCGAAGAATACGAGGATCTTTCCGCAGACTTTGCAGGATCAGGGAGGCCATGCAGCGTAGGTTAGCTGAGGCATTCGGTCCGGAGTCCTCTGGGTCACTAAGGACGACATGATCCGCAGCCACCTCCTCCCAGCCACGTACAAGTCCACGGGTTTGTTGGGACTCTAAATCAGTGTTTCTCAACTCCAGTCCTCAAGGCGCCCCAACAGGTCATGTTTTCAGGATTTCCCCCTAATGAAACGGCTGTGGTAATTACTAAGGCACTGAAACTGATCAAATCACCTGTGCAAAATAATGGAAAGCCTGAAAACATGACCTGTTGGGGCGCCTTGAGGACTGGAGTTGAGAAACACTGCTCTAAATCATCCCTAAAAGACTGCTGCTGTTGATGCTGAGTGCCATGCTCCACCTCCATGCTGACACAATCCTCCTCCTCCTCCTCTTCCTGTGTGATGGGTGGGACAGAAGGAACACTGTCTGGGTAAAGGGGGCCTTGCGAGGCAAGGAAGTCCTCCTCTTCCTGCCTCTGTTCTGCCTCAAGTGCCCTGTCCATTATTCCACACAGCGTATGCTCCAACAGGTGGACAAGAGGTGCAGTGTCACTGATGCATGCACTGTCACTGCTCACCATCCTCGTGGCCTCCTCAAATGGTGCCAGGACAGTGCATGCATCCCTGATCATGCCCCACTGGCGTGGTGAAAAAAACCCGAGCTCCCCTGACTCTGTCCTGGTGCCGTAGTCGCACAGGTACTCATTGATGGCCCTCTGCTGCGTGTGCAGCCGCTGCAGCATGGCCAACGTTGAGTTCCACCTGGTGGGCATGTCACATATAAGGCGGTTCTTGGGCAGGTTCAACTCCTTTTGCAGCTCAGCCAGCCAAGCACTGGCATTATATGATCTGCGGAAATGCACACAGACTTTCCTGGCCTGCCTCAGGACATCCTGTAAGCCCAGGTACCTTCCCAAGAACCGCTGCACCACCAGGTTAAGGACTTCGCCTTCCGTGAGAAAAAGTGGCGTTTGGGAACCTGCCACTGAGGAACCGCACATTGCACAAACTCACGGAAGGGGGCTGAGTCTACCAACTGAAAAGGCAGCAGTTGAAGTGCTAGCAATTTAGCCAAGCTAGCATTCAACCGCTGGGCATGTGGATGGCTGGGAGTGAACTTCTTTCGATGGTCCAGCAGCTAGGGCAGGGAAATTTGCCTGCTATAATCGGACGTCGGTGTACTGCTAGCAGAGTGCCTGCAAGTACTTGGCTGTGACACACCTAATTCTACACCTTCATTCCTCTCAGTGCAGGTTTCAGAGAGGACTGAAGGTACAGTGGGGTTGGAGATCCCAGCTGATGAGGAGCAAGGAGAGGTCCGCTTTGTTCTTTGGTGTGGGTCTTTAAGGTACGCTTGCCAACGAGCTGCATGACAGGTCAACATATGTCTGGTCAAGCATGTGGTGCCCAAGCGGCTTATGTTTTGGCCACGCGAGATACGCTTGAGACATATGTTGCAAACAGCAGCAGTGCGATCTGATGCACTCGACTCAAAAAAGGCCCACACCAAAGAACTTTTGGAATAACGGGCAGAGGCAGCGCCCTGCACAGGCGGAGCTCTGCGGTGTGATTCAGTCGGTGTGCTGCCCTTACGCTGGCCCCCGGAGGGCATCCTGCCTCGTTGGAGATGTGCCTCCTCCTCCTCTCTCCTATCAGGTACCCACGTAGAGTCAGTGACCTCATCATCCCCTCCCTCCTCATCACTGGAGCCAATCTGGCAGTATGCTGCAGCTGCTGGAACATGACTGCCAGATTGCTGTCCTTCTTGAGCATCCCCTCGCTCTGCTCTCACGCTACTGCCTTCCTCTAGCTGGGTATCATCTTCAGACCCTTCAAAACGCTGGGCATCCTCCTGGAGCATGTACCCAACACTGTGCTCAAACAGTTCGGGGGACTTCTCAGGAGGACACGGTGGGTCTAGGGAAGGAGTGACTGATGATGACATTGATACGAGGGAAGAGGACGCTTTGGCAGTTGCTTTGCCAGTACCCTGAGCCTGGGTGAGAGAGGATGAGGAGGATGAGGAGGGCTTGCTCATCCACTCTACCAAGTCTTCGGCATGATGCGGCTCAACACGTCCAGCTGCCGAAATAAGGACAAGCGTGTCCCATGGCTACGTGCTGATGACGATGCACCGCGTCCACGACCAGCACTGTTGTCTCGAGACACAGAGCCTGCTTGCCCTCTTTTATTGGCTCGTGACTGTCTGCCTCTCCTTGTTGGCCTTCCAGACATAGTAATGGCCTGCAGGGAGATGGGAAAACCAGCAATTGGGTAGTGTATATTGTGCTGGAGGCACACAACACCCACTAACTCCAGCAGATGCCTTTATTAGAGAACAGCAATGACGCGTATATACAGGTATATACTGTAGTAGGGCACACAACACCCACTAACTCCAGTAGATGCCTTTATTAGAGAACAGCAATGACGGGTATATAGAGGTGTATACTGTACTAGGGCACACAAAACCCACTAACTCCAGCAGATGCCTTTATTAGTGAACAGCAATGACGGGTATATACAGGTGTATACTGTAGTAGGGCACACAACACCCACTAACTCCAGCAGAAGCCTTTATTAGAGAACAGCAATGACGGGTATATACAGGTGTATACTGTGCTAGGGCACACAACACCCACTAACTCCAGCAGATGCCTTTATTAGAGAACAGCAATGACGGGTATATACAGGTGTATACTGTGCTAGGGCACACAACACCCACTAACTCCAGCAGATGCCTTTTATAGAGAACAGCAATGACGGGTATATACAGGTGTATACTGTACTAGGGCACACAACACCCACTAACTCCAGCAGATGCCTTTATTAGAGAACAGCAATGACGGGTATATACAGGTGTATACTGTGCTGGGGCACACAACACCCACTAACTGCTGCAGATGCCTGAGAAAATAACACACTGTCCCTTCCTGCCTATCTAGCTTAGAGAACAGCAATGAACAGCAACTTCTGCAGATGCCTGAGAAAAGAACACACTGTCCCTGCCTGCCTATCTATCTTAGAGAACAGCAATGAACAGCAACTCCTGCAGATGCCTGAGAAAAGAGCACAACGTAGAACACACTGTCCCTGCCTATGTAGCTCTTTCCCTGAACGCCGGAACACACTGCACAAGGCCGCAGCGCTGGCGGCCTTTTATAGTGTGGGGCGTGTACTAAACCCCCATGAGCTATGATTGGCCACAGGCATCCTGCCTGTGGCCAATTATATCTCTCCTCGCTGCCGGCGCTGTGATTGGCCAAGCATGCAGGGTCACAGTGCATGCTTGGCCAATCACAGCGCCGGGATTGCACTGCAATGGCGCAGTGTATTGTGGGCCGTTCGCGTCACTCGAATTTGGCGCGAACGGCCCATAACGTTCGATCTTCGTCGAACGATCGAACAGCCGATGTTCGAGTCGAACGTGTGTTCGACTCGAACACGAAGCTCATCCCTAACGTTTAGTAAATATTTATGGACCACAAACTAGATGGGAGAGGAAATGCCTCTTTACAAAGATTAAGCCTTTCCTTTTTACATCTCGGCAAGTTGTCTTTGGAGGTGATTTTAACACCGTTACTAGGCCCAAAGACAGGAAAGGCTCCACTGACAGCCTGAGATATGATAGCGTCTTTCTTAATACGATAGCCAGGGAAGCAGGTCTGGAAGATGCACATATTAAGCGTTGCCCAGACAGCACGGGGTACACATTTAAGCGAGGCAGTTGTGAGAGCAGGATAGACAGGTTTTTTTTTAAGGGGGACTCTGCCTTTTCGGCTCCTGAGTGCCGTATGGTGGAGTTCTCTGATCACCTTATGCTGTCTGTTATTCTCAATGCTTCAGATATGCCACCTAAAGGAAAGGGTATTTGGAAGATGAATTCGGCTCTGCTGGATGACGAGGAGGTAAGACAATCTTTTGAGGATTTTTTTCAGGCTCAGGTAACCATCCTGGATTTCTGCAGCAGTAAGTAAGAGTGGTGGGAGCTTACCAAAAGCCGGATTAGTGGGTTTTTCAAGGCCATAGGAAAAAGGAAACAGCTTGGTAAGTACATTGCCTACCAGCAGCTGCGGATCGCCTTGTCTCGAGTGGTGGAGATTCAGGGGCAATCTCTGAGGTCTCTTAGGAAGTATCAGTATGATCGGCTCGCTTCTTTGGTTCTGGAAAGGGACTACGGGAAATATCACTCGCCCGACCCTTATCAGAACTGCAAACAAAGCGCAGCAGTTAAGACGGTTGTTGGGCTAAGGGATAGTACGGGCTCTTTGACGAAATCCATGTCAGGGATCCTGGAAGTCTCAAGGTCTTTTTATGTGGATCTTCTGGGGTAGAAGTACCTCGATCGGGCAAAGATGTCGAGTTTTCTGGATTCTACACCAGGTCTGGGAAATAACATTCCGCTGGCAAGTTTGACAAGGGAAATCACAGCAGAATAGGTAGTCAAAGCTATAGACGGTCTGGCTATTAAGAAAACACCTGGGCCAGACGGATTGACGGCTGAATTTTATAAGACTTTCAAATCCAGCTTGGTACCTTATCTTGTGGAGGTATTTAACGGCTGTCTGCAGGAGGGTTCGCTCCCTCCCTCCCTCCCTCCATGAGACAATCTGCTGTGATTCTGTTGTCAAGAGGCAAGGATCCCTCGATGATTGAGAATTGGTGCCCCATTAGCCTTCTCAATGTCGATAGAAAAATTCTGGCGAAGATAATTTTCTGGCGCTTGTCGTCAGTAGCAGACAGATTACTTTCTCGTCAGCAGCACTGTTCGGTCCAGGGCAGGAGCACTTTTTCAGCGGTGTTAGCTGCCAGGGAGGCTCTGGAACGTTGCAGGGCTGAAGGCTGGGGAAAATATTTGCTGGCATTGGATCAGGCGAAGGCTTTTGATCATGTCAACCATGAGTACCTCTGGATTCTCCTTGACAAGTATGGCCTGGAGGGTGGGTTTATTGGATGGCTTAAGAATTTATACAGAGAGGCAGAGAGCTTCATGCTTGTTAACGGTTGGGTTGGACGGTCCTTCAGGGTTGGATCCGGGGTGCGCCAGGGGTGTCCGCTGAGACCTTTGCTATACGTGTTCGCAATCGACCCCTTCATCAGAAGGGTAGAGAGCGGACCGTTGTGCGGGGTGCCTGTGGGCATTACTGGTGAGCCGCCCTTGAGGGTTGTAGCCTATGCTGATGACGTTTCTGTCTTTATCTCTGGGACAGAGGAGGCGCAGGAGGTGGTCTCAGTTATAGAGCAGCATTCCGAGGCATCGGGCTCCCAGGTCAACAGTGATAAAAGTGAAGTTTTTTGGATGAGCGAGGGAGGTGAGAGCTTTGCACTTCCGGACACCTTCCCGAGGCCTCAGCAGAAAATCTAAATATTAGGCATCGAGTTTGGCCCTGATGATTACAGTAAGTCAAATTGGGAAGCCAGGCTGAATGATGCTGATGTCAAGGTGAAATGCTGGAAGGGGTGGCGGCTCTCCTTGAGGGAAAGGGTGGACTTGATTAAGACCTACCTGATTCCTACCTTTCTGTATGTCAGCTTTGTTTGCATCTTGCCAGAGTCCTTCTATACCAGGATTTATAGTTGTTTCTTCCAATTATTATGGGGGAACAGGCTGAATCTTGTGAAGCGGAATGTGACTTACCTATCAAGGCGAAAGTGTGGCCTAGGGATGGTCAACCCGGATGTGTTCTTCTCTCTGATGTTTTTGAAACACAAATTTGGTAACATGCTAGCAGAGAGACCGCCTGGATGGGTAGGTATTTTCCAGATCTGGTTTAGACCTTTTCTGGGCTGTTGGGAGAGTGGCGGGCACATGAAAAGCCTAAGGATCAAGCATGGTAAGCTCCTGGCTTATGTTGCCCCGTGCCTGAAAATTCTTAAACGGTGGCATGTGACAGCGGAGGATATCAGGTCCCTCCCTAGGAGACTCCTGGATGAGAAGATCGTGGGTACTGTCTTTCATGCGCCACTGGCCTTAAGGGTTTGCCCAGGTCATATTATGAGGGAAGGTTTACGTTTAATAAATTCTGAGCAGGTTCCCTTGAAATTTAGGGACCAGGCCTGGCTCGCTTTCCACGGTAGGCTCTATGTGAGGGGGAACGTGAAGTGCCGCTCTTTGGACAATCGTGGTTGTCCAAGAGCGGAATGTCAGGGTGAAGTGGAAACCATGGACCACTTCTTGCTTCAGTGCCCTTTCAATATAGAAGTCTATAAAAAGGTGGGGAGGGCTCTAAATATTCCTTTCTTGCCTAGCATGTCTTATGCTGAGTGGGTGTATGGAGCATTGCAGAATCGCAAGGGATTTGATTTGGACACTCTTTCTTTAGTCAGCTTAGTAGTCCGATATTACACCTGGAATGCACGGTGTCAGGTATCCCTTCGGCAGAAAGTCCTTCCTGTTCCGGTGGTGGTGTGTGAGATTCTTGGTGAGGTAGGGAAAATTCGGGGTCTTGAGAAAGACAGATGGCGGCAAAGGTTCTGGATAAAGGCGTGGAGGAATATCAGGCCTGTAGCTGCTGTTTGTTGATCTCTGGGTGTTGGGTTCTTTCCCTGTTTTCTCTCTGGGCACTCCCTTAGATTTTCAAGGATACACATAATTTTTAAAGAAAGGCTACATACACATGATAATCTATGTTTCTTGGTCTGAGTGTTAATCAAGTTGAGTAATATGTGTAGAATTTTTGAAGATGTGTGTGTGTGTGTATATGTATGTGTGTGTATGTGTGTGTGTATATATATATATATATATATATATATATATATATTATAATTTAATGCAGTGATATTTCTCTTGGTGGAAAATAAACTTTTGTTCATATATTATAGGTTGAAGTAATAGGATTTTTATAACAGCTTACCTGTAAAATCCTTTTCTTGGAGTACATCACGGGACACAGAGCGACATAGTCATTACTAATGGGTTATATAGTTACCGTCAGGTGCTGGCACTGGCAACTTCCAAAACCGGAAGTACCCTCCCCTATATAAGCCCCTCCCATCCGGGAGCACCTCAGTTTTGTAGCAAAGCAATAAGTGTCCCCAAAGAGGGGCGGGAGCTCTGTGTCCCGTGATGTACTCCAAGAAAAGGATTTTACAGGTAAGCTGTTATAAAAATCCTATTTTCTTTCTCGTACATCACGGGACACAGAGCGACATAGTCATTACTAATGGGATGTCCTAAAGCAATGCCAAATGAGGGGGGGGATACACCATATATAAGCTGAGCGCTATCAGACATGAGGATCTTTTGCGGCCTGCAACACACTGCGCCCAAAGGCGACATCCTCCTGACTTCTAACGTCCACCTGGTAGAACCTAGTAAACGTGTGTACCGAAGACCATGTTGCGGCCTTACAGATTTGAGCCAGGGAGGCCTGGTGATGCACTGCCCACGAAGTTCCAACTGCTCTCGTGGAGTGCGCCCTAACTTTGAACGGAGGCGGTCTACTTCTGAAGCTATAGGCTTGTATTATGACCTGTCGAATCCACTTGGCTAAAGTAGATTTTGACGCTGCCTGACCCTTTCTGGGGCCTTCCGGCAGAATAAATAAAGTATCCGTTCTGCGAATCTGAGCAGTGGCTTTTAGATAAGCTTTAACTGCTCTTACTACATCCAAAGAATGCAATAACTTTTCCTCTACCGAAGTAGGCTTGGGGAAAAAAGAAGGAAGAACCACATCTTGGTTCAAATGAAAACTCGATACCACCTTAGGAAGAAAGGCTGGATGAGGACGTAACACTACTCTGTCCTTATGGATAACCAGATATGGCTCCTTACAGGACATAGCTGCTAATTCCGATACTCTTTTAGCCGAACAAATGGCTACTAGAAAAATCAATTTCCTGGTGAGAAGCACTAAGGAAATATGCTGTAATGGTTCAAATGGTTGTTTCTGTAGAACCGACAGAACCAAGTTTAGATCCCATGGACATATGGGAATATTAACCGGAGGACTAATACGCATCACTCCTTGTATAAAGGCTTTGACTAGTGAATGCGAAGCCAAGGGCCTTTGAAAAAATATTGACAAGGCCGAAATCTGACCCTTGATAGTACTCAAGGCAAGCTTCCTATCTACAGCCCATTGTAGGAAGTCCAGAATCCTACCTATTACGTATTTACGTGGATGCCATTTCTTGGCTTCACACCAGGCGATGTACGCCTTCCAGATTCTATAGTAGATCTGCCTGGATACCGGCTTCCTGGCATTGATCATGGTAGATACCACAGCATTAGAGAGCCCTCTCTTTTTTAGAATGTGGGCTTCAATAGCCAGGCCGTCAAACCTAGGGCTGGTAAGGAAGGGTGGTATATCGGTCCCTGCGAAAGCAGGTCCGGACGATGTGGGAGGGTCCAAGGACTCCCCACAGACATTTTTACAATCTCCGCGTACCATGCTCTTCGGGGCCACGCTGGAGCCACCAGAATCACTGGTTTCTTTTCTACCCTGATTCTGCGGAGTAATCGAGGTAACAATTGTGGCGGTGGGAATGCATATATCAGCTTGAACTGATCCCAAGGGAACACTAGGGCATCCGAGCCGCACGCTAGGGGATCCCTTGCCCAAGAGACAAACCTGTCCACTTTTGTGTTGAATCTGGATGCTAGCAGATCTACATCCGGTGTTCCCCACCGCTGACATATTGTCCGGAAAACCTCGGGATGAAGGGACCATTCCCCTGGGCATAATTGTTGGCGACTTAGAAAGTCCGCCTTCCAATTCTCCACCCCTGGAATGAATACCGCAGATATGGCTGGGACATATCTTTCTGCCCATCTCAGGATGTAATTTACTTCCCTTTGGGCTGCACGACTCCTGGTGCCCCCCTGACGATTGATATATGCCACTGCTGTGGCATTGTCTGACTGAACTCTGACAGGGGACCCTTGGAGTTTGGATGTCCATGCTACTAGGGCATACCGGGCTGCTCGTATCTCTAAGAGATTGATGGGCAGGGCCTTTTCCGCATCCGACCATCTGCCCTGGAGAGACCATTGCTCCAGTACTGCTCCCCAGCCTATAAGGCTGGCATCTGTAGTGACCACCTTCCAGGAAATCGGACTGAAGGATTTCCCTCTTTCCAGATTCTGGGGAACCAACCACCAGCGGAGGCTCCTGCGAACGGAAGGGGACAAGGACATTGGTAAGTCCAGAGCCTGAACTTTTTTGTTCCAGGCTGACAGTATGGCCCTTTGCAACTTCCTTGAATGGAATTGACCGTAGGGTACTGCTTCGAATGATGCCACCATTTTTCCCAGCAGCCTCATGCACAGGCGTATGGATGGCTGTCTTTTTGAACCCACTAAGTGGATCAAATCTCTCAAAGACGACCCCTTTTCTTGAGGCAAGAAAATCTTTCTCTGGTCTGAATCCAGCCTTAGCCCCAAGTATTCCAGACTTTTGACTGGTTTTAGGGCTGACTTGTCTCGGTTGATAATCCAACCGTGATATTCCAGATACTTGATTGTCTCGTGAACAACCACTTCTAGTTTTTCCACTGAGTGGTCTATCAGCAACAAGTCGTCTAGATATGCCATTATCGTTACACCTCGTGTTCTTAGATTGGCCAATAATGGGGCCAGAATTTTTGTGAACACTCTTGGTGCTGTGGCCAGACCGAAGGGTAAGGCTCTGAACTGAAAATGGCGCCCTTCTACCGCAAAGCGTAGAAATTTTTGGTGGGCTGGAAAGATGGGGATGTGCAAATAAGCATCTTTGATGTCGATCGAGGCTAACCATTCCTCCCCTTGTAGGGCAGTGGCTACCGATCGGATCGACTCCATCCGGAAAGTCCTGATATGTAGGAATTTGTTTAGCCCTTTTAGATTTAATATGGGCCTCACGTCCCCGTTTGGCTTCGGAACTGTAAAGAGGTTTGAGTAAAACCCGAACCCCCATTCTTCCAGGGGAACCTCTATAATTACTGCTTGAAGCAATAATTGTTCCAGTGCCAACAGGAGGGATCCTCTCTTCTGGGGATCCCTTGGCACGTTTGACCTTATAAAGCGGGAAGGAGGGGAGTTTTTTAACTCCAATTTGTATCCCAGATTTACTGCGGAGAGCACCCATCTGTCTCGGATCGTGTCCCGCCAGGTTTCTGTGAACAACTGAAGTCTTCCCCCCACCCGATTGGGTGGGGGCAACCCTTCATGCATTTGACTTTGGGGGAGGTTTTGTACCTCTCCTGCTCCAGGGCTTCTTGTTACCCTGCAACTGTCCCTGATTTTTACCTCCGGGATTTGACCGGGGAGGCCGTCGGAACTGTTTCACAGCCGATGTCCTAGGGACTGGAGAAGCCGGCCTCTTAAAGGAGGGACCTCTAACTCTATTTTTAACCGGCAAAAGTGTACTTTTACCGCTGGAAATTCTCTGGATATACTTGTCCAGGTCTTCCCCGAATAAGCGCTCCCCATGAAATGGGAAGCTGACCAGCAATTTTTTACAGGGAGCTTCAGCAGACCAGTTTTTGAGCCATAGAAGCCTGCGCATATGTACTACAGACAGCGTAAGGCGGGAGGCCTGATGGATTGAATCCTTTATAGCGTCCACCGCAAAGCATAAGGCTCTAGGTAGATCAGCTAGGGCAAGAGCCTGCTGATCCGGCAAGTCTCTTAAGACCTGTTTCAACTGATCCTTCACTGCTTGGCAGACCCCTATAGCTGCCACTGCTGGTTGTGTCACCAATCCTGCTGTAGAAAAAGCAGATTTCAATAATGACTCCAATTTTTTATCTATTGGGTCCTTGAACATTTGGACATTTTCCACCGGACATGTCAGTGATTTATTCACACAAGAGATGGCTGCGTCCACTGTAGGGACCTTCCATTTTCTGATGAACCTATCCTCCATGGGATAGACCACCGGAAATCTCTTGGGGGGAGTAAATATTTTGTCAGGATGCTCCCAGTCCTGGTAAATGAGCCCCTCCAGTAAAGGATGGATCGGAAAGGAACAAACAGTCTGGGGAGCTTTTAGCGACCCCAACGAGGAGACAGAAGTGGAGGATGGCTCCGCAAGTGGCATTTTAAATGCTGATCGGACCATATTAGTCAGGGACTGAACCCATAACCTCTCAGCATGTGATGCTGAGAACGGCTCTTCCACTGTTGATTCCTCTACAACCGAATCAACCTCATCCTGATCCCCCTCAGGTAGGTCGACCTCTGTATGGGACTGTTGCTCTGTTAACAGGCACTCTGAGGGAGGAGACGGAGATCGAGCGCTTTTCTCCTGTGACAGGGAAGCAGCGATTAATGCTGACAATCTCTCTTCCAGTCCTCCCAGAGCTGAGGAAAAAACCTCCTCTGTTACATACACAGGAGCAGGTGAACTGAGGACAGCCACAGTACCAGGTACTCCTGGGGGTGCCCTACGGTCACTAACCTCTGATTCTTCAGGGGAGACTGGTGCAGCCAAAGCATGCCCAAGATCCTCAGAGCCCGATGGAGACCCCCTATTCCTCCTGGAATTTCTAGTCCCGGAGTTTTTAGACGGCATATTCCTAAGCCACAAAGCTGAGGTATTCCAGCCGAAATACACCAGTTACTGATAATAGTCTAGCATAAATGCTGCTATAATAAACAGTTGGTGTCTACTAATGTGCCTTTCTAGGGGATGCCTGTATCAACCGCTTGCTGTATGCCTTTAAATGTTGCCAGCTCTGTCTCTGTACTTCATAGCCAGCTTACTACAATATTGTGGCTTTTTAAAACCTGCTGGGACGCCCGCACATGCGCAGAAGCGCTGCGGCGCGCACAGAGCGTCATCCCCCAGGCTCCGCCCCCTTTCCCGGCTCACCTCTATATATAGAGGCGCGTGCACGCGCACGCGCGCGGCCACGTGCGCCCTCGGCGCTAATTTCAAACATGGAAACCAGGGACAGGAGCCAGGGCCCCTCTTTGCCGCAGGCCGGGGGATGGACGAGCACTGCAACATGGCAGAGGAAGCAGTTTCCTATAGGAGAACTCACCAACTGCCTGGACTTTGCTCTCTGAGAAGAGACTAGTCCACATGACAAGAAAACATTCCACAGCGGCCTCTAGTGGACAAACACAGGTACCGCAGTCTAATATACTAAATATATATAAAAAAACATTTTTTTTTTTTTTTTTTTTCTTGACCACCATTAAAAATTATTACATTTTTTTTAGTAGTTACAGGCATGCACAGAATCTTGCGGGAATACCATTAGGTAACAGACAGAAAGACAAATTAGGCTTGGGGGTCCCCCAATAGAACCAAGTTCCTGGGGGCCCCCACTTACCTGTTCCTCGCCGCAGGACTTTGTTTGGTCCACAAAAGCCCAAACTTCACCTATCACGGCAGGCATTGTAATCAAACCTTCAGGGACCGGGTTCCCAAGGATTCCACTCCCCTGGACCTGTATAGCACCCTGCACAGAAAACATCTTGGTCGTGGGTATGACCAGAGCTCTGGATCCCAGGGTCCAGCTCTCCTAAGAGAAGCATTACAGGCAGAACCTTGCTCTTCTCTTTGCAAGGCCCGGGTACCGACCGTTTAGCTATGAAGCTTTTTTGGTCGGATCCGGAATAGCTTACTGAGGCCCAAAAGAACCTGTACGCAAGCTCAGTGAAAAACACATGTTTCTTCTTGGCCAACACCTTAGACACTGGCAAAAAACTGAGGTGCTCCCGGATGGGAGGGGCTTATATAGGGGAGGGTACTTCCGGTTTTGGAAGTTGCCAGTGCCAGCACCTGACGGTAACTATATAACCCATTAGTAATGACTATGTCGCTCTGTGTCCCGTGATGTACGAGAAAGAAATACCTTTACTATTATTATTATTATTATTATTATTAGTCTTGTATACAATATGTTATGCATACATAAAAAAAAAGGAAAAATATATATATAATATTTATCTTTTGTATTTTTGTATAAAACAAAAGTTGGAATGTGTTTCTTGTTTGCAAGATTCTCAAAAAAAAAATTGCCAACTCAATATTGAACCCTAAGGACTAAAGCCTCGTACACATGGTTAGATTGTTGGCAGGGGATTGTCTGTTAACAGACTGTTGTCCTAAAATCTTACCCTTAGTATGCCCCTTTGTCCAATTTTCTGCCAACAAATGTTGGATGCCAGGCTAGTAATTTTTCGTTGAACAACGGTTTGACGTCAGATTTTCGTATGGTCAGTACACATCTGTCACACAATAGTTGAAAGTACAAACACGCATGCTCGGAATCAATGCTCACCAAACACGAAATTAGCAGAGGGTGGCTCTTAAGAGCTGAAATTCCTTGTAGTACGTCACTACTGTTTGTGGCACGACAATTGTGTGACGTTAGTATGCAAGACAAGATCCTGGCACACGCCCTTTTGACAAAAATCAGACGCTCGGTTGGGCAACAATCGTACCGTGTGTACGAGGCTTTAGACTGGGATGCCATGTGCGTGTAAAGGCAGGCGTCCCAATACGTTGGACAATATAGTGTATGTGCCTTTTGAGTAAGAGAACACTGTGGCCAGATCATTTTGTAAGGAGGAATTTTTCTAAATCATTGATGCCCATGTAAGCTGCCAAACACAGTCCATCCAATCATTAACCACTTCCCGCCGGTCATATAACAGAATGACGTCCGGGAAGTGATTCTGTTATCCTGTCATATGACGTCCAACAGGATAACATGCCGGCGCCCTCCCGTGGGGGCGTGCAGCGCGGCAATCGCGAGTGCGGCGTGTCAGTCTGACACGCCGCATCTCCGATCGTGATAAGAAGCCTCTGTCCGAGGCTTCTTACCACGTGATCAGCTGTGACCAATCACAGCTGATCATCACGTGAACCAGGAAGTGCCGGTAAACGGCATTTCTCGGTTCGCGTTGACAGGGAGAGCCGATCGGCAGCTCTCCCTGTCAGAGGGTGGGGTCTGTGCTGATAATCAGCACATTGATTATCAGCACAGCCTCCTCAGATGTGCCAATCGCCTACTGATCAGTGCCCAGCAGTGCCACAATAATAAAGTTAGCAAGTGCCCACCACAGTGCCAATCAGTGCCCATTACAGTGCCAATCAGTGCCCAGCATTAACACCTGTCAGTACCTCATCATCAGTGCTGCCCATCAGTGCCACCCGTCAGTGCCAATCAGTACCACCTATCAGTGCCGCCTGTCAGTACCCATCAGTGCCGCCTATCAGTGACGCCTATTGGTGCCCATCAGTGCTCCATATCAGTGCTACCCATCAGTGCCGCCTCATTAGTGCCCATCAGTACCGCCTCATTAGTGCCCGTCAGTGAGGGGGGAAACAAAATTTTATGACAGAAACTAAGAAAAACCTTTTTCCTCCCCAAAATTATGATCTTTTTTAATTTGTTTAGCAAAAAATAAAAACCCCAGAGGTGATTAAATACCACCAAAAGAAAGCTCTATTTGTTGGAAGAAGTTTGGGTACAGTGTAGCATGACCGTACAATTGTCATTCAAAGTGTGATAGCGCTAAAAGCTGAAAATTGTCCTGGGCAGGAAGGGGCGAAAGTGCCTGGTATTCAGGGCCGGCCCTACCATGGGACCCAATGGTACCCCGGTCCCAGGCGGCACTTTAAGGGGGGCGGCAAATTGCCGCCCGTCAGCCAGCGACATTCCGTGTCTCCTACTAATTTTCCTTTCCTGTGTCCCCGATTTTCCAGCCGCCATGTTTAGTGCCCGGCGCCCTGTGATTGGACGAATGGGGGTCATGTGCGGCGTGGGGCTGGCCTGTCAGCGATCGCTCTAGAAGTCCCGCCTCCTCACATGACCGCCATACGCCCAATCACAGTGCGCCGGGAAACACGAACATGGTGGCGGGAGACAAGCACTGGAAGTGTGAGCTGTCTTCCCCTCCGCCTGTCCCTCTGCTTTGTTACGGCGCGGTGGAGATGGGATCATGGAGGTGCAGGCGTGCAGCGTCTGACACCATGGAGCGGGCTGCGGGTGGATGGCGCTGGCGGGAAGTTGGGACGCCAAAGCAGTTCTGCACATCCAGTGCTGAGGTCCCGAGGAGAGTCCTGGTGAAGAGCAGACAAAGGTAAGGAGGACTCAAAGGATGAATTCGCACCGAGCTGTGGGGAGGGGGTCGGGTGTGAGTAGTGCAGGAAGTAGGACTCCTACTGTAGGAGTCAGGTGGGTCTGTGTAGTAGGTCAGTGTAGGTGTAAGGTCGGTGGGTCAGTGTATGTGTCAGTCAGTGTAATAGTCAGTGTTGCTGTCGGGTCAGTGTAATGTGAGTAGTGCAGGAAGTAGGAGTGAGGTAGGTGTCAGGTAGGTCAGTGTAGGGGTCAGTGTAGGTGTCAGGTAGGTCAGTGTAGGGGTCAGTGTAGGTGTCAGGTAGGTGTCAGGTAGGTCAGTGTAGGGGTCAGTGTAGGGGTCAGGGTAATGGTCATGTAGGTCAGGTGGGTCAGTGTAATGTGAGTAGTGCAGGAAGTAGGAGTCAGGTGGATCAGTGCATGTGTCACGTAGGTGTGTCAGGGGGTCAGTGTAGGGGTCAGATAGGTCACATGTGTTCAAAAAATGTGCAGCGCTATGTGGTTAAAACCATGTGTGAAATAAATGTTAAACCTTGAAATGTGAAAAATTAATATATGGTGATATGCGATCACGGCCACCAGCCACGCACAGGTCCTTTTATACTCCTTTACATGTATAGAGCCATGACAGGTACACTTTAGTTATCATGATATAAAATAATGAATGTGGGGTATTTGGTGGGCGTGATTTTTTTTTTTGGGGGGGGCAGCATTTAATTCTTGGTACCAGGCAGCACAATGTCTTGGGCCGGCACTGCTGGTATTGAAGTGGTTAAATAGTAAAAGGGCTGAAATAATTCCTGTCAGAAATTATTGCTTCAGATTCTCTGTGGTACTGGTCAGGTAATAAAATCTTAATGTACTAGTAATGTAATATTTTTTGAAGGACCTGAAAAGAATCAGATATTTAAATTTAGCCAACAAATCACTAGTTCTGCCAAACTCTCAATTTCAGCAGAGATTACAATACCAATGCCTTAGCATATAGTCAATTAAAACAACACCTGTCAGAACTTGGAGGAGCATATTTTGCAGAACAGGTACGTAGTTTCAGGTCTTTAATGATCATTTAATTATCTTCTGGGTTGGGTTTGGCAGAATAGATTAGCATCATATTTTGAGTATACGTCAAAATTAACATCTATCCTTCATCTAAAATAAGCATAAATCTAGCCTCACCCTTTATGTTCCATCTGCTTCTGCCTCTGGTGCTTTGTTTAAAATGATTGTTTTTTTTTCTTCCCTCCCAACTGAGTGCCTCTGAAAACATTGCACTGCACAATTCTGGTCTGTGTGACACCCAATTAGGGATGAGTCGAACACCCCCCGGTTTGGTTCGCACCAGAACTTGCGAACGGACCCAACGTTTGCGCGGACTTTAGAACCCTATTAAATACAATGGATGCAAACGTTCGAAATCAAAAGTGCTAATTATAACGGCTAATATGCAAGTCATTGTCCTAAAAAGAGTTTGGGGACCCGGGTTCTGCCCCAGGGGACACATATCAATGCAAAAAAAGTTTTAAAAACGGCCGTTTTTTTGGGAGCAGTCATTTTAATGATGCATAAAGTGAAAAAAAAGTGAAATATTCCTTTAAATATCATATCTGGGGGGGGGGGTGTCTAAAGTATGCCTGTGAAGTGCCACGTGTTTCCCATGTTTAGAACTGTCCCTGCATAAAATGACATTTCTAAAGGAAAAAAAGCCATTTAAAACTGCTTGCGGCTTTAATGTCATGTCTTGTCCTGGCAATATGGATGAAAATCTTTGAGAAAAATAGCATGGCTACCCCATCACCCTCCCCCCCCCCCCCCCTACCCCAGCCCATTACCAGCCCCTTTGGGTCTTGTATGGATATTAAGGGGAACCCCGCACCCAAAATAAAAAAAGGCCCTATATACTCTGAACAGCAGTATACAGGCGGTGCAAACAAGACAGGAACTGTAGGTTTGCTCTTAAGTAGAATCTGTTTGTAATTTTGAACAGGTACACTGTTTAAGTGTAGCTCCAGCCAAAAAATATATTTTTAAGCTTTTTGGAAAACATAGGGAAGGGTTATCACCCCTGTAACATTTGTTTTGCTGTCTGTGCACCTGTTCAGAAGATTTCACCTCACTTTCCATCCCAATGACAAATGTTTTTGGAAAAGTGGGGTTTTTATTGAAACAAGGATTGGTGATAAAGCATCAGTAGAGAGGAGACACCTTTTTCCCATATTAACTCTTACAGGAGATAATTTCCCTTCCTAGGGGTAGATTTCCTCTCACTTCCTGTTGTCTCCTTCCGTTTGCAAGTAGGAGTCGTTTGTAAGTTGGATGTTTGAAAGTAGGGGCCTGCCGTATATACTCTGCAGAAATGTGCCCCTTAGGTGTCGGTGTTGCCACAACACTGTAAGCCCTCACAGTTACTCTTGGTGGGCACTGGAACGCCCTGCTGTGAACTATTATATCAGGAATTGTAATTACATGCCATTTTTGAACAGTGGTAGGAAAAATTGGGCCTTTGGTGGTGGTGCTGGTGCTACAACACTGTCAGCCCTCACAGTTACTCTTGGTGGGCGCATGAATGGGCCCTACTGTAAATTATTAGATCAAGAATTGTAATTGCATGCCCCTGTTGAAGAGGGGCAGAAAAATTGGGCCTTTGGTGGTGGTGGTGGTGGTGGTGGTGTTGTTGTCACAACACTGTAAGCCCTCACAGTTACTCTTGGTGGGCGCAGGAATGGGCCCTGCTGTGAATTATTAGATCAAGAATTGTAATTACAAGCCCCTGTTGAACAGGGGCAGAAAAATTGGGCCTTAGGCACTGGTGCCACAACACTGCAACCCCTCACAGATACTGTACTTGGAGCACAGCAATGAGCCCTGTTGCAAAGTATTGCATCAAAAATTGTAATTACACGCCCCTGTTAAACAGGGGCTGAAAAAATGGGCCTTAGGCACTGGTGCTGGTGCCACGACACTGCAACCTCTCCCAGATACTCTAGTTGGAGTGCAGGAATGAGCCCTGCTGCAAAGCATTGCATAACATTTTTTAATTACATGCCCCTGTTAAACAGGGGCTGAAAAATTGGGCCTTAGCCACTGGTGGTGCCACCCAGAAACAAAAATGTTCTTCCAAGCTATCATCATGAATCGGTTCATTGAGGAGGAGGAGGATAGTCAGTCAACATAACAGGACAGTCACTCAGCATCAGCATAGGCAGTCTTGAAGAGATGTGACATTTCAAAATACATTATTCTGTTATATCAGCTTCAGGTGCTTGGTAGCTGGTGGTGATCCAAGACTGGTTCATCTTTATGAAGGTCAGTCGATCAACCGAGTCGGTGGACAGGCGCACCCTGTGATCCGTGACAGCCTCCAGCAGCACTGAATGTGCGTTCCGAAAGAACGCTGGATGCAGGACAGGCCAGTAGCTCAATTGCATACTGTGCAAGCTCTGGCCAGTGATCCATCCTCAAGACCCAGTAAGCCAGAGGATTTTCGGTGGGAAAGGTGTCCAAGTCTGACCTTGCCCCTAGGTATTCCTTCACCATGTATATCAGACGCTGGCGATGGTTGCTGGAACCGATCATACCTTGGGGCTGCGGACTAAAAAATTGTCTGAACGCATCGGTCAGACGGCCACCTTTTCCACCGCTCCTTCTGCTACTGACCGAAGCCTCAGCAACTCGTTGTCCAGGACCAGGAGTTTGTAACCTCCCAGTCTCTGGGAACGCATTGCACAGACCTTTCTGCAAGGCCTCCCGGAGTTGTCTCATCCTCTGCTCCCTCTGCGACGGCAAGATAAGGTCCGCAACCTTACCCTTGTACCGTGGATCAAGGAGAGTGGCCAGCCAGTAATGGTCCCTCTCCTTGATCCGAAGAATACGAGGATCCTTCCGCAGACTTTGCCTTCCACATGCCAGTAGAGTGCCGGAATCGCCTTCCGTGAGAAAAAGTGGCGTTTCGGAACCTGCCACTGAGGAACCGCACATTGCATAAACTCACTGAAGGGGGCCAAGTCTACCAACTGAAAAGGCAGCAGTTGAATTGCTAGCAATTTAGCCAAGCTAGCATTCAACCGCTGGGCATGTGAATGGCTGGGAGTGAACTTCTTTCGACGGTCCAGCAGCTGGGGCAGGGAAATTTGCCTGCTACAATCGGACGTTGGTGTACTGCTAGCAGAGTGCCCGCAAGTACTTGGCTGTGACACACCTAATTCTACACCTTCATTCCTCTCAGTGCAGGTTTCAGAGGAGTAGTGATGAGCCGAACACCCCCCGGTTCGGTTCGCACCAGAACCCGCTAACGGACCGAAAGTTCGCACGAACATTAGAACCCTATTAAATACAATGGATGCGAACGTTCGGATTCTAAAGTGCTAATTATAACGACTATTATCCATGTTATTGTCCGAAACAGAGTTTGGGAACCCGGCTTCTGCACCAGGGGACATGTATCAATGCAAAAAGAAGTTTTAAAAACGGACGTTTTCCGGGAGCAGTCATTTTAATGATGCATAAAGTGAAAAAAAAAAAGTCAAATATTCCTTTAAATATTGTACCTGGGGGGTGTCTAAAGTATGCCTGTGAAGTGCCACGTGTTTCCCGTGTTTAGAACTGTCCCTGCACAAAATAACATTTCTAAAGGGAAAAAAGCCATTTAAAACTGCTTGCGGCTTTAATGCAATGTCTGGTCCCGGTAATATGGATGAAAATCTTTAGGAAAAATGGCATAGCTACCCCATCAACCCCCCCCCCCCTACCCCAGCCCATTACCAGCCCCTTTGGGTCTTGTATGGATATTAAGGGGAACCCCGCACACAAAATAAAAAAGGACCTATATACTCTGAACAGCCGTATACAGGCGGTGCATACAAGACAGGGACTGTAGGTTTGTTCTTATGTAGAATCTGTTTGTAATTTTGAACAGCTGCATTGTTTAAGTGGAGCTCCATGCCAAATTCCTTTTTTTTAGCTTTTTGTAAAACATAGGGAACGGTTATCACCCCTGTCACATTTTTTTTGCTGTCTGTGCCCCTGTTCAGAACATTTCACCTCACTTTGCGTCCCAATGACAACTGTTTTTGAAATGTGGTGTTTTTATTGAAACAAGGATTGGTGATAAAGCATCAGTAGAGAGGAGACACCTTTCTCCCATATTAATTCTTACAGGAGAGAATTTTCCTTCCAAGGGGTAGATTTCCTCTCACTTCCTGTTGTCTTCTTCCGTTTGCAAGTAGTAGTAGTTTGTAAGTTGGATGTTTGAAAGTAGGGACCTTCCGTATATACTCTGCAGAAATTGGCCCCTTAGGTGTTGGTGTTGGCACAACACTGAAAGCACTCACAGTTATTCTTGGTGGGTGCTGGAACGCCCTGCTGTCAATTATAATATCAGGAATTGTAATAACATATAATTGTTGATCAGTGGTAGTAAAAATTGGGCCTTTGATGGTGGTGCTGGTGCCACAACACTGTAAGGCCTGACAGTTACTCTTGGTGGGCGCAGCAATGCTCCCTGCTGTGAATTATTAGATCAACAATTATAATTGCATGCCCCTGTTGAACAGGGGCTGAAAAATTGGGCCTTTGGTGGTGGTGGTGGTGGTGATGGTGGTGCTGAGGCCACAACACTGTAAGGCCTGACAGTTACTCTTGGTGGGCGCAGCAATGGGCCCTGATGTGAATTATTAGATCAATAATTATAATTGCATGCCCCTGTTGAACAGGGGCAGAAAAATTGGGCCTTTGTTGGTGGTGGTGGTGGTGATGGTGGTGCTGGTGCCACAACACTGTAAGGCCTGACAGTTACTCTTGGTGGGCGCAGCAATGGGCCCTGCTGTGAATTATTAGATCAATAATTATAATTGCATGCCCCTGTTGAACAGGGGCTTAAAAATTGGGCCTTTGGTGGTGGTGGTGGTGGTGATGGTGGTGCTGGTGCCACAACACTGTAAGGCCTGACAGTTACTCTTGGTGGGCGCAGCAATGGGCCCTGCTGTGAATTATTAGATCAATAATTATAATTGCATGCCCCTGTTGAACAGGGGCTGAAAAATTGGGCCTTAGGCACTGGTGGCACAACACTGCAACCCCTCACAGATACTGTACTTGGAGCACAGCAATGAGGCCTGTTGCAAAGTATTGCATCAAAAATTTTAATTACACGCCCCTGTTAAACAGGGGCTGAAAAATTGGGCCTTAGCCACTGGTGGCGTCACCCATAAACCAAAATGATCTTCCAAGCTATCATCGTTAATCGTATCATTGAGGAGGAGGAGGAGGATAGCCAGTCAACATAACAGCACAGGCACTCAGCATCAGCATCAGTCTTGAAGGGATGTGACATTTTAAAATCAATTAGTCTGTTATATCAGCATCTGGTGTGTGGTAGCTGGTGGTGATCCAAGACTGGTTCATCTTGATGAAAGTCAGTCGATCAACCGAGTCGGTGGACAGGCGCACCCTGTGATCCGTGACAAATCCTCCAGCAGCACTGAATGTGCGTTCTGAAAGAACGCTGGATGCAGGACAGGCCAGTAGCTCAATTGCATACTGTGCAAGCTCTGGCCAGTGATCAATCCTCAAGACCCAGTAAGCCAGAGGATTTTCGGTGGGGAAGGTGTCCAAGTCTGACCTTGCCCCTAGGTATTCCTGGACCATGTATATCAGACGCTGGCGATGGTTGCTGGAACCGATCATACTTTGGGGCTGCGGACTAAAGAATTGTCTGAACGCATCGGTCAGACGGCCACCTTCCCCACCGCTCCTTCTTTGACTGCCCGAAGCCTCAGCAACTCGTTGTCCAGGACCAGGAGTTTGTAACCTCCCAGTCTCTGGGAACGCGTTGCACAGACCTTTCTGCAAGGCCTCCCGGAGTTGTCTCATCCTCTGCTCCCTCTGCGACGGTACGATAAGGTCCGCAACCTTACCCTTGTACCGTGGATCAAGGAGAGTGGCCAGCCAGTAATGGTCCCTCTCCTTGATCCGAAGAATACGAGGATCCTTCCGCAGACTTTGCAGGATCAGGGAAGCCATGCAGCGTAGGTTAGCTGAGGCATTCAGTCCGGAGTCCTCTGGGTCACTAAGGACGACATGATCCGCAGCCACCTCCTCCCAGCCACGTACAAGTCCACTGGTTTCTTGGGACTGTAAATCATCCCTAAAAGACTGCTGCTGATGATGCTGAGTGCCAGCCTCCACCTCCATGCTGACACAATCCTCCTCCTCCTCCTCCTCCTCCTCCTCCTCTTCCTGTGCGATGGGTGGGACAGAAGGAACACTGTCTGGGTAAAGGGGGCCTTGAGAGGCAAGGAAGTCCTCCTCTTCCTGCCTCTGTTCTGCCTCAAGTGCCCTGTCCATTATTCCACGCAGCGTGTGCTCCAACAGGTGGACAAGAGGTACAGTGTCACTGATGCATGCACTGTCACTGCTCACCATCCTCGTGGCCTCCTCAAATGGTGCCAGGACAGTGCATGCATCCCTGATCATGCCCCACTGGCGTGGTGAAAAAAACCCGAGCTCCCCTGACCCTGTCCTGGTGCCGTAGTCGCACAGGTACTCATTGATGGCCCTCTGCTGCGTGTGCAGCCGCTGCAGCATGGCCAACGTTGAGTTCCACCTGGTGGGCATGTCACATATAAGGCGGTTCTTGGGCAGGTTCAACTCCTTTTGAAGTTCAGCCAGGCGAGCACTGGCATTATAAGATCTGTGGAAATGCACACAGACTTTCCTGGCCTGCCTCAGGACATCCTGTAAGCCCGGGTACCTGCCCAAGAACCGCTGCACCACCAGGTTAAGGACGTGAGCCATACAGGGCACATGGGTCAGTTGTCCCTGTCGGAGGGCGGAGAGGAGGTTGGTGCCATTGTCGCAAACCACCATTCCTGGCTTAAGCTGGCGTGGCGTCAACCACCTCTCGGCCTGCCCCTGCAGAGCAGACAGGACCTCTGCCCCAGTGTGGCTCCTGTCCCCCAAACTCACCAGCGCAAGCACGGCATGGCATCTTTTTGCCTGCGTACTTGCGTAGCCCCTTGAACGCCTACGGAGCACCGCTGGTTCCGAGGACAAACCACAGGAAGAGGCCATGGAGGAAGAAGAAGAGGAGGGGGTGGAGGAGAGAGGTGTGTCACAACCAGTAGTAGCATTTTGGAGGCGTGGCGGTGGAACAACCTCCAACACTACTGCACCTTGTCCTGCATCCTTCCCAGCTGCCAAAAGAGTGACCCAATGGGCCGTGAAAGAAAGGTAACGTCCCTGTCCATGCCTGCTGGACCATGAGTCAGTGGTAATATGCACCTTACCGCTGACCGCCCTGTCCAGCGAGGCCAAGGCATTGCCTTCCACATGCCTGTAGAGAGCCGGAATCGCCTTCCGTGCAAAAAAGTGGCGTTTGGGAACCTGCCACTGAGGAACCGCACATTGCACAAACTCACGGAAGGGGGCCGAGTCTACCAACTGAAAAGGCAGCAGTTGAAGCGCTAGCAATTTAGCCAAGCTAGCATTCAACCGCTGGGCATGTGGATGGCTGGGAGTGAACTTCTTTCGACGGTCCAGCAGCTGGGGCAGGGAAATTTGCCTGCTAGAATCGGACGTCGGTGTACTGCTAGCAGAGTGGCCGCAACTACTTGGCTGTGACACACCTAATTCTACACCTTCATTCCTCTCAGAGCAGGTTTCAGAGAGGAGTGAAGGTATAGTGGGGTTGGAGATCCCAGCTGATGCGGTGCAAGAAGAGGTCAGCTTTGTTCTTTGGTGTGGGTCTTTAAGGTAGGCTTGCCAACGAGCTGCATGGCAGGTCAACATATGTCTGATCAAGCATGTGGTGCCCAAGCGGCTGATGTTTTGGCCACGCGATATACGCTTGAGACATATGTTGCAAACAGCAGCTGTGGGATCTGATGCACTCGCCTCAAAAAAGGTCCACACCAAAGAACTTTTTGAATGACGGGCAGAGGCAGCTCCTTGCACAGGCGGAGCTCTGCGGTGTGATTCCGTCGGTGTGCTGCCCATACGCTGGCCACTCAAGGGCATCCTGCCTCGTTGGAGATGTGCCTCCTCCTCATCCTCCTCCTCCTCCTCTCTCCTATTAGGCACCCACGTGGAGTCAGTGACCTCATCATCCCCTCCCTCCTCATCACTGGAGCCAATCTGGCAGTATGCTGCAGCTGCTGGAGCATGACTGCCAGATTGGTGTCCTTCTTGAGCATCCCCTCTCTCTGCTCTCACGCTGCTGCCTTCCTCTAGCTGGGTATCATCATCAGATCCTTCCAAACGCTGGGCATCCTCCTGGAGCATGTACCCAACACTGTGCTCAAACAGTTCGGGGGACTCCTCAGGAGGAGGACATGGTGGGTCTAGGGAAGGCTTGACTAATGAAGATAATGATACCAGAGAAGAGGACGCTTTGGCAGCTGCTTTGCCAGTACCCTGAGCCTGGGTGAGAGAGGATGAGGAGGATGAGGTGGGCTTGGTCATCCACTCTACCAAGTCTTCGGCATGATGTGGCTCAACATGTCCAGCTGCCGAAAAGAAGGACAAGCGTGTCCCATGGCCATGTGCTGATGACAATGCACCGCGTCCACGACCAGCACTGTTGCCCCCAGACACAGAGCCTGCTTGCCCTCTTTTTTTGCCTCCTGACTGTCTGCCTCTCCTTGTTTGCCTTCCAGACATTTTAATGGATGGCCTGCAGGGAGATGGGAAAAAGAGCAATAAGGGCTACCTTCAGGTGTATACTGTGCAGGAGGCTTAGCAACAATGACACTGAAACTGTCCCCTGCCTATCCTTCTCTGTCCCTAAACTCAAGGATTGAAAATATGGTTCAGCAAAATAGTTTTAGAACAGAATAGCACACTGTCAGTTTCACTCACTGTACCTCTCTGTCCCTAAACTCAAGGATTGAAAATATGGTTCAGCAAAATAGTTTTAGAACAGAATAGCACACTGACACTTTCCCTCACTGTCCTACTCTGTCCCTCCCTACAAACAAGATTTAGCACAGAATAGCACACTGATAATTTCTACGAGTGTCCTTCTCTGTCCCTAAACTCAAGGATTGAAAATATGGAACAGCAAAATTGGTTTAGAACAGAATAGCACACTGTCAGTTTCACTCACTGTACCTCTCTGTCCCTAAACTCAAGGATTGAAAATATGGTTCAGCAAAATAGTTTTAGAACAGAATAGCACACTGACACTTTCCCTCACTGTCCTACTCTGTCCCTCCCTACAAACAAGATTTAGCACAGAATAGCACACTGATAATTTCTACGAGTGTCCTTCTCTGTCCCTAAACTCAAGGATTGAAAATATGGAACAGCAAAATTGATTTAGAACAGAATAGCACACTGTCAGTTCCACTCACTGTACCTTTCTGTCCCTAAACTCAAGGATTGAAAATATGGTTCAGCAAAATAGTTTTAGAACAGAATAGCACACTGACACTTTCCCTCACTGTCCTACTCTGTCCCTCCCTACAAACAAGATTTAGCACAGAATAGCACACTGATAATTTCTACGAGTGTCCTTCTCTGTCCCTAAACTCAAGGATTGAAAATATGGAACAGCAAAATTGGTTTAGAACAGAATAGCACACTGTCAGTTTCACTCACTGTACCTCTCTGTCCCTAAACTCAAGGATTGAAAATATGGTTCAGCAAAATAGTTTTAGAACAGAATAGCACACTGACACTTTCCCTCACTGTCCTACTCTGTCCCTCCCTACAAACAAGATTTAGCACAGAATAGCACACTGATAATTTCTACGAGTGTCCTTCTCTGTCCCTAAACTCAAGGATTGAAAATATGGAACAGCAAAATTGGTTTAGAACAGAATAGCACACTGTCAGTTTCACTCACTGTACCTCTCTGTCCCTAAACTCAAGGATTGAAAATATGGTTCAGCAAAATAGTTTTAGAACAGAATAGCACACTGACACTTTCCCTCACTGTCCTACTCTGTCCCTCCCTACAAACAAGATTTAGCACAGAATAGCACACTGATAATTTCTACGAGTGTCCTTCTCTGTCCCTAAACTCAAGGATTGAAAATATGGAACAGCAAAATTGGTTTAGAACAGAATAGCACACTGTCAGTTTCACTCACTGTACCTCTCTGTCCCTAAACTCAAGGATTGAAAATATGGTTCAACAAAATAGTTTTAGAACAGAATAGCACACTGACACTTTCCCTCACTGTACCTCTCTGTCTCTAAACTCAAGGATTGAAAATATGGTTCAGCAAGATTGGTTTAGAACAGAATAGCACACTGACACTTTCCCTCACTGTACCTCTCTGTCCCTACAAACAAGGATTAGCACAGAATAGCACACTGTCACTGACACTCTCCCTACCTATCCTTATTTATCCCTAAACACAAGGAATCCAGGATTAGTAAAGGAAAAATAATGACACTGTCCCTGCCTATGCTTCTCTTTCCCTGCTCCGGAACACACTACACAAGGCCGCCGCGCTGGCGGCCTTTTATAGTGTGGGGCGTGTACTAAACCCCCTCAGCAATAATTGGCCACAGGCATCCTGCCTGTGGCCAATCATTGCTCTCCTCGCTGCCGGCGCTGTGATTGGCCAAGCATGCGGGGTCACAGTGCATGCTTGGCCAATCACAGTGCCTGGATGACACTGCGATGGCGTAGTGCATTGTGGGCCGTTCGCGTCACTCGAATTTGGCACGAACGGCCCAAATCGTTCGATCTTCGTCGAACGATCGAACAGCCGATGTTCGAGTCGAACGTATGTTCGACTCGAACACGAAGCTCATCCCTAATGAGGAGTAAGGAGAGGTCCGCTTTGTTCTTTGGTGTGGGTCTTTAAGGTACGCTTGCGAACGAGCTGCATGGCAGGTCAAAATATGTCTGGTCAAGCAAGTGGTGCCCAAGCGGCTGATGTTTTGGAAACGCGAGATACGCTTGAGACATATGTTGCAAATAGCAGCGGTGCGATCTGATGCACTCGATTCAAAAAAGGCCCACACCAAAGAACTTTTGGAATAACGGGCAGAGGCAGCGCCCTGCACAGGCGGAGCTCTGCGGTGTGATTCAGTC